>NGKG01000012.1:1109312-1165211 GCA_002162505.1 Myriosclerotinia scirpicola | reverse complement strand
GGAGAGGGTGAGTTGATGAGTTGATGAGTGGGGAGAATGTGACGGAAGGATATGAGAGGATGAGAGGATGTGAGGACGTGTGTTGGGATGAAGATGAATGAATCATTCTAATCAATGATGTGATACAGGGAAAGGCAAAGTACCATAAGGAGGCCGTTAAGCACTGACGGTCAAGATGGCGGCTTCGGGGATGGAAGGGCCTTTGAGGGAGAGAGGAGTGGGTAATTTTCGGCATGGAAGATTGTTGCATGAAGTGAAATTTTCGAAAGGAATCGGTGGGGATGTTTGCAAAGTTCTTCTCTTATACCTGGGGTTGATGAAATGGGGGGATATTTCTTAATCGGCTAAGGGTCACTCGTTTATCGGAATAGGTTTTGCGGTGTGGGATGAATATATCTTTGAGTCGTTGCTTTGGTTGCAGTGTATTGTTCTATTTACATGCTTTTCTGGGTTTGGGTGATATTATGCTTGATATTTGATGTTGTGTTGTTGAGAGTGATCTGCTGATTTCTAAATTGAAGACTAGCTATGGTTTTCCTGATATGTACTTCATATCCCTCTTGCATCCCCTCACATCTCTCTTCTATAAATCCAAAGCTTTGTTTGCTGAAGTGATGGTTTGTAGAAAAGCTTGGGTGGCTGTTGAAAATATGATGGGAGAGAAAAGGGGAAGGGGGAAGGAGATGGAAGAATAGGATCAGATATTGTGTTGATCCTGAAGAAAAAAAGTGCAGGTTCATGTGATTTTATCGGAAAAATAAAAACTAACACAAGAAACAAAAGAGGAGATCAGGAGCTTCTCTTTTTCAAAATGTTGAAGGTTCAATATACTGAATTTAGCTGTCGGTGGCCTGCGTATGATCTCACTATGCTTCAGCTCATCCGCTTCGGCTTTCCGTCGCTTGACGAAGAGTATATTGAGATGTAATGTACATTTCTCTCGAGATCGTACAGCGCAGGTAAAATTTAAATTTAATTACATCGCTCCCGTCTTCCATCGTTTGGCAAATAGAATGTCCTAATGCACCTCTCTATCGAAAGAGTACGATACGACTGAGTGATAACTCATTGAGAGGCTAAAGAAGGGCTGTCCGAACTGCTCATCAGCAACCCTCATCTCCCTCTTGATCCTAATCATTCCCGGCTGTAGATCTTCCGGTAGCTCATCAAGATCTGAATGTGTAGCTGTATGGAGCATCTCCATCATTGTGTCATGATCGCCTTGTCATTCTGCATTAGATGGTTCTAGGTCGATGTTCTTGCATGCACTTGCCCCCTTTGTCGTTGCGTTTCTCGAATCTTGGGAACCTTTGGAACTATAGTTCTAGACTGAAGAGACTGGAGAGACTGGAGAGATATGGCATTCGTACGCTGGCGACTACGGAGTCGATTTCATGTGAACTAACCGGCGGCTTTAGAGTGGGGGGATAACCTGTTGTAAGAGTAAGACCTGCTTCTATTTGACTCCAGTAAGATATGGTGGATAAGATGAGTATGGATGTTAAGAAGTATGGAAAGCTAGGGGCATACATCCGACATATTGTTCTCATCAATGTGAAGAGTTGCAATGCTTCCAGTTGTTAGGCTAATAACAATTCCAAGCCCTGAGATTGATGCCACAAGTGCTCTGCAATTTGTCAATGGCCTGACCAAGCAGGAAAGAAGGGGTGGGAGGAAGGTTACAAGAAAGTCGGCAAAACGTGCTCATCTCGGCAAGCTCTCAGCCCAACAGCATATAAAGATGCCAGATCTGTAAGAACGTCGACTAGGAAGTCCGAACCTAAGAAATATAAGATGGTAGCTTACCATCGGCATCGGCATGACGATGACAAGTATATTGATCCAGAACCTTGAGACGTAAAGAGCTTCTTTTTCAACAAGCTATTGCTACAATAAAGAATAAGGCCAGCTCGAGATCCTCAAGCATCCGAAAAGTGCGTTTCACAAAGAAAGAGGAAGAGGAAGAAAAAAACTGATGGTCCAAGCAACGACGATACTCGGTGAAACTTAAACAAGTACATTGAAGGCACCGCCATTGACAATGAAGACCAGCTTGTAGGAGAGAAGAATGGTATTCTTGATGAAAACATATGCAAGAATCATCAACAGAATGACTGCATATTCAACGTGCTCAGCTACCGCTGTTGTTGACTCGTTCTCCGCCAGGACCTCTTCTGAACCGATCGCTTTCAAATCAAACAGTTTCAACCCAAACCTAGGCTGGGGGCTGCATTTTTTAGAAGGATCGAATACAACACTAGCTGTCACCGTGATGTTCATCCTTTCTTCATTTTCAGGAATCGTGTTTGCGATATGTTGGTCCAAGGAGCTTTTGGTGTTGCCGCTTATATTACTAGTGTAATAACTTTGGCGGTAAAGACTTGGCAATTATAGGCTTTGTAAAAAGGATCTACTCTATGATCCTTATTTTAACGCTTAGAAGATCCTATTTGTTTTTTGCGATATCGATCTGCTCCATTTCGACCCCAACACTCACCGGTCAATGCTCTTAACCATGTGCTCATTGCCTTTACAAATTAGAGAAGGTGATTGCCGATTGGTAGGATCGTACTCTGGAACTTGGAAAATGCGAAGATATTTATAAATATGTTCTCGGGTTGATGTAACTCTCCCAAACGTCCATTTTGGTATGGTGAGATGAGGTGTGGGATGAGACAGGGGCACATGGAATAATAAGCTTAATTTCGGAAAAGCTCAAAAGCTAATCTGATCCACCAATAAAGGCACAGATCACATTAACAGCCCCCACTATGTAGTGAAAAAAACCCCAGAATAGAAGATTGCTAGACCAATCACTTCTCATTATGGGGAAGAATACAAAGGCTATGCTTATCGTTAACTACCTAGTTGTAGTTAGTTCCTATATGAAGAAAAGTTGACAGGAGGCTGAAGTATCAGATCTCCACTCTTCTAAATAAAATCCCATCTATGGTCTGGGCATATGGCCCATAGCTTTTTGGATGCACGAGGCTTACTCCCTCGTGCTTACTCCCTCGTGTGCTAATCTTTCCGCAAGATTCAAATCTTTCACGTATCCGATATGGACTTCTCATGAATTAGACCCTCAGTGTTGAGTGTACAAAGACGTCTATCATTTCAGCTACAGTAGAATGATGTATTGCTCACGTTATCGCGTCTTTGCACTCCTTTGCTTTTGGTGGAGCACAGAATATGCTGTTGCTGATGATCATGGAGTTGTGTTTCTTTATCCAGAGGAAAATCTCACAATCAACTATCTTGACACCGTCAATGTAACCTACACTTCTCCATTTCCAGCACCTCAACTTTGGATCTTTTGCCAAAATGCAACAGATGTTACTTCCGGAATAATCACAGGTAAGATTTCATCATCAAGATCTCATTGAATAACATCATGGAGAATATGGAGACTTACTCAAACTTTATCTCACAGAGAGTAGTCGTACTTCAGTCCCTGCCTATAATGCCACTGTGCCCGTAAATTTCAAATGGCTCGGTGGATCTCCTTGTTGGTTTGATATCAAGCCAGATGCCACGGGTGGACTCGGGGCGAATAGTCCGCATTTCGTCGTCGATCAGAATAAACGTGCGACGCCTTCAACTTTGGGGTTGAATACTGCGACGGCAACGGCGACGACAACATCGACAACATCAACTGCATCATCAACACCTACTACTTCGTCAGATGCTAGTAATTATTCAACTACGACGGCAACATCGACCCCCACCGCCTCTTCTGATGCTATCTCAAATAGTAGTACCAATACCCCATCCTCGACTCAAGATAATTCTACGGGAGGTCTATCAGGTGGAGCAAAAGCAGGAATTGGAATCGGAATCGCAATAGTAGTTCTTCTAGCACTCGCTGCAGCATTTTTCTTCCGGCGCAGAAAACAAGCCAGGAAAACCGACTACATGGTCTATGAAAACCCCGTGGGCGAAAAAATGCCCGCGGATGCAAACATATCTTCGTCGGATTATACGAAAGTCAATCCACAGGAACATGTCACGTATGAAATGTATGCGCCGGATGCTCAATATGAAATGCCTGCGACAAGGCCGGTGGGTGAATTGAGTGGGGATGGGAATGGAAATGGGAGGCAGATGGGTGGTGCGGCGCAGTCGATGAGTTTGGGGAGGGGTTCGTGATGATGATGATTGGATTAGGGGGGTTTACGGTATGCATCGGATGTGCATTTAGTCTAGCTGTGTAATTATATAATGGATTGATGGATCGGATCTCAAAGTAACTATTACAGTATTAAACGAGATCTTTCAGACGACGATATATGGGACGAGATTCCTTTTCCACATTACATTACGTCATTTTTAATGACGTTGATCAAGAGCACATGGAATAATTATCAAATGTCTAGTAGAGATAAAAGTGGAATCCAACAGTTGGCTGGTATTAACAAGACGATATAAAATTGCATACTGGGATCATTATGCACAAGCCCTGTTGATTCAAAGATGAGTTGGTTAGACAAGTGCTACTCACAACCAAAATCCACAAGATGGGCATATTTCGATGATCAATTAATATCAAGATCTAATTACAGTCACTGGAATTCACAACTGGAATAACAAGATCTAGGTTTAGTAGGCATTTTAAGGTACGAGATAGACTGGTCAGTCTTCAGTCGTCCTTGTCAAATTGCGGATGAACTACTCAGGCGGGGTATGAAAGAGTAGTTATTTTTTAGTTGGTTCATGCACCAATTCTATACAAGCATATCCGTCACTAGTTTCCCAAGCATTTTATTTCTCGCGTACACCATCGTTTCCTTGGATTCCGTAAATTTTGACTTCAAATTTTTAATCTACCACATAATGACGGAAAAGGAATGTTTCAATCGATCAAAACGTCACGCGGCGGACATCTCATTGTCAAAAGACTGAGTTCCGTCGATTTAGACTTGGCGCAAGCAGTATTTTGGCAGATTGCGGATGATTAGGCCTTTTGGACAGAATGTCCAAAACCCTTGACAGCAATTGTAGCTGTATTTGCTTCTGTTTCTAGAAGCCTTAATGGAATCTAGAACTCTTCCTCATTCTTTCTCCGTACCGCATCAACGCCACCAGTGCGGGTAAGAAGGCGATGGAAATGAAAGCCAACAACGAATTACCCCATCCTAGTCCCAGATGATCATACAAAGGAGGTTCAACGAGTGGTAGGATTGTAGCAAACAAAGCTCGAAGCACAGAACATACAGCTACTGCTGAAGCTGCATGTAGTTCATGTAGGTCGACGAGATAATTCTCAGTGGGTAGTATCGATAATATAAAACTAAAGCCCACGATAGCGGTGCCAATGATTGGCACGATCCAATGAACGTGTTTTTCAGCAGACCAGCCGTAGAGGAAGAGACCGAGAGGAAGGAAAATAGCGCCGAGAAGCATGAGGGGAAGTCGATGCTCGGGCTTCAGATAGCCCTCCTTCGATTTCTTGTATTGGATATACCGGTCGGAGAATAAGCCAGAGAGGATCATAGCGATAAATTTTCCAGCAGCTGTCGGAAGTTAGTCTTATTAGTCTACGCACAATGAAAGACCAGGAAATCCGTGCCTCTTTCCAAAAATGCAAGTCCCACAAGGCCTTGACCTAATCCGTAATTATTCTCCAGGATGGGACTCATGGAAGTAAGTGTAGTGAGAATTACATAGGAGATGCCGTGAACCAGAGCCGTGAAGAAAGATATAAAAAACAAGATTGGCGACAAAAGTAGCATTTTTATTGACACGTAGCAAAGAATCTTTTAGGTCCGTATGCTTCTCCGGACTTCCATATCTCGACCTCGGGGTTTCATTACCAGTGATTTTGCGAAGTCGTTCTATTTTCCGCCACAAAAGCACCACCTTGTACGTTTTCCGAAAAGTAAGAGTCACTGCTCCTACAGCAATAACAACGATCCAGATACTCCACCGTCAACCTTTTGCTTCGGTTATATAAAAACCCACGATCCTCCCGGCAAATGATCCAAGGAGTGGAAGCGCAATGGCTATTGACATGGCGGTACCTCGATTTTCTTTCCGAAGAGGGCTCCGACGATACTTGGGCCTGATGTCACAAAGCAGACGACAAATCCGCAAGAAATCGAAAGGCGATGAGAATCAAAAAACTGAATTGATGGGTGTACGACGAATTGAAGTGCTTCCTTCCATAGATAGCCCATTCAAAAAGATGTCCCGGAAACAAACGTTGATAACATGAGCTCATTGCTGCATATCACACTCCCTCACGAGTTAAGAAAAACTGCCTCGATGTTTCATACGATGATACTGACTATTTTGATGATAGTTTTGTCACTCTACCAAAGTCGCAAGTAAAGAAACAGCCAACTGATAATTCCTATTTCCCCAAAGACTGACAGTTGCCAGATTTATCTCCAAGGGACGGGATGAGCCTTTCAGATGGGGAAAACACATCAATATCATGACGACAAAGCTTTCCATACAGCAGACTCTTACGATGCGTATGCACAAACAGCAGCGGGTTGATTTTCACGTATAAATGACTGTAGAAAATCAGCATACCTTGGAAGTTGGCTCTACTTAACAAGCGGAACATCCGTTAGCACAGGTACCCACCGAAGCGACTGCCGGAGTGCTCGAATTTATCACCCGTCTAACGGGACCGAGTAGACGTAGGATCAAGAGAAGACCCACTAGAAAAACTTTCTGGACATCATGAGAGTGATCGAAGGGGCGACATCAAAGGAAAGGTACTGTTATGAACGCTATTATAGTAGAATATTGCGGGTTCTAGTCTGATATGGATCAGATCTTGCACGTAATTCTATGACTTGTGTTTCTGAATTAAAATACGCCCATTTTGTATCAGTGAAAAGAAAAGCTGTCTTTGCTTCATAGTCGTAAACTCTCCATATTCATAATAAGCCATCGAAGACATGAGGAAGAGGTCGGAATCAGTTGAAGTTTGCCATTTCCCAACGGTCTCGCATGGTTTTCCACCAGAAGCCAAATAGAGAAATCCGAGGCAATCTTTCGAGACGTTGGTAGATGAAGTTCACATCTCTCGAGTTCTTAGGCTTTGCTTCTCCCTGATATTCGCGATACTCTTTATGGTGGAAATTCGATCAAGAAACGCGAACCTTACTAGCCCCTTCCCGGTGAATGGAGATTTTTGCATTTGTGCTTGCGAATCTTAGACTGAGAGGCCAGTAAATCAATCACATAATGCAGGCGATAACTAGAGCACACCCCGAGATCCGCTACAAGGCCGCCGCTCTGCAGGAATGCCATGATTGTTTCGGCGTGGAGTATCGAATTTGTAATTTTTGTGTTGATGGACAACTTCTACCATAATTAAATCCGAGTTATTTTCCATTTTGTATAGGCCTAGTATGACGATATCGATTAAGAGCGAATAAATTGCCAGATAATTATTGATGTATCATTATATGCATTTTCTTTTCTCCGGAGATCCAGTGTTGGGCGAGAATTTACATGATCCACTGTATACGCCTCCTGACCCTATGACACATTGATGATTGTTATAGAAACATGGTGTACCCAAGATACCCGTCGGAACAATACCAGCACATTTGCATTGCCATTCGCATGCACACTCACATCTCGAATCAAATGTATTGGTGCTTGCCAGATGAGATGAACATTACCTAGTATGTTCGCAAGTCCCACCTTTACATATGACATCCACCTCTCTCCCGGTGAGCCCCATGTGAGAAGCAATAATTCAGGATTCCCAATGAGATGGGTATATGTAAAATTAAATTGTCGTTTTCTAATCCCGCTTGGGAAATTGAAATTCAGGATTCTCGTCTCATGTATGATCTTTCGAGGTTACGTTATCATCTGCCTTGCATGTTATTCCGTTGTACCGAACATGCATGCAAGTTATACGTCGCCGAAGGCCAAGCAAACTACAGTGGCAAAATGTTAGCACAGCCCCAACTTGAGGCATGCAACAAGAAATCGAAATAAGAGCGCACGAGCAAAAAGCTAGAGTTGTGAGGGTCTGTAAATCAAGTCTCAGAGATAAGTTCGGTGTAGTAATAGTAGATGTAGGATGCACTCAAAAGGTAAGGAAATTCATTATCATGGATCATAACCAGCTATCAAACGCACGCACCCAAGTCTCTCTCCATGCTATCCCGTCTAACGCCTTTCCCTGATGATCGAGGTATCATAAGTCCGCAATGCTAAAAGAAATCCATCAATACTGCTGGTAACCTCCCTGGGATACAACCTCTGGCGCATAACCCCTTTGCATCGGCATCTGTCCTTGTTGTACTTGCGGACGTCTCATTGCTCCTGGTAGATCGTTGAACCATGGGTGGCTTAAAGCATCATGTGCGCTGATTCGTAATTCTGGTCTTAATTGCAACATTCTTTGAAGAAGGTCGATACCAACTGCATCAATTTGAGGCAAGATGACCCGTAGATCTTGAGTTGCATACATCTGAAAATTTGATTTGTACTCAGTGAATTGAGAAATTCCAGGCCATGTTCGTTCAGACGGTGTACCCATGATCCGAAAGATTCGTACAAGTTGATCCTCGTTGGTTGTACCAGGGAACAAGGGACGACCAGTATACATTTCTGCCATGATACATCCTGCAGACCAAATGTCGATACTAGTGTTGTAGGTTCGACTTCCAAGGAGGACATCCGGTGCTCTGTACCATAAAGTAACAACCTCGTTGGAGAAAGTATTAACAGGAATACCGAATGCACGCGCAAGGCCAAAATCTGCAAGTTTGAGTTGTCCCTTCATGTTGATGAGAAGATTCTGAGGCTTCAGATCCCTGTGAAGAACTCGATTTTGATGGCAGAAATCAATTCCTTTAAGGAGTTGATGCATGAATGATTTGATCGTTGGAGGTGGTAAAGCTCCTCTATCTCCTGATGTATCCATGTATTTCTTCAAATCCTTGTCCATATGTTCAAAAACCAACATGAGCTTGTTCTCGGTATGTATAACATCGTGTAGGCTGACAATATTCTCATGCTTTAACTCTTTCATCAACGAGATTTCTCTAATCGCAGTCGATGGTGTGCCTTCTTCGGAATCAAGATGGATCTCTTTCAACGCAACAAGTTCACCAGTCTGTCTATTTCTACCTTTAAAAACCTTGTATGAGTCAGTATCAATGAACAATATACATGCGCCACCAAAACAACCCTTGTTGGAACAAAATAGCAAGAACAAGTTATGCTAGTGCTTGGATCTCGGAACTTCCTTCGTGTACTCACAGTAGCATATGTACCCTCTCCTAGCTTCTCCAGCTGCTGGAACGAACTGGGGTGTCTCTTATTGTCCATTCTGTCTGTATTATGTTCGGTATCGAGATCTTGAACACTGATGGCACTTGGCAGAGAGTGGGGAAGTCGCTGTGCAGTTGGAGAAGGAGGAAATGTATAAGGAGGCTCTATCAAAGATCTCTTGAGATTTGTATATCGTGGATCGAACAAGATGGAGGCGGGGGTGCAAAGTTGATCTAGGATGAATAACGCGTCTTTCGACCCGTGGGAAGCCGTTTTGACTGTTCAGTATTAAGATTGGAGATCCTTCCCCACTGAATAGAGAAAAGATGGAGGGAGTAAAATGGCTGTAGGGATTAATTTAATTTATTTGTATTTGTGAGGATCGTCGGGAAATGCTTCTCCAATGATTTATGACTTGATACTTTGTTGATGCTCAAAATGAGTAATAAAAAAGTGGAAATGGTTGATAAAATAGCTATATTTACTTTAGCTTCTATTTACCTTCCTTTTTTGGGTAATTAAGCTAATTACGGCGCTTAACTTTGATAATGGCGCTTAATAAGTTGATGCCTTATAAATTACCCACCAACCTTAGCTTTGACGCTAATGCCGGTATCTTAGATTCGGAGATAAGAGATTCACCGCTAAGCTAATCGGTCAGCTGCGCTATACCTGAATGAATGATTCAAGGACCTCCTATCCCTTGAATATCACGGGGCGGGGTATCATGATACATACTACTACATACTACTACCTAGTACCTACTAGGTAAACCATCGTACTACAAGTCAACTTCAATTCTCAATATAAAGGAGTCACCGAACACCGAATATCTTCATCTTGGAGAAAAACTATTATACAAGAAGTTTACATACAAAGCATGATATGTAAACTTACTTCCCCGCATTCCCGATAAATAATAACCCCTTATCAACAATCAAAATGCGCCCTCTACCAGGCGACGACGCTTATCCAGAGAGATCTCGAAGTACGAGTATCAACGATAATGACCTAACACCACTTGCAACAAGGACACAAGCTCCGCAGATGAGTTACTTTCTTGCAAGTGAGAGAACATTAGATTCCGGAGAAGTTCAACCCATTCGAGTTCCTCTAAAACCGAAAGATTCCTTGAAGAATAGTACATACGGTGTGGAGAGTATTGAAACTACATTTAGCTCTTTCTCTGAAGATAGTGGTGATGATGATGGTAAATTCGATAGGGCTAGGGAGAAATTCAGAGAGAATCTTGCAGAGAAATTACAATCTATAGAGGATTCAAGGTCTCGATCTCCGAAGCCATCCTGCGATATAAGTGGAACTACTTCTCCGGCCCGCCCTTCTACTACCGAAGCTTCCAGACCTTATACTCCAATATCTTTTTATTCCGCCGCTCCAGGTTCTATTATTAGCAGTCCAGGCTCGAGAATTTCGGACACAGAATCGCTAAATGATGAAATATCAAGCCAGGCTATTGTATCTGGTGGAGAAGACGAACAAGATGTACCGGCGATGGTGGATAGTGGCTCTGTCCCTCAACTGGTTATGCCGAGTATCAAAATGCCCAGTAGGCGGCCATTTACGGAAAAGGGCAGGAATATGGGGAGGCTGAAAGTACTAATTGCCGGAGATTCAGGTAAGTACACCATACTCTATCGCAAATTACTGTTCTGACATATTATAGGTGTGGGCAAAACCTCCTTAATCAAAGCTATCGTGCAAGTATGCGAGGATATTGTACATGTCGATCCACTATCCACCCCGCCATCACCGATCCCCGAGAGACGACGAAATTCCAAAAATAAGGCTAAATCAGGAAGTGGTGATATGCAGGCTACAACTCAAATCACAGAGATATATGCTAGCACCAAGGCATATCCTAGTTGGTGGTCAGAGGTTGACGAAAGCAAGATCCTGCGTCGAAGAAAGAGTATGGGCGAATCAGTTCTTGAAAGAAATCTTTGTTTTGTTGATACCCCAGGTTATGGCAATAAGACTTCTGTGAGCTTCGATTTACTGTGGTGACCTTGCCAGTAGCTAATTATCTCAGTGCCTCGAAGCGATTTCTCCAGTTGTCAATTATATTGAGTCACAGTTTCAAAAGGTTGAATCTAAAGATGGAATGACCGATTCTGACATGATACATTTACTTGGTGGAAATGGCGGTTCTCAAGTGGATGTCGTCTTTTACATCATCATAAATCGTAAGTTTCTACGCGATCATGTAAGCAACCAACTAATCAGTCTCAGGGATCAAACCTGTTGATATTGAATATCTCAGACGCATTTCCCCTATGACAAACGTAATCCCTCTCATAGCACGATCCGAAGTTTTGTCACTTGAGGACCTTGCCAGTGTCAAAAGAAATGTGTTAAGCGAGCTTCAAACTGCTAACATACGGCCATTTCTTTTCGGGTTATCCTTTGATGATGCTCTACATTCCTCCCAGCCAGCTGCGCCTTATGCCATATCCACTATGTTGTCGAAGGATCATGAAACCATGGATGCTAGCCTTCTCATGAGCTCAGACTACGTCCAACCATTAGTTCAGTCTGAGCTTACAGCTCTTGTCGATCAATTGTTCGAGCCAGATAGTATAGCATGGCTACGAAATTCTGCAGCAAAGAAATTTGTACAGTGGCGGAACAATCCTTCGGTACAAAAGCCACAAAGTCTTTATCGACCTCTGGCACAATCATTGATGTCATCATCCACCTCACAAGTACTTACTGCCCCTGTCGGTGCTACAACCTCTTATGCTTTGGCTCGTATAACAGATCATACTCAACGCGAAGAGAAGCTTGCACAAGTACGACTTTCGAAATGGGCCACTGACTTACAAAGGAGTCTTCAAAATGAGCGTTGCAGATTCGAGGCTTTGGCGCGAAGTGAGAGGGCAGTATGGTTAACAGAAAGACTTGGGGAATGTGTACAGGATGGTACACTCGTTCCGATCTCTCAAGCACGTCAACCTCAACGATCTTCCGATGCTGGGGCCTTGATTAAGCAGGGATCATACTCTCGAAAAACGTCATGCGGCTCAATTTTGAACACCCATGATCCTCTTGGGATTTTAGAATTCAACGAAGACATGAAACGACGGGGTATTATCGCATTACAACTAGTGAGCAGTTTTGGCATTATTGGTGGCTTGGCATTCTGGATCAATCGTAATTGGCAACCCAGCGGAGCCAGCATATGGGGATTAGATTGGACTGGTATCCAAAAATTTGTGGATTGGAGGTGAGATATATGATAATGATGCATTTAGCGATTTCGACTTTGATTGGTTCAAGATAGTTAAGATAGTTGGTTCATTTCTTGGGGTTGGGCCCAAAGGGCATTCCGGGTGTTGATTGATGCATCTTTTGCACTGGGATTTATTGGCGTGATGATATGATATGATGGGATAGGGATAGGGATAGGGATAGGGGTGGAAAATTCATGGCATTTTTATTATTTGCGACCTGCGCATGCAGATGACAGATTTATGGATGCTTAGCCGATGCGCAAGTCATGGAGATACCAATTTAGTAGCACAGCAAATTTTAATAGTTCTTTTCTCAACCGGGTCAAGTATGATCGGTCTCACTTGTGTATCTTTCAAAATAGATATGTCAAGTTTACGTGGACTGATCGCTTAATGGTACGGATATGGAAAAACAAGTTATTCATAAGTGACTATAGAATGAGTACTACTAAGTGCTTTCTAATATGTAGGGCAATGCATCTATGAATTCGCTTGTATGAGATACCTATGTCTCAAAGCACAGACATATTTGAGTTAATACGCGTCTCTTGTATTACTATATTAGACGATTATAGCAGTTTGAGTTGCGAGTCAGCCCTAAAGCATACCAACAGCTCGCCGGAGGATTTTCTTACTTTACCGTCGTCTCTTTATTTCGCCGGGAAAGTCAAGGTGGCTTGCCGGATGTGCCTTTCTATTTCACATATTCTATCTTTCATTGCATCGGGCTGATATCTGTGTTTGCATTGCGGCAAGTGTCAACGATTACCAAAGAAATGCGAAGATATGAAAGTTTCGAGTCGTAGTGTACCACTGTGTGAGAACGGCAGAGCATATACTAATCTACAGCATGTCAGCTTCTAAAACAAGTTTTGTATGCCCCGCTCAGCGCCTACACTCTTATCGACCGTAGTACATGTATGGTGAATCTTCTCCGGAGAAATCATAATCCTCAAATGCTCAACAGCTTACCGATACCGAGCTTACATCACAAGCGAAGCCCAATTGTCAGCAAGACGCGCAATCACCAATTTCACCCATCAATAATCAAGCGTTTCTCCGATCCTCCCGCAAAGCTTGGTATATTTCCAAGGGTGCCACTGGTGCTCGTTTCTTCCTTTATGGAGGCTATGCCAAGCCTTCAGTCACGATTAGATTGGGCCGTCCGTACTGTTTTCTTAGATGAGAAGAGATGTGGTGTTTTATTAATTCGCGGCCGTCAGGCCCCCAAGCACTTGGTTAGGGGGTGTTTCGAATTTGTGGTGGAGGGATTTGATTGCACTGCCTTATCAAGATGATGGCTCCTGATCTTATTTATCACTCCGGCTGGAAATCTCCGTCTGATATTTTGACCCTCTATGAATGGTATTTTACGTTTCTTTGTACAGTCATGCTTTGAAGATTTGGGTTTCATAGGTCCCGGAAAACCAATCTACGTATATTCTATTGCCTGTTCTTGGAAGAAACAATTCTTTTTATATACTCGGATGTTCCTCCGATCCTACCCTTTGAAGTTTTCTTGATTTCGTTTATCGTATAGTCGTATATGACCAGCTTATGGGGAATAGTTGGCAGCTTCTCCAGATAATAGTATGTCATGATACTTGTGGCGCAAATGAGGAAGAATTCCCAGGTTGCTGAATGATGAGATGAGGATGAATGGTTTGCCGCACATCTTGAGCAAACCTATACTCCTTTCTTTTTGAGTGCCAAGTTTATATATATGTTACAAAATCTTCTCTTTAAAATAAAAGGTCTTTGCATCATCAGTTCAGAGACTGTATTCAGTATCGCTTTCTACTTTTCACTTCTTTTCGTTAGCACACTCCTTACAATTTCTTCTACGATTCCGATCTTGGCCGGTCCTTATCTTGATTTCATCTCAAGCTTTTCCATTCCATTCCAAAAAGTGATTTTTTCGAACCCAAAATTTTCGCAATTAGACATCATTATGCAATTCTCCAAGAGTTCCGGTGCCACTGCCGCCCTCCTCATCTCCATGATCTCTGCCTCCCCCATCGCCCTTACATCCGATTTCATCCACCCCAGTGGATCCGTCCACGTTAAGCCCACGAGCACTATCGATCACACCTTCAAAATCCATCCTACTGGTTCCTTTAACCCCAAGGAACCAATCCCCACCTGCACCGACGAGGAAAAGTCTGAATTCACCACCCATCCCACCGGTGGCAAGTTTGAACCTCACCACTATCGACCCTCCGATACTGACATTGAATCCCACAATGGTCCTAAGTCAACTGGTCACGTATCCAAATCACATAAAAGCGGGCATGCCAAGCCAACTGGAGATGTCTCTAGAAGAGCTTTCGAAAGCGATATTGTCGAAGGTACTACCGTGAGCAAATCTCACAAGGCTAAGCCCACAGGTAGTGCCGCTCATGAACACGAAAGTGAACATGCAAAGCCAACCGGTAGTGGAAAGAAAGAACATCATCACCCCTCCGGAACTGATGTCTACAACGACAAAACGCCTCATGAAAGTGGACATGCCAAGCCGACTGGAACTAAAGAGCACAAGTCGCACGAAAGCAGTCATGCAAAACCTACGGGTAAGGGGGGCAAGGAACACGAGAGTGGACACATTAAACCCACTGGAACCGGAGCAAAAGAACACACCCACGTACATGAATCTGACCACGCTAAGCCCACTGGCCACAAAGAGTCCGCTCGTGCTTTCGAAAGCGGACACGCTAAGCCAACTGGTACTGGCCATGCCCATGAGAGCGGACATCTCAAGCCCACTGTTACCGGTGCCGAGCATGGAAATGCTAGGCCATCTGGTGTTCACTCGCAAAAGCCCGTATCCACTGGTACACACGAGAGCAGGAGTTTTGAGTTCAAGACTGAGACTTTGACGTTTGGAACTAAGACGTTTAGTATTACTGGGGTTGTGCCTGAGGAGACTGGAAAATCGCATACTTTTGAGGAGTATGAGAATTAGATGTTTTCTTGGTGGTTCTGGTTGAGAAGCATGTTTTGATAGAGATGTTTTGCTTGTAGTGGTGATTTTTTGAGGATGACTTTGGATTCTTTTTCAGTACTTCGCATCTTGTGAAAGTATGGAAGGTGCATATTTTCAGCGTCTGGGATGACTGTTTTGGTATTTGTTTTTTGGGTTGATGTCGAAATTGAAGAAGTGGAGAGTTTGGCAAGATAGATAGAAATGGAAATGCGTACACTGGACTCATCTGCAACGTTCACCGTGAAACCCTGCGACAGAAATGGGACGACTCTAACACAAAATTGACAGTATCGTGAGTTAATCTGGCTTTCATAGCCTTAGTTTTTATTCCAAGCTAGTAAGTAAATTCCGATTTAGCTCAGTAAGAATTCGGCAGAGAGGCTGACTTTAGCCTTCGCTTCAAGCCCTCAGAAATGAGCCTTCCAGATTGAATTCTCCTCCTTTGATAAAGAATCCACAGTGCAACAGTTTGAATCGAAAATGCGCAAATTAGCTGACGACTACGACACTAGTTTTCAACCCTGGTCCCTAGATAAACCACTCAACAAATAATCGTCTAATACATAAAGCTATCAAGTTGATACAGCACTATCTAGAAAATGCCATCATGCGGAACGAACTTCCAGGTCTCCAAATCCTTTGTTGCTGGGAAATATTCAATAAAATTGGTGCAAGCCTTATGACATGCAACAGAATTTAACAAAGCTTAACGATTGGTGATGTTCTACTGAAAATCACGAGATCGCCAAGCGGGGGAATCTGCAACACGTCTACATCTGTATTACTGTAATGAGCTGAGATGAGATCCTTCAAGGTTTACCGAATGAGTCACTCGCTTTGAGCCGGAGAAACCTGCCCATTTCTCAACCCACTTTGTGATCGGGGAAACTAATTGAGCTGGCCGCGAAGCGAAGATCGCAATAGGGGTTGAGGTTTTTCAATTTTGACGGTGACGGATCGGGTAAGCGGTTAAAATGTGAAAGTACGTGAAGACTCTGTTCTGTTTGATCTAAATTTGTAAAGAACGCGAGATAAGAGTTCATGTAGGGAATGGATATAAGATATCAATTTCGTCCATCGTAGAAAGGCAAGATACAGCAACCATAACGAAAGAAAAAACATCATACCTGTCGATCATATAGAAGATTTCAAATATCTAATTGTGTGTTAATATGAATCCAGTCAATAACAAACCTTACGAGCTCCCCGCTGATGCGACTTGGTTAAGTGCGGTTCTCTCCATTTTCCTACTTGATTTTGAGCAGATAACTAATTTGTGATTTCAAAAAGTTACCGGTTGCTCATCTGGAATAGGTCGCGCTATCTCAGAATTAGTTGCCGGTAAACCTAATCAGCGCTTGATTGCTACAGCTCGCAAACCCTCCGATCTTTCGTATCTCCCAGATTCCAACCCCAATATCCTCAAACTCGCCCTCGACGTAACATCTGTTACTTCCGTTAACGAAGCCTTTGCTGCCGCCTCTAAGCATTTCGGAGACTCTTTTCATCTCGATGTTGTTATCAACAATGCCGGCTATGCTCTCTCTGGTGACACCGAGTCCGCAACTGAAGAAGAAACGCATTTAGAAGTTGAGACACTGTTTTTTGGAACTGCAAGAGTAACAATGAAAGCTGTCGAGGTCATGCGCCAGCATAAAGAACATCGAGGAGGTGTGATTTATCAAGTCTCTTCACTTGCTGGGTTATGTTCATTTCCTGGTAATGCTTATTATCATGCTGGCAAATATGCTATGGAAGGTTGGACAGAGTCTGTGGCACGGGAGATGCATTCTGATTGGAATAGTATGTTTGAACCCTTTTTCATCTTACTCTTTGACCACTACACACTTTTTTATTCCGTGGTCGTTGACGAATTCCATAACTACAACTAACCTCTACTTTCACACTAGTCAATTTCTGCATAATCGAGCCTTCGGGTGTGAAAACCAACTTTGAAGGCCACAGCAAAGCCCACACGGCACCTCATCCCGCCTACGCGGCCCCGGACATGCCCGCCCGTAGACTCGAAAAATGGGTAAACATGGGTATTAAAAGCGGTGCTGGTATGCTCGAGCCCGCTGGTATAGCAGAAACTATCTATACGATTGCTACTCGCAGTGAGAAAGTGCCACTTCGACTTCCGTTGGGCCCGACGGCGTGGAAATTGATTAAACAGAAATATGAAGGATTTTTGGGGGAGTTGGATGCACTTAAAGAGATAAGTGCTATGGGAGGGGAGATTTGACTTCGGTGGAGAGGGGTTTTGGGTGTTAGGGAAAGATCGCTTATAATTGTGAGTTATGGTGGGATGAGCAAAGGCAGAGAAAGTTGTAGCAAATCAAAGAGGTATTCAACATATTTCCAATGCCGAGATTGATCCGCAAGAACATTATTCCGTTCCGGCTAACCTTCGTACTGTGCTCCCGACTTCACGACAAGTCATAGCATTTCATAAGGTAGTTTATACAACGCTTGCTATCATTGTATTTACTATCGCTGAAAGGATCAATATACAGCAGCCTTGTTCTATTGCCTCCCAAAAGTTACTGCTGCCATTATCTGTGTCGTCGTTTTCATCTACTCCTTTCCACTTCGCTATCTATTTTGCTAGAATGTTTCCTGAACGCCTTTAAGATTCTTTTTCTCTTCCCTTCGGACGCCAATTTTGTACTACTGCAATCGTTCGGGTAGAACTTGGCGTTGTCACTCCAGTTTCCACGTCTGCAATTAAATATCCCCGTCAATCTACTCCAAAGCCTCTTTCTGCTCTCATCTTTCACTGTGGCCAATCGGTGGATCAAAGCAGGGGCCGATAGTTCGACCTTATCTCCAGACATACATACAGATGACCGCCGAGTACCAGAAGGTGCTAGGAGGGCACAGCAGGAGTCGATGAGCTCGAGCTTGTCTTCCGCGTTGTCATCCTTCTCATAATCATCCTTCTCAAGGTATGATAGTGCAATGTCGAAGTCACTGTGTTGAAGGTCATGATCCCAATAATCACCAAACTCAAAGTGGTATGACGGCGTATCATCCTCAAACGTACTTTTCTCCAAATCATCTCTATCTTCTTCCTGTATGTCTGGCAGATTGTTGCATCGTGATCGCAAATGCTCATATCGACCATTATGGAGATCATTTTCTTCATATGAACATTTCCCATGGCCCCAATAACCACTAAATTTAGACTGCAGTCTCAATTTCGGATGTTCAATAGATATGTTGGTACCATTGTCATCAAAGTTCTTTGAACCCGGGGAACGGCCGCCGGTTTTAATTGATTCTGACAGTTCTGGTACCGCCTCCGAGTCCGAGGAGGTTACTTCCTCGCCCAAGGGAATGAGCGTTTGCTTTAGACTGGGGTTGCTGATGTATGAAGGTTCTAATCGTCTTCTAGCACTGGCACAGTGTGTCTTGATGCTCTTTACGCTCCTTTGGTATGGATGCCTGCTAAATTGACGGGCTTTACTTAATCCCGATGAGCGCCAATGTCTGATTGAGTGATTCCATGATTGACTCTGACCACGAGAAATATGACATCCAGTTTCTTGTGAGAAAGAACTTTGAGATTGATTCGGCTTTTGGGGCTGTTGGCAAACTTCTTGTGGCGTTGAGGGTGGAGTCTCACACTGCGTCTGCTTCTTTTCATGTTGAGGCTGTACTTTTTCCGCCAGCCGTTGACTGAGACCCTCCTCGGCTCTTTGAAGTTGATGAAAGTGCGCAAGAAGATTCGAATTGCTCGAAGCTTCGCTATAACTAGACGTATTGCTAGATGATTTCTCCATAGTCATTTGGGCGTCTGAAATTGTTCAGTGGAAATGTTTTGAAGTGATTTCTGAATAATAAGATTATGAAAATTTGAATTTGCCTGTCGCATGAGTACAATGAATGATACAACGAATGTTAGCTGAAATTGATGTTGAAAGATTTAGAGATTGGTTACGAGTGTAGAAGGATTTGCTGTCTTGACAAGTCTACAGTTGGTGGTTGTTAGCTCTTGCCATATGCATCAACCGGACGTTTAGCAAGCAAGCACGAACAGTATGATCCCTTTTCCGGGATAAGATAAATTCACATCGTTCATTTTTCAAATATATATCATACTTACAACATACAAGCATTTTTTGAGCAAATATATTTCAGTCAATATGAGTAGACCTATCTTGGGGGCAATGCTCCGCAAAGCATATTTAGAAGGAAAAAGCCACGACGTCTTATATGACTGGTATGAATCCACTTTCAGTAATCTTATTAGCGATAGGTCGCATTTGACCATAAACGAACAACAGTCAAGAGCAGAAGTCGAGACATGGCGACACTTTTGTTAGTTGAAAATACCAGGTTAACGCTCACGGCATACTGATGGTAATGTAGGGCCAAACGAAACTTTCCTATCAGGTACATCCATAGAAGAATCCGCCTCAGCACTGCCCGTTCAGTCCGAAGTTCATAGTCAAAACAAAAGGGTCGCGGAACAGTTGCAGTCTCCACTTTCCATAGCAGAGCCCTTAGCGCCACCTATTGAGTGCGAAGTTCAAAATGAAATAACTGAAGAATTGAAGCCTCCACCTAGATCATCTTTAACTCATGATACGCCAACCAATCCCATGGAGATCCAGAATAGTCCTCCCCAAAGACAAATGCGAAGCTCTTCGAACACCGCCATATACTCTTCCCCCCCTCCGGTTTCAGACGTTGCGTTGAATTCAGTTATACCAGCACCACCAACAAACACTCTGTCTCAATATCCTCTGTCTCAACATCCCTGCAGGCACTTCTCAGCTGGAGGTATCTGCCGTGCGAAGGGAAAGTGTCCAGACTTTCACGAACCGAGGATACGTAACCAAGCCTCAGCTTCGAGAAAAGAGAGTAAGAGAACTGCTGCATTGCAGAAAGAAAGATCTTGCGGAAACTGCTATATGAAAGGTCATACCTTGGCAACTTGCGTGGCTCCTGTGGATAAATTTGGTTTTATCTCAGGTTGTCCGAAATGTAACACAAAAGGGCACTTATTTGAGTACTGCCCTACACAAAAGGGACTTAAGAAACACAATATGGAGACCCTTTATCGGTTTTTAGCTAAGGTATACATTGTCAATATTTGACCACGCTAGGAATCATTAACTGACTTCTTGAGGCTAGTTCAGAGACAATCGCCCTCCAATTCGTTGGTCGCAAGACTTCCGTGACTTACCAGGTTTTTCGAAAAAGTCATGTCGCCCATGGACACATGAATTCTCTTTAAAACAAGCAGGCAAATTCAGTGTTTCTTATGATAAACTTGGATGGTCAATCGATCCAGTTCGTGATCCGGCGTGGGATAATCCTGATACAGTTTCCCCTCAAGCCTACCCCGATGAGCAGAAGGTTCAAGAGATGGATACAGAAAAGGAAACAACGCCTGAAAGTTCTGTCCCAAAGCACGATGTCGCTTCGGAGTTGGCAGAGTTGTCAAATTTCTACAATCAGCCCTCGTCGACCCTCAATCCAACTATTCGTTCAACAACAGGGAAATCATCCACTCGCACAAATACTGAGCCAAAAGTAGGATTGAGTACAGAGGAAAGTCCTTTCAGATTAATGTCGACCGGGGGAAATCGAAAACCAGTTGAAATTCGTTCACCTCCGATAGTAGAGTCATCGACTTCCACAAATATTGAATCATCGACTTCTCCCTCGTCTTTAAACGAGCCTCCGTTGCCGTTGCATGGCCATTTAGAAGCTGTTGACCCAAAGAGCCGCGTCTCATCGCCCTTCTACGCAAACATAGCTGCGATTCCTGCGAAAGTACTACCTATATCAAAACCTCCAGAGGAGTCTCGCAACGATCGTAGCATATCCCCAGAACAGGAACCGTGGCCATCTCTGTACCCTTCTGTTGAAGCATCCAACTCCAAGAATAGCTGTGACTTAGCGATCTCCTATACCAGCAAATCTGCGCAAGTTATTGATACGATAAAATCACCAAAGAAAAAGGAGTCTCGCAAAGATCATAACATATCTTTAGAACAGAACCCGTGGCCGTCTTTGTACTCCCCTGTTGACCTATCAATCCTTCAAAGTAGAAGTAGCTGCGATTCGAGGACCTCTTATGCCTATAAAGCTGCAAAGGACAGTGGTATCTGGGATAACAGCATCAAAATGATCGGTCGGGATGAGCCAACTCCAGCTGTAAAGAAGGAAGATCAAGCAACTCCCGAATCAGAACCTTTAGAAGATGATTCCAAAAAACCCGATATACCTTTAGAACAGGAATTCTGGCCGCCCTTGGGAGCTCTCACTGGGAAATCCAGCTCGGCGGGCATTGATCAAAAGGCAACGGCATCTACATCTCCAAACCCAGAGAAATCTGGTCGTTCTCATGTTTCAAGCGTTGAATGGGGACCATTTCTAAACAAAAATAATCCCACGCCTCAGCCAGAACGGTCGAAAATGATCTTTAAAAAAACCAAGAATGCATCTCTGGCGTTGCAAGTGCAGCCTTCTCTGGTTACAAGCGAAGAACTGAGAGATCCCGACTTGGAGCAGCCAGAATTGAAACAACCAGACTTGAAACAACCTGAACCACAACCAAAATCTCAGGTGTATGTGATTCCACAGAAGAAAAAGGCTCTTTCTAATTTGGACAATGAATCGCAATCGTTTGGGAGGGATGAGATTCTTCAGAAGAAAAAGTCTGTGTATACTGGAGACAATGAATCGCATTCTTCTAAAGGGTATGGGATACCACAAAAGAAAAAGTCTATATCCAATTCAGACAATGGATCGTCATTGCCGCAGAAGCAGAAGCAAAAGTCTCTGTCTATTTCAGACAATCAAACCACCCCTGATGGACGCATGGGCGCTTTTATCGATCCAAAAGCTACCAAACCGATAAAGTCGCCATCAATGCAGCAAAAGCCAAGAATGTTGAGGCGATCAGGAGAACGACGCTCATTTGATCTTCCTTATCCTGAGAAATTCGCATTGAGTGATGATGATTCCGATTTCGGATCGAGATTTCCATTGGATCATATGTTAAAATTACCTGATGACTTCGAGCTTGATTTCTTGGACGCTAGTGATGATGGTATGGTAGTACTTAGACCGCCCCACGAATTCGAATTGAGTGATGATGAGTGCGAATTCAGATCAGCTATCCAATTAGATCAAAACCTAATACCACCCGACGATTTTGAACTTAGTTCTGATAGTGGTACCACTGATTCGAGTGGATATGAGAGTTCGTCGGATTCGGTGGTCTTTCAATTGTCTACGCCGAATAAGACAACCAAAAATGGCGAAAGTGGTCAAGATACTATTCAGAAGTTGCCGAAAAAGAGACGGAAAAAGACGATTCTAATTCAAAGTTCCATGAAGCCTGAAAGAATGGGAGGCGGTGGTAGCATAGTTCCTTTTCGTGCCGGAGATTGGAAGTGTAAAGGATGTGGTTGCTACAACCGTGCTAATTTTCTTAGCTGTATACGATGTAACTCCCGCAAGTTAGGTGATGCCATTGTTGTGGCTTTTCTGGGTGATTGGAAATGTAAATATCAAGAGTGTTGTTACCACAACTTTGCCAGGGATGTCATCTGTTCGCATTGTGGCCCTCGCAGTACGAGGGATGACGCCACAGCTGTTGCTGGCTTTGTTGGTCGGTGGAAGTGTAGTACCATGGCATGCGGTTTCTCTAATAGTCCCAACAGTATGCTTTGTGGGCAATGCGGCGTGAGCTGCATCGATAACGTTATCTTTGACCCTTCTTCCGTTGATTGGAAATGTTTGACTGAAGGATGTGGTTACTATAACTCGGTCAAGAATGACAATTGTTTGAAATGCGGCGAAAGAGGGGATGGTGCCCCCATCGTGAAGGAATCTACCAATACTTTTCTATACCCAAACTCTACAAGGGCTAGGTAGTTCAAGGTAGCGATTAGCAATTTGCTATTTTATAGTAAAGCTCAGCGTAATACAGATACTCATATAGCGGTTGAATGTTCAATAATCTTTCACACATTGATACTACCATAAATATTCTTTGAATCTGCAATTATCTACTGCCTGTTAATACTACTTGACCCTGTTATTGAATTTTCAACTCTAATTCACACAATGATAGTACTTTAAACCCTTCGTCTCCTTCTACACTACGGTATTCTTCAAAGTTCAAACTAGATCTCAAACCCCCATCCAATAACACTGTATCTTGTCTATACATCCTCTTCTGATTCAATCAATCTTTCTTGCTTTTCTATCTTGCTCTTTATTATCTCTTAAACTTATTACCTTCATAGACTCATCACCACCCTCAACCTGCCAGCTACCAAAATTCAAGAGCCCACTTTCTCCTAAGCATTCTCTCTTATTAAAAATTTATCAAAACAACAAAAAGCTTTTATCTTTTTTCCTTCAACCTTAACCACTTCCACTTCCACTTCCACTTCCACTTCCACTTCCACTTCCACTTCCACTTCCACTTCCTAGCCAAACAAACAAAAAACCAAAACCAAAACCAAAACCAACAAATAAACACACATATCATCTATAGAAACCAAAAACCGCATTACTAAATAGCCCATCAATCAATTCTTCTCTAGAACTATTACAAGATCTCATCGTACCCCTACCCCTGCCCCTATCTCTCGCTTATTCTTATACATCTATATATCCATATACTCACTTATCTTATACCTTCCTACCCTTTACCTCTCATCTCTCACCTCTCACCCTCTATTTATCCCAATATTCTTATACTCTCTTAATACTATTAAACCTTCAACTTCATCCTTTCCTATCCCATCCTATCCCCTCATCCACAACCCCTCATCCACAACCCCTTATCCACAACCCTTATACCATATATTCCTTAACCAAATCTAATCCTCCATCCCATCCCATCCTATCCCCTCATCCACAACCCCTCATCCACAACCCCTAATTCCAAACCCCTTATACCATCCATAAATTCCCTAAACAAATCTAACCCTCCATCACATCATACATCACATCAAACAGCATCACATTATATCGCATCGCAAAAAGCAAAAACAAAATAACCCCAACCCAGCCCAGCCTGAACCCTAGCCCAAACTACTAATAGTAACCTATCATTTAAACCCAAAACTTATTCCCGTTTATTTGTCTATTCTATTCCATCCTACCTACCTATATAAGTATTTAGGTATCCCATCCCATCCCATCCCATCCAGTCTTATCCCGATCAACCTTGGAACCTCTATCATCTCATATACAGATAATTCACCAACTTTATACACCTAACAATTCCTTACAATTCACCAATCAAATGCTATATAAATCACCACCACTTACTTATCCAACTATTCACGAAGCCTATTCGTTCATTCATTTATGTATATTTTTCATTTAATTTATTATTGTTTCATCTTATCATCATCCACCTTATCGACTATCTACTTCCTGTGTGTAGCAACTGGATGAAGTTGTACACATCTACCACCGCCAATCCATAAACCATTTCCCTACCGCCTACAAATCCATCATTTTGACCATCCAAGCCAAGCCAATGCAAGACACCGGAATATCCAGCCATCCGATGAACGATCCACGTCATCTCATCCCATCTCGCCATTGCATCACCACCTTATAACTCACTCGAACCTGTAAATTCGCCGCACACTTTCCCATTACCAACCTACTACCATCCATCCATTCGTCACCATTGAACCATCAGAACGTGCTATGCATTATAACTCAAAGAAAGCATATGAATGTGAAAAAAGAGGTAATGTGGCAAATTTGAGAATTAAACTCGCATGGAATCGAATTCTTGCAATGCCAAACAAAAGAGTACATCATAAATTGCGTAAATTCTGTGGCCCATAAAAGAAATGTGCACCCAATCCATCCTCAAATTTTTGATGTGAAAAAGAAAAGCATAAAGGCATTCAATATACCATATGATACTGCATAAGCCAATAATCAAGTTGCTGAACTTTTGCTGTACTAAAAACATGAAAGGAAAAAAAGTGCCCGAAAAGTTTTCGTGTCAAGTAGAGTACAAGGGAAAAGGGTCTTGGGTCTCGTAGTCCAAGGTGACTTAATATGGTACATCGTCGAGGGTTTCATCTTCTGATGGCGGGTGATGAATCCGACGTTTTGACAGGAGTGGTTTGCTGAAATTTGCATTTAAGCAGCTTGACTGGCTCCACGGCCTCCTCTTGATCCATTAGCACCTCCACGTCCACGGTTTGCTCCAAAGTTGCCTCGTGGTTGATTGCCAGGACGACCTTGTTCGAATCCACCACGGCCACGTTGGTTCATTCCACCACGTCCACCAGGATAAGTATTTCCACCATATGCGTTGGACTTTGGTCGACGGGGTTCAACATAGATGGTCTCCTCGCCAATCTTGTGGGGGTTGGCTTGAGCTGCTGCTTGGTAGCCGGAAGCATTGGCGTATTCTACAAAAGCGCAGTTCTGGAAGAAAATTAGTTGTGATCATGTAACAATTTTTATAGAACGGCATACCTTAGCACGGTTGATATCGAAGTACACCAACTCGCCGAAAGAGCTCAGAACTGAGCGCAATTCCTCATCCTTGACTGAAGCGTTGACGTTGCGAACATATCCCAAAGTTCCCTTATCCTCTGTTGGCTGTTGGGAGATGGATTGTGGTCGGTTTTGTCGCTTAGCATCACCCCCAGCGGTTTGCCATCCGGCAGAGTTTGTTGGTGAACTTTCTTTCTTCTCAGCTGCGGGAGTAGCAGCGGTTGTTGCTGGAGTTGTTGGTTGCTTAGCTGGTTGAGCTGCAGGGGCAGCTGGCTTTGGTGCAGCTGAAGCAGCGGTTTTTGGTTGCACAACTGGAACAGCGGGTTTTGGTGCAGAGCCAGCTGAAGCTGCGATACGGGCTGCCCAACTCAAAGGCTTAGCTGGGGTGGCTGGTTGAACTGGAGCAGGCTTGGTGGTAGAAGGTTGTCTAGAAAGCTCTGCTGGGGTTGGAACTGGGTCCTTTGGCTTTTCTGGTTCCTTGACCTCCTCATCGATGGCCTTCTCGATTTCCTCTGGTGTAGGGGCTTTCTCCTCAACCTTTGGCTCCTCTGGCTTCTCCTCCACTTCGGTAGCAGGCTCAACCGAGTCTCCATTTGTAGTTGGTTCGGCAGTGGCGGGCTCGGCCTCAAGGGTCTCTTCCAACTTCTTGTCAACTACGTCGGCGTCCAAAGTAGCTTCTGGAGCTGCGGACTCCTCAGCAGCAGTTGGTGCAGCAGGCATTTCGACATCATCAACCAATGGAGCAGGCGCAGACTCCTCCTTGACTTCAGGAGCTTCACCTTGCTCTTCTTCACCCTCCTCGTTGATGTATCTAAAGATGTCGTTGAGAACGAAATATCCGGTAGGTTGTTGAGCTAAAACGAAGGTTTGAACGAATTTCTTGAGCTCGGCAGACTTGTTGGATGTTTCACCAATCACTTGAATGACAATGTTGTCGAAAGAAGCTTGAGAATCGACGTTGGTGACACGAACTTTGCAGTCTTGGAAGTCGAGGTCGCGGATACGTTCTTGGATAGGCTAGAAAAATTAGCCACATTTATAAATAAGAAAGCTCAGAACTCACAGCTCGGCCGACAGATACTGGAGCTTGGGCTCCCTCAAGACCAGAGACGAATTGGGATTTCTTTCCATAAAAGAGCTATGAGATGTTAGCGCAAAAGTAATTTTAAGAGTAACAATCATCAAACTTACGTGGAGCTTTTCTGGTGACTTGCTCAAAGTAGTATAATACTGCTCAACAAAGTACCATCCGACTTCATCTTTGGAGAGATCACTGGAAGCACCTCCGGTTGAAGAATTAGTGGCACCTGAAGTAGTAGGATACTGCTCCGTGGTGTTGTTCTTGTATTGGTCTTGTTGATTGAAGCTACCATTGGTGGCCATGATTCTGGTAGGGTGGGGAAGGAAGACTTTTGTCGACCTTGCAAGAAATTAAAAAATGGAGGGGTCTCGTAGAGATGTCGTCAAGAAATCGGGACAACGGAAGTGAACTGTCGCAGATAGTTTCAAAGAAATATCAAAATTTTGTGAATAAGAGCGGAATCAAGTTCTGTCACGTAGAATCAAACGTGTTTTCTAGAGTTGTGGTATGTTCGTTGAAGGTATCGTTAAAATTTGAGGAATCTGGAGAAGATTATCCGCTTTCGAGATTTGAGGATTGGTATCACGAGGAAGATGACGATGACTTAATTAGAAGAACAAAACGAAGCTTCTAAGATGCGGAAAAATGTGTTTTGAGGTGTGAGAGGGTATCGAAAAGAATTTTCTTGAGGATTGTCGATGGTGGGAGAGGGATGAAAAATTAAGAACTCCGATCCTGGGCCTAAGGCATCGAAGTCCGTGCACGATTGAGTTGCATGGGTTTAAGGAATGACTAGGTAGGTAGTGAAAGTCAAGATACCTAGGTAGTTGGGGGCGGAGAGGAGGGGGAGAACGACATCAAGTCAATTGGTTGAGGAGGGAAGTTCAACAAATTGTAGTTGAGTTTGGTCATTATTACCAACCCAATTTGAAAGATGCGGAAGTTAACATTAGTATAACGTACTCTCTCGCTCTCCGCCAGCAAAAATGTTTCAATACCATCATACAAATGTTTTGAATAGAATTGAACATTCAAACCTCCAGACATATGTGATATAAATGTTATGTGTGAAGACCTTTTTCCATACCACAAAGGTAACATGCCCAATTCCGTGCTATATTCAGGACTTTATCCTCCCCAACCCTTAAGCAATCCCCATAGCAGATAAAGCTTCATACGAGATCAGCCCATCATCAAGAGCATCCTCCATAACACCTCTCACTACCCCAGGTTGTAATTTAATACCATCCAACAGCTTGATTTTCTCACCATATAAACTCATAGCCAAAGCTTCCTTGACTCCAGCTTCCTCCAACTCCTTACTCAACCCCTCATTTTTCGCTAGAATCCCAGCACCACGATAGAACTTCTCCGCATTCTTCGCTAAGACTGACCCATTTTTAAAAGCAACATCGTAATTACTTGGTGGTTGTCCTAACTGGAATCTTAAAAGTTCGACATCACCTCGCAGGATATGGATCTTGGGTAGGTTATCAGCTGAAGGCAATTTGGAGGCTTTCGTTAGATTATCCAGTGCCGCACTTAGTACTTTCCAGCGTGATGCTGAGACCTCGGGTGATTGGGCTGACTCGTAATTCAGACGGAGAGAAGCGTTGTATGAGATGAACGCTTCTGCTTTGTCGCAAAGTCCTTCTGGATGATCGTCAAGGCTCAGTGACGAATAACAATCATTTAGGGTCCGTTCGTAGGTACCAATATCAATTCGTTGAACTCGGAAATTGGCATCGGCGAGAGCGGCGATAAAATTTGACTTGGCAAGACCAGCTTCTTGCTCTCTGCCTGTAGTGCCTTGAAGGTAGCCTTGTAATTTTTGACCGACGAGTGGGGTCGAATATTCTTCAATCCATGCCAATCCTCGACCAGCATCTACATTCACCAACCCACATAATGTGGTAAGTGTTTGGAGCTGAGCTACTAAAGTATCGAGTAAAGTATCAAGGGTGACCGGCTCAACAATAGTCGCCCATCGATCATCTTGTGGAGGTTGAGAATCACCACCAGATAATGGGACCCCGCCTTCCTCGGAATCTGAATCCGAATGTGATGCAGGCACAAATTCAGCTTGGGCTTGTGATTCAGTGTATTGGTACTCCTGTAATGCTAGACACCTTTGGAAGAGCTCAATAGCTTCCTCTAGTAAAGCTAGGTTATCATCATTGCCAACGTTCCTTGTTTCTGATGTTACCTCAGCAATACTGGTGAGGACTTGAGCGGTGTTACTGATGCTGTTAGCCGTGAAATCACGAAGTGGTTTGTGTACATACAACAAAACGTCGGCATTATCCTGCTTTAAACCCAATGCATACCGACTCGCTTCCAGGGCAGTGGCTAGAAGATCCAAAAGAGTCCCAGGTAATTGTGCTCTGAGCTTTGGATATTGTGTAAGCTCATACAAAACTCGTGCTCTGTAAGATGTTAACTGAAGTTCGTACCAAGATTTTGAACTCAGGGGTTCTCACTTATTGTAAGCAAGATCAAAAGAGGTTGGGAATTTTTTTAATGCTTCCTCGTAGTTATCGACTGCTCTGATGAAAAATCTGGTAGACTATGATGATCCAAATTAAAAACCCGTATAGATAGATATAGGTAGAGATACCTAGTAGTTGCTAGCTTACCTTTACAGCATCACCACCCCTCCACTTCTCACCAGCTTCTTCGAAATCAACCCCGGCTATGATAATATCTCAGCTTTTATCCTTCCCCTTCCCATTACAAAGAGAATGGTGACTTACCGGCGAGATATTCATCGGCAGTTGCGGGGATCTGCGTGTGTTACATTATTAACTGCATATTGATTGATGTTGGAAATATTTATGGAGCCTTACCTGCGGTGCATGCTTGGACTTCTTCTTGTTATCTTTCAAGAATTGTTTTTTGACCATTGTGGAGATGAACGGAATGTGGAATATGGGATATGGAATATTGCTTAATATTGAAATAAATACCTGACATGTAGTTTGAATGTGAATAACAGGTAAGATTGTAGTGATAGATAATTTGTTGGTTAACCTAAATGAGAAAGTTGATGTTTTATGGTGGGGTCGACTAAATTCCCCTGGCGGCAGTTTTTATATACCTAGTATATTTTTGCAGGGTGTCCATATAAACAGATGAACAGATGGATAGGACGAGTCTCTTAGGTAAAGGGGCAATTGGAATTTGGCAAACGGTTTATCAACGACAGGTTCTGTTCTATTATTCTTCATGCTGTACTCATCTTCTGCTTAACAACTTACCAAGAGATGCAATTCTTCGAGGTTTCGTGTTACTATCTAACCCCCTCGAGACCCCCTCCCCCTCCTCTTACAAACACCATTCGCACTCGCGTAACTTCGTATCACATATATGATACCTAGTATACTGTAGAGAGAAGTAGGTAGGTACTCCCAGACGGTATCCTGCATATGCAAATACCCAATACGACTTTTCCATCCATTTATTCAATACTAGAAATGCAAAATACAACCACACATGTGATATCCGCAGCAGTGGCTTTCAAACGAGTCCAATTGGCTGGTAGGTTTTGTCCGCGTTCTTCTTAATTTAGCTAGATAGATTGCCGGTACCTATATCGTGTTTGCCACGTGCTTGATAAACTTTGCTACCTCTATCGAAAGCTTCATTTATGAAGCAGATGTTTCTTTTTTGGTGGTATTCGTCATCCCCGGCTTTTCCCCGTCAACCAGATGATCTTTATGACAATCTCAATCTTCCAGGTTCTGTCATACGGATTACCTAGTAGGTATGCCATACAAGCCGGGCCTTCAAAGTTAATACCTACAGCTACTCTCATTTAAGCTTCATGATATATTCGACTGAAATATATTGACTGACAGACCTCGAATAGCTGTTACCCTTCTATATTCAAGACCGATATCTACATAGTAGTTGCACCAATTCTGTAATAATATATGATCAGCAAACTGCTTTGTTGGTTGGGAAGAGTTCAAAAAGGAAGGCGTATTCACTAATAATACTTATTAATGATTTCCTTTTGACTCTCGAGCTCTTCCAAGGTTAAGTTATTTCAAGGAAAAAGCAACCGGCCAACCTAATCGTCTTCCAGATATCTGCCCAACCGCACTAACAAACCCAGAATCCCTACACGACACGTTTCTTCCTACTCTGTACACCTCCCACAAGGTAAATATTTCCTATCTTGTTTATTCCGATGAGATTGTTCGCTGATACTTATGCGTGAAACCTTAAAAGCTGACTGCATCAAAACGATCCTACAGATCCTGTCGAACCGCTGCACTACTAGTAGGTATCTAGTATCTACCCCAACAAGCCATCCTACACTTTCTTTCGTTTGTCAATTGAGTCCTCAAACCGCTCCACCAATTCTAAAGAAATTTGTTACTCCGTTGAGTCCGTTCCTTTCTGCAGTCTGGTTCTGCAGTCTGCAGTCTGCAAGTGATTACTACTGCATATTATCAATGCGTTGCCTTTTTTAGAAGCTTTTGATCCACCTTCGAGAAGGGGCCCCTTGAAGCTCTTGAAAGACTTTCTTTTGCTCCTACTTATTTGAAATTAGATATTATCTACCCTTCCACTTACTTCCCTTCCAAGTTCCCTCGTGGCACCCAGGGCTCGATCCACTTCTACAACTGCTCCTACTACAGTACAAAAGCCGAAGGAAGACGTGGATCAATGCCAATTTTTTCCAGACCGCAATAGCCTAAGATAGATAGCCCATATCTTTTGACTCGAGCCACTCTGTGATTCGATCATAACAAGCCGTTGTTTATTAAGGATCACATCATAGATACTGCTACGAGAAGAAACCTTGGTCAAACCTGTCATAAGATCCCGCTCTGGTTCAATCCGAAACGAACACCACCAAAATGGTTGCTTCTTTAGAGTCTTCCCGTCCAATTATGGCACCAAGTGTATGTTTACTCCGACACCCCCTTTCCTCTTTGTATTTAATCCTCCCGTCAATTCACCATCTAGATTTCAGCATACACTACCTCTACAAATAATCATCGACATTCGCTGACAAAAATGCCCACCACAAAGGTCTCTTCCAAGGGCAATCGCTTTAGCACCTACAGTCAAGCCACGTCCGTCGCAACCACCGATTCCGCCCGAGAAGAAATCACCGCCATTGAAGAGGGTTTCGATAAGTTACATAATAAAAAGTTGGAGAGTCAACGTTGTGACTTGACAACCGAGAAGAGGGATAACATGGGCAAGTTGGCGTTGGGAGCTAAGTTGGAGAGAGCATTGGGTCGAAGAATGGGCAGTCAAGATGCTGTCATGCGAAAGAAGTCACCATCACAATCATCCGTCGATTCGCCTACATCGCTCATGAACGAAAAGATGCCTCTCCCTGAGGACGAGAAGGAGATGGCTGCATAATGGATGTGGGATTGGGGACGATATGGCTCCTATGATAGTAGGATGGCTACTGTGATAAGGATTTTCTCGGACAATTATGGGCATCGACTTGGCGTTCAGTAATGTTTTCTCTTTTGCGTCGCCTCAAGCCTAACTGATATACCATTTCATTTGATGGAGGTCGACAACTGTTTTCAAAGCTTTTATACCACACCAGCGCACGCATAGCGAGAGATGATCTTCGTAGATTGGTATGTACTTGCTCGATTTAGCAGCAAGCAGACATAGGAAATGCAAAGCTCAAACCAAAACTTCAACTCTTCTTATATATGCTCTCCGTGATTACTTTTCTTCCTCTTAAGACGTTGCGATATCTGAATCTAGATGCGGCAATCAAATGGTCTTTCAGGCTTAGGTGACTCGTGATGCCTTTCAATGTCTAATTTCAAAGTCAACAATGAGATATCGAGCGCTTAAGGCTTAAATATCTCCAGCATTTTGCCATATCTTGGTGCTTCTCAGGCTCTCAGCTTCGAAGTCGATACTAAGTTAAAGAAGCTTCTCAAAATTTGCAAATATTGATCAATAGAACTTTTGTCTCATAGGAATTCCAGAAAACCAAGACTGTCTATCCTTTGAAAACTTCTTTGAAAATATTCCCTTTCAAGTTTTTAGACATCTTCGCCCCCTCTTCTCTTCTCTTCTTGTCTCATCTCAACTCAATCAAATGGCTGAATCGCCATATTCGTTATCAACCACGTGACTCGAAGCTCAATTAATTCATGCGTAATTGACGCGACCGCGACTACCTCAATTATTATCCTGCAGAAAAATCGTTCCTTCCAAAAAGCAATAATAACTAAAAATTCAAACTCAAAACATGGCCATGTAAGTTATCCTACCCTCTTATCAACCTTCAAAGGGAATCACTCGGATTTTGCATTTTTGCAATCAATGAAAATGTCGGAAGTGATCAAAAGGAAGGATGAAGTCTTTACGAATAAGGTTTCTAACATCATCGCCTTCACCAGGGAGAGTTTTGATAATATCTACCTTGATCTCTCAAAAGAGTCAGGACGATGTAGGTTCGCTGAAACAGGATTTGGCTGGAAGCCATCGGGCGGCGGTGATACATTTACATTGGAGAATAGCAATATCGCAGGCGCGCAATGGAGCAAGGCATCAAAGGGTTTTGAGGTGAAGCTCTTATTGCGCAATTCTGATATATGTCAACTTGATGGTTTCTTGCAAGATGTCAGTATACCATGCATTATCGAACTGGCGCACCCTTTCTCATACAATACAGGACTTTGAGCGATTGAGTAAAGTTTTCAAGAACTGGTATAGCACAAATTTGGAACACAAGGAACACGCTTTACGAGGATGGAATTGGGGCAAAGGTGAATTTGGAAAGTCAGAATTGGTATTCAACGTTCAGAATCGACCTGCTTTCGAAATCCCATATACCGAGATCTCAAACACGAATTTGGCAGGAAAAAATGAAGTCGCAGTCGAATTTTCCATGCCTGCAAATGGCGATGACACTGGTACAAATGGAGCTTTGGGCGGTGCGCGCGGTAAAGGAAAGAAAGCTGGTGCTGGAAAAGATCAACTCGTTGAGATGAGATTCTACATTCCCGGAGTTGCGACAAAGAAGGGAGCTCGTGAGGGAGATGAGGATGCTGGAAGTGATGCTGATGAGGAGGCGACTAATGCTTCTAACCTTTTCTATGATACCTTGATGGAGAAGGCTGAAATTGGTGATGTCGCTGGAGATACTGTTGCTACTTTTCTTGATGTCTTACATCTCACTCCAAGGCATGTCGCAATTTCAATACTTTTTTGCAAAGCTAATTGTTCACAGAGGACGTTTCGATATCGATATGTATGAAAACTCCTTCCGATTACGTGGTAAAACATACGATTATAAGATTCAATACGACCATATCAAGAAGTTCATGGTTTTACCTAAGCCTGACGAATTACATTTCATGATATGTATTGGTTTAGATCCACCCCTCCGACAAGGTCAAACTAGATATCCTTTCTTGGTTATGCAATTCAAGAAGGATGAAGAAGTTACCATCGATTTGAATATGACGGAAGATGTGATGCAAGAGAAATATGGAGGAAGATTAAATACACATTACGAACAGCCATTACATGAAGTCGTCACACAGGTATTCCGTGGTCTTGCTGGAAAGAAGATCAATCAACCGGCCAAGGATTTCTTGAGGTATGTTACTTATCCAGAATTTGCCGCATTATTCTACTAACATTATTAGCCACCACCAACAATATGGTATCAAGTGTTCTATCAAAGCCAGCGAAGGTTTCCTCTACTGCCTGGAGAAGGCTTTTATGTTCGTTCCAAAACCCGCTACATACATAACCTACGAACAAATACAAACCATAACCTTCTCCCGTGTTGGCGGTGCAACTTCTGCCTCTCGTACCTTCGATATCGCCATTCAACTTAAAGGCGGAGCCGGTGAAACACAATTCAGCAATATTAACCGCGAAGAACAGAAACCTCTTGAGGATTTCTTCAAGATCAAGGGTCTCCGCGTTAAGAATGAAATGGATGATGATAATTCAGCTCTTCTAGCCGCCGCTCTTCGAGATCCAGATATGCAATCTTCTGATGAAGAGGTAGTAGCCGCCAGAGCCGATAGAGGAAGCGCTGATGAAGACGATGAGAGTGTGGATGAAGATTTCAAGACGGATAGTGAGAGTGATGTAGCTGAAGAATATGATTCGGCTCATGAAAGTTCTGGGAGTGATAGTGATGAGGAGGGTGGTGGTAGTGATGCCGAGGAAAGACCAGCTAAGAAGGCGAAGACTAGTTAGGTCTAGATATAGGTTTAGTTTGGTACAAATTATTTGGTTAAAGAAGAGGAACTATCGATTTTTTATATTTCTGCATGGCGTTTATACGGTGGTGAAGATACTAGGTACTAGGTTGGGAAGCAAAGTGCAAATTACAAAACCTAGGTCGGGAAAAATATAACTAGTAGGAAAAAATGATGGGAGGGGGAAGAAACGACCTGAGTATGGAGACAGATGAAAACAAATATTATTTAATGTCCATCCTTGGTTTTATGAAAAATGATTAATTATTTGCTATTGTTCAAGTTAGTAATGTATGGTTTATGTAATGGTGTGGAAGGTGATATGGAATACTATTGATATTATTTATATGAAGGTCTTGATTAAGTGATCAAATACCTTGCTGAGTTTCTTGGGACTTTTGGTTTTTGTTTTAAGGGGGTTGAAAAAGGCGAGAGCGGGGAGTAGGCTTTGAGGGAAGATGGGATGGGATGGGGTAGTTTAGGGGAAGAGCGGCGGGTTGTGGGTTGTGGTTGATGTTTTTATTATGGTATGGGAGTAGTGTAAGTTGGGGGTGATTAATAAGGTTGTTTTTGAACTTTGTTTGGGATTGGAGATGTAGAGATGGGATGGGATAAGATGAGAATTGTAGGACTTTTGGTTTTTTGGATATACTATCTAGTGTATTTTTGGGTAGAGTAGTGGGAGTATAGTTTGTTGGTATTTTAAGTGTGGAGGGATCACTGAGATATGTTATTACATTCCGATGGCTGCGTTACAATTTACTGGATTTAACTGTCGATGTCTTTCGATACTTTGATCTCCTTGTAGTAATGAGGTATAGCTATTGCTCTACACAAATTAATCTAACATGAAAATTTTACGTTCTGCTTCTCTCCCGCCGCGATTGGAGTTCATGAATAATGGTATAGTATGAGATGTGTATACTTAAGTCCCCCAATTTATACTCATGAGATGAGAAAGTGCTTCGTTATTGGAAAATCGCTCACGTGCATTTATGTGATAGTGTGGAATTTGATATGGGGGATGAGATTGTTTGAATGGATAGTAGATACTCGGTGGTTCTCCGTTGACTACTTGGGAAAGTAGCAGCAGAGCTTGGCTTGGATGTTGGTTAGCTGATGTTTTGGCTATGGAATCTGGATATGGAGGTACTGTTATGGTGTCAATGTATCATACCCAGAAGCCTAGCGTGAATCATGCTCATCAGCCCAATCTTAATGTACTCGAGCTCTTCTATGTTTTTACTGATTGTTGAATCGTGATTGCAAAGGATCGGCCGTCTTGATGTATTTGAACACTTAAGCTTTCGAGTCATTCTCAGGGGTGAATTGACTCGCTTAATGAATCACGCCATGATATTTTGGCATTTCATCAACCAAGTATTGCCTTTCCCTACCTTCATTTGTCACAACTCTTTTCAAAAATCGAATTCGGAACCACAAGCCCTGTGTAGGAGACTAGTATTTAATCAGTGACACATAGTCAATGGTGAAAAATACACGACAATATTCACTTCATTATTATTGCAATATATTCTGCTTTTGAAGCTGCCATGAATATTTGACAATCGACTCGAAAGGTTTTATCAACAATAAATACCACGACTAAAGTTTATGCGGATGACGCATCGCTTTCATGGCCATAATTTCCAGTTTTAATACCATGGTCGCAGAACTCAAACTCATAGGGCTGCATATGATGATTCATGAAGAAGATGATTTACTCTCTTGAGGTGTCATATGGGTGTTTATTGCTGAAATACTATCCTCAAGAATGACTCCTCAAGATCGACTCCTCACGTCTACGACGGGTATAAAAGGATTGGAATTCTCCTCCAAGTTTCCCTTTCTCTTTTCTTTCCTTAACCTCACACCTCAACACATATTTGAACAATACTAAATTCAAGTATTAACCTACGATCAACATCCTCATATTCCACAGCGCCTCTAATATTTCGAACCTACATCCACATTACCACATACTCGCATATCTTTTCAGACTCACATTCTCGAATATTTACCCCGGGTATCAGGAGAAGAATTTTACATCACGAGTAAATAAATCGGACCTCGCCCTTCACCGAACAACCTTCAGTCATCATCGAAGTGCCATCTCTACCGCATATTACGCATTTTTCTTAACGTCAATCCACCTCTTCTCTCAACACCTCTGTCATTAGACTCATTGCTTCGTTGACGGCACGCAATCTTCTGCTTTATCTCATTCATATCAAAGCCTGAAGACTTGAAATCAGAACAATGACTTCTCCTGTCACCGACCTGGAGGACATTGAGAGAGATGAGATTATGGGAGATGGGTTAGAAGAACCGAGAATTGGGTTCCAGGATATTGACACTGTAATCAAAGATCATGAGGCCGCTGAGATACAATTTGAAAAGATGATTGAAGCCGGCGAAATACAATATTTCCTTTCCACCAAAGATGAAGAAGAGCCTACCAAGCGCCTAAAAGCCCTGTTGGAAACATTTTACATTTATTACAGTCACAAAGCGCCAGATCACGAATACCTATGCAAAGCTCGCATGTGGAATGAAACTGGTCGAAAGGCGTTTGATGAAGAGTTCGAACGACTAGAAACGAGATCGAATGACAAAAAGTTCATCCTTGATACCAAGGAAGATCGCGTACGAGAGCTTAGTTCTTTCGCCCCGGAATCCGAAGTTCTATATGATAACCTATCTATCCTATTTGATACCCTATCTAGAGGCGTGCAAAAACTCAATGATTTGAAGAGGGCACCTTCTCCGGAAATCGAACAAGACAATTGGAACAAATGGCGACGCGTGATCTTCGGACATCTGAAAGAAACCAAGCAGAATTCGAAGCAGTTGCTTGAAGGTGCGACGCAGGGGAGTGGTTGGAGTCAGAAACTGATAAATGAATTCCAAAAATTTCTAGTGGGGGCCATAGTTGATATCGGTAAGACAATCTTTCTATTAATTGAGCAATTGACTGACTTTGGCCCCAGATTTTCTCATCCTTGATACCATCGACCACCCCGTAACTCACTATCGAGATGATCTTACGAAGGATCTTCGAGAAAGAAAATTAGGCATATATAAGACCGCATTGGAGCATCATATGGGTTTGAATGTTTGTTATCTTGATCGTGTGAAACATATAGGTCTTCATTTCATACATATAAATCTTATGTTAAAAAAGATTCCAAAATAAGAACGCCATTATTTGATGATGGCTTGAAGTGTCAGAATACATACAGGGGTATAATTGCATCACGATGCAATCTGGATTCTCACCAAAACATTGTATACTAAAATGGTCACACTGTAGCAAACATCAATAAAAAATCGCTGGCTTTTCTACACAACAACTGAATTATTTTGATTGGAATATGCGATAATTGTGAAATTGATCTATGAATGTTAAAAATACTCGAAAAAATAACAGCCCCCTTTATGATCCGAAGGTTCTCGTTATCTGCTATCTCGGTTAAGTTCATACCGATAACTCGGCTAATTTGTCTAGCTTGGTCTGCTCGGTCAGTCATAGTACCCTACGATCCGGTTTGACCTTTTGATTTTCTAATGACTTCTCAGTCTTACTGTCTTATCCTTCCTAGCTGCGCTGCATCATAAGAGATCATCTAGCACAGCAGTAGGTATTGTGAATGCATCGAGTAGAGTATATGATTGGAAGAATCAGCCATGCGATGTTTGGCCTAATTTGTTTTAACTTGCCGGAGGTTATTTTCGATCAGATAAATCCAACGGTGTTTTATTCCTTATTTGTAGCAGTGTAGATCAGTTTGAAAATGCCGAAAAAAACTCACCCGGCTTCCACGTAGAGATTTTCAAACGTCTGCAAAGTATGGCGCACCGTCATACGGAGAAGTAGGTGACAAAAATGCCGTCAATTATAAAATTATCATTAAAATCTATGAACCCAACCCCAAATCGCCGCAAAGAACCATCATGATACGAAACCCAATAACTCCCAAAAGAAACCCCAGCAATCAGCTTGATTCATCCATACATCTGAGAAGAAATTCAGAAATATCATCCATGCCATGCTTTGAATGAATCCAGTGACCTCCATCTTCATACTCCTTCCAAGTTACATCAAAGCCTTGTTGTTTGATCATCTCCTGTAAGGCCTCTCCATGAGCGAAAGGAACAGTTTCATCATCCTTAGAATGGGTAAGTAGAACTGGAGTTCCTCGTTGAATTGACAAGGAGCTGAGAGCTTTATCCAAGTTGTCTGCTTTAGTATCTTCTTGGGGAAGTTTTAAGATGGTATCCAGATTCCCGATATCTTTTTGAAATGGTAACCAGCTAGATAGGCCAACGAAACCTCCCAGGGTGAGACGAGAAGATATCAGAGTCAGAATTGCTGTGGCACAGCCTTGGCTAATCCCACCGAGAATAATCTTATCCATGGCAAAAATTTCCGCCTCTTCCTTGATGATATCAGTTATATCTTTGATACTTTCCTGGAGTCCGGGAATCATGAGATTCTCCTGCTCCTCTGGTTTCTTGATATCCCAAACATCGAACCATTGTGACATCACGGCCGTGGAGAAATATGAAAGTATGGGTATGCTTGTCACTTAAAGGAGCAATTATTGTGGTCTCAGTGCTGGGCTCATCTTTATTGTCAGAAACGAGGCTTTTGGGGGAATCATTTGTGATATCAGTAGTCGCCATTATTGTAGATGTTGTTTTGGTTGTTTAGGTTGCGGTAGGAATATCAAAGTTGTTTAATGGTTCGGAGGATTTTTGATATCTCGAAATAAAGTGATGTTCCATTCTCTTCTCTTAAGAGGAGCGGAGCATAGCGTAGGTAGTAGCTCCACGCTTATGGTTGCAGTAAGCGGGCACATGTGACTATCCTCGTTCTTTACAGTTCATACAGTGAATCCAAGGTTGAAGTCGATCACTCTTGCGTTTTCAACTATTTAATTCGTCTTCTCATTTATATCCCCATATAGCTATTTGAAATGTCAAGTCCACTACTCCACTCTGGAAACCGCATCTGCTTAGTGTATTGAATCACTGCGTACCATTGAATTTTTTTCAAATACGCGGGGGCACTCTTAGATAATTCCTTTGCTAAATGAGTCTATTTGATACATTCAATAAGCATGGTAAGTCCATCAAGTTGGAAGACCAAGCTCCCTTCGGTAAGTCAAGTCTATTTGTAACATCGGAGATGTTTGACATAGTCAATACGTCTAAAGTATTAGAGTATTTTGCAACCTTAGATTCTCATAAATGCTGAAATATCTTTTGGTATTCTGTCTCCCAAGAACTTCACATCCAATGGACACACTGATTAGAGTCTGCGTTGAGAGTGGTGGATTTGAGTAACCTCAGACCCTTTCGAACTTTCATATCAGTGTCTATTGAATTCCGATTTTCGTCCTCTCCCAGTATATCGACCATAAGGAATGCAATGATATTTATTGTAAGTTATATGTGAAACTCAACGATTCGTTATTTATACTGGTTTTTATGTTATGTACAGGTTTGTGAAAGCTACCAATGCAAGATTGAAATTGCTAACCACCCATCAAAAGTATATATTGATATCAATTATTTTTCTTAGATGCTCCCCATTTATCATTGTAAAGGAAAACATCCTTACCCATGCGCTCAAGATGATAATTGATTCCCCATGAGTTTACCTCCCAGAATAATGATGGACGCATATCAATCATTTGCTTCAAGTATCCTTCTTTGAAACCCATTTCTGAGAGTCTGGATATGATACTTTCTGGATATATAGTAACCTCTGGAGCAACCACCTTGATCAAAAGTAACTCTAGATAACATTTTAGCATATTTTTAAAAGGACATTCGAGCAGGATTCAAGTTACCAATGTGGACTAATATACGTAAGAAGATATTGCAAAGTTCCTCAACTTCTTTTTCGCCTCGATCCGACAAAATTTTCGACGTCTGGAGAATATCGAGGTATCTTTTAAGTGATGGCTTGGGTTCAATCCCGTACACTCTCTCATAGGCAGAAGACTCGAGAAGGTCCAGACGCTTCGTTACAAAGATGCGCAATTGCTCGATATGAGAGAACCCCAAAGACTGTACAATTCTTTTGGAGAGTACAATGAGGTTATTCGCAGGGTTATATTCCTAGTGATGAAGCGATCAGTGTCAATATTAATAGAACCATTGCGTGCCATACCTTGGGAAGTTCTTTTTTTCTATTATCAAGCTTTTCTTGCACACGTTTATTTCGGCACGCCGCAGACTGCTGGAATCCATCTTTACAACCTCTTCTATAGTCATCAAAAGTTTTACGCCCGCTTTCTGACCATTCAGTTTCCCATGACTTCTTTTCTGAATGATGTGCAGATTTATAATTTTCCAAGTGTCGTTCAATTTGCTCTAGTTTAACAACTGCGTCACGGACGGTTGCAGATTCACCTTTAGGGCCACCGATCGGCACTAAATCCCACATCTCCTCTAGCTCGATCAATGCAATATCATAATCAGTGATCGGGGTTGGTATAGAGAGGGGTTGTGCTGCACTATGCTCGTTTTTGGTCGATCGATTCATTGTTTTGGAATTTTATGGACAGTCTTTTGTTGAAACGGTCAAAAATATAGGTCTGAATATTGCGATTTATCTGTGAAACTTGAAAGCGATGACGAGAACGAAGATCGATGCGATGATATGACGATGACAGGATAGGGTACTGGCAATGGAGATTGGATGGGGTATGAGGTTGTGGGATATTCGGGATTCAGGAGGTCGTGAGGGTGGAATCGTCGCTTGGGATGTCGTCGTAATAGGAAATACGATTATGTTTGAAGATGTCGGTTGAGGAGGAGTGAAATAGAATTTGCAGTGCTTCTATTGTGTAGATATTCTATCAAGGTATACACCTTTACTGAGATTTAACTTGACGAGCTTGTATTTCGCGGGAGTGTATTGATGTGCAAGAAGTAAAAGATGCAGCAAGGGAAGAGCAAAAGCCCTGACTTTTATCCTCGAGGAATCGGGTAAGTGACTCATATTCTGATTTTTAATCAATCCAATATGACACATTACAACGGTGATAAGTTAGTCACCTATGACTCCCATGTAAGACCATTTTTCCTGATACGATATTGAGGATTGAGATTCAATTTTTGTTCGATTCGGAAATCGTATGATTCTAGGGGTTTTCATCAAGACTGCAACAGTGGCTACACAGATGCAGAAAACTCTTTCTGGCTTCTATAATCGTACTTAATCTGAAGATCAATTAGTTCTGATAAAGTTGAATTATCTCATTGCTTGATTGGCATTGAATAAATCTATGGAGCTTCAAGCTTGTTGTCAAAAAATATTGCAGAAATTTCATTGTACTGTACTCGTTAAACCCTTATATCTTCTTATGAGTTCATGCACCGATTATTGCTGGCAACATTTAATAGTCGAGCTATATTTTAACTAGTACTTTAGGAACATCTGATGTGGATTTCCTCAAGTTGCTACAAGGTGGAAGACACACCTAGGCTTAGGCATAGATTTCCATACCTAATAGAGCTGAATGTGTCAGTATGACATATTCATCGGAAAGGGATAGCGCTGGCGCTAAGCTTCATTCTCCTTGGTTCAACTGAGCCTGATTTCATCATAAAGACTTTTGTCAGCTAGGATTTTACTACTATCCGATATAGCTTTCATCCGCAAGTCAAAGTCGAGTTTCCAGGTGGTGTAGCTTGCACATTCCTTAAGAAATATACCCCCTATCACTTTGTCATATAATCTCGAAAGTCTCTCTTTTGCGAAAGATTTCTTGTACAATGCATGGCGAGGAATGTTTATAAGGAGATAATGTGAGATTATGTTAGACCAACATTTTATTTTAGATTTTAGGTGATGATATAGCTATCCACTGATTTGTATTAGGATCATCAGAAGTACCTCGCTCAAGGTATTGTGGATGTTCTCTTTCGCGTATTATCTCTCCTTCTTTCACGGCAAAATCAAGTTCCTTGAAACGATACTCAGATCACCATAAAGTCTCCGAAGCTTCTGATGCACACCTCATGCCTCCAAATTCCATTGTACTTTGTAACTATCTTTCAAATTTTTGATGAAAGAAAGGAGACTACCAAAACCGTCTCCCATGGAAAAGCACAGGAAGAGGGCATTCATTCGTCATCGTTGTTCGAGTGGGTCGCACAGGCGATTATACTCATCAACGCCACCTTCATGATACCATCGTATGGCTTTTCGAAAGTCGATGTGGTAAGAAGTGCTTTTGAATTTGTAGCGTTCCAAATGATTTTCTAAATCATCAATATACTCCAACGCTCTACATTCATCCCTGAGAGACAACCGACAAGCAGGATCCTATTGTCATGGATAATTGGGATGCCCCTGTTAGACTCCAGCTTCATCCTTTCAACATTTCTGACAGCTAATTAATGGCTTGAGTACATCACGTCGATCGCGTTCTGGTTGGCCATTGTTTACTTTTGCTCTAGACAATATTTTGGTGGTAAATTTGTTTGTAGATAATAGTTTGGTTGTATATAAACAGTAGACAGTTACATATGTATCCCAGTACACAAGCAACCTTCCCCTTTATGTTCCCCAGAGCACCAACTAAAGCCCCCAAGAAAAAGAAAATCCAATAATTAGACCACGATACTACAACTCAGTATGAAAACTCTTCCATCCTATTATCATATATATGCATTCCCCCAGTCCACACATGACTCTATTAGCAGTATCCTTCATCACATCACTTCATCGTGACTTCTCCCATAAGCTCAACTTTCTTCATCATCATCATCACCTTTCAACACCCATCCCTTCATTACTACCCCACCCCCCTAATGAATACTACACACTCCACAGTAATTACCCAAACCATCATCAAAAAGCATAACCAAATACAACCTTTATAAAGCACCGGAGCTCAGCCAATCCAAGTTATCCAGCCCCCCCCCTACCCGCTCAAAATTTAGCGAGCTTAGTTGAGTCGAGTTGAGTTGAGAGCTCAGCAGTGACCTACATTACGTTACGGACTCGTGAGACGATAGTTAACTTGATCAATACACACTTTTGCAATATAGTAGCATTGTACGATCAAAACCCCTAATAAAATCATCCTACATACAACACAGCACGATTCGAAAGTGAAATTCAAATTAATGACGATTTTAAAAAGTTGGGGATACCTTTCATCAGCCCATGCCTCTACAATGAGCCCTGTCCAATTCCCCTCAAGAAAGCCAGAATTCTTTCAGATGTACCAAACCTACATCCAAACCCATTAGATCCTCTCTCACTATTCATCACACGTCTACCCAAAGGCCCCAAAACCCAAAGGTATCTTGTCCAGCTTGGTATCTACTGGGCCTTTAAATATCCTTAATCGCCTTCAACTTCTACAATACCCAATATAAATAGTTCCAATTACTACTGAATATCCAATACTAGATGTATGAATATAAATCCCACATACCATCTCATCCCACCTCACCATATATGCACACAAAAACATCCCATACCCACCCCAACATCCTCATTATCTACAACCATAATCACAGTCCCCAAGAGGCGAGTAAAAATTTCAGAATCTCTCCAATCGCCAAAGCAAAGTATCTAATCTGATAAGTAAAGAGAGGCAGAGATGAAAGATGTATTTGTTAGAGAAAAACTTAGATATCCAGATAACAAATCTTTAAGCAATATTTTAACTATTACCCAACTGCAGCACCAATATGTAGACGTCTCGTTTGATCAGATATCAAGCAGATATCAAGATATTAACTACATATCTTTGTAGGTGTAATTCCTCGGTAATTGCTACATTCGGCAATTGGGGACCTTCACAGCCAACAGTTATCTCATAACACTTTTCAACGCAGCTATCCCAAATACCGGTATATAAGCGCTGTTGCATGTATGTTGGAGTTGAAATGATACAATAAAATTGCAGTTCAGCTTGAAAGTTGGGATTATTTTTTGGTTCTGTTTGAATGCGTTGCCTTCAAACTCCAACATGATCGACATCCCAGTACCGCGCCACCGCGCCGCTGTTAAACACAGAAATAAGCGCCTCAGCTCTTGCCTTGGCCAAAAATACAATAAATTTGCCCCGTTGGTAAAGTTATTGTTCTTGTTTCGTGTACATAGCCATTCCCGTATTTGACCAAACCATCAAATAAATCAGCCGCGAGTAACTATTCATCAAACGCGAACATAACACATAATATGAGTCAATATACTTGCATCGATTCACATATTGTCAATTCACTAAAATGGAACGAGGTACTCAAAGAACATTCAATTTCACCTCACGCGGCTCAATTGAAGGCACGGAAATTTACAAAATCGGATAGTCCTTTCCCAATAATCTCACGCGAGACATATGCTGGGATCAGTACCAAGAAGGCAAGTCTTCTGATATTGTGATCCAAAAGATGCTGGTTTTCCCAAACCTACCATCACAACAGCCAGCCTTGTGTTAGGGACACTACATCCAGACCAGGCTGCCTAAGCGCCGAGGTTGAATATCACCGAGTAGAGTGTGACAATGTGATAATGTATGTGATTGTGTGATTGTGTGATACAATATGTATAATTGGAAGTCCAAGAAAGGATGAGGCTCAAGGATAACGATAATCATTTCTCAGATTGGAAAATGTCACACCAAGCCTTGTTGTACATGCAGTCAGAGATAGTTCATGATGTTGTCCAACACAAACGCGAACAATGTCAGAAACACTGCAGTATACAATTTTTGTATCGTGCCATTGTTCGTATTGAGGTAATAGATTCCTTGCATGAAAATGCCGAGAAACATCAGAATAGAAACTAGATAAAAACGCACGACACGAGAGAAGAGACAATGAAGAAAAAGATGCTATTCAGATATTACCTCGTGATTCAATCGACGATGAGTGGTAACATTGTGGATGTTGTATGAGAACGGCTTTCATTGGGATATGTTTTAGACTTCTAACTCTAAGCGCTGTCTCGGTGAAGACGCGGATCAGATTGGCTTTAGCCCGGCTTTTGAGATGAGGGGTAATAAACGTTGAACAAGATTAAGTAAGGGCTGGGATTTTGACTTTCAGCTGCTTCTCGGGGTGGCTTAAGGCGTACATATGTTCCAGAAAAAATGAAACAAACAGGAGGGGTTATTTTCTGCAGCCTTTTTGATGTGCATTGAAGTGAACTTTTGATAAGAGACATTTGAGCAGCTCGAGATACATCAGGACTTGCGTGGAAGGTAGGTAGGATTATACTTGACGTAGTGATAAGATATCGATCGATATAAAAGTCTATAGTAAAATGACTGAAATATCATAATGCCCTGCTATCAGTGGCTCGGTACGAGGGCCATTTTGTACGCTGGAAAGAACATGTCAATACTGCAGCTTACCGCAACATCGAAACAAACTATTCTCATCGACGATCACACACTTGCGTTTCAACCAAAAGAGAATGACGTACATAAGAGTATCAAATGAATCGATACTAACGACGATGATCAGGTACTGACTCACGGAAGGTCACAAAAGAATATTCATAATGAACATGAGGGGTAATTCTCAAAGACTCGTGACCGACTTTTGCAGTCTTGAGATGGATACTGTGGGGACATCGAAGTGGGATGTTATGAAAGTATATACGAGTATTTTCTTTCCTGCGCGTTTGACGCAATCGAATAATACTTGGGATCCTAGAGTTGAAGAAAGTCCTGTTGACTTGGAAGTGGAGTCTAAGAAGATCAAAAAAGGTGGACGTGATTCAAATTCGGGTGTCAATGCAAAAACAAACAGAGTATCTGAATCAACGACGACCCCATGGAGTATTGGAACGGCCCAGATGATGCCGATCAAGAGATATATGGATTTTATATACTTATCGATATAAAAATCGTCATATCTTGGTATTCGCGGTTCGAGAATAAACAGAATTGGTGGAATACCATGTTGTCGGGTGGAGTGAGTATCCAGTTGGTGATTCATGATAAGGGGATCTTGTTGTAAAATCCAAGTTTGGGTGAGCTGATGTGTTGTTTATTTGTACCTATGATATGGAGTCATGATGGGTGTAGACCAAAAATGTACTGGATGAGAACTTGTACACATATGAGATATACAGGCCTGAAAGTGGCCCAAATTCCTGGATTTTCGCTTCATTACGGAGTATGTAGTTCATTGTTGTGGTCTAACATTGAAAGGCCATGAATGTTGTGAATATTGAATACGTGGAGCCAAAGGAAGGGATTGTCCTAAATCATCACATTTGTATAAGGAAAAGGTTGAAATCTAGCCTCGGAGATGGTTTAGCGTTATTTTGAAGGATTAGTAGATTCGAAGAAAGTATTCGTATCGATTGTGAAAGATGTCTCGTTTCCGTATTTCTTTCAACAATGGAATGTTTTGATGACATTGATATTCGTATAAGGATTGGTAAATATCGTCCCTCTTATCCGAGGTCCCTTAACAGTCTTAGATTCTTCCACCAGTGATTCCACCAGCGGGAGGGATGTCCGCTATCAAACGGACCTTCCCTTTCATAGTTTCATAGCGGGAAGAGCCTCAGCTGGGCTGCTGGGGAGCTTAACAAAAAGCTCAAATGATCTCGCCAATCTCTTTCTCCACCTTAAGATTCCCTAGTTAGATAAAACGAACCTAACAACTCCGATTGGCCTCAATACTTTTCGCATTCGAATGGGTAACTTGATGACTTGCTTAATAGTTATCAAACACACTATTAGATTTTCACAATAGAGTATCCCTTTTCATCGAATCATATCTTTGTATGAATCAAAGAGGAACATTCGTCGGGAGTCGGGACTGAGAGCAGTGAGGGGTAAAGCGAGTCAAGTTGTTGGCTGAAACCAAAAACCCATGAGAAATCAGTTCAGATTGGATGGCGGGGCAGCCGATACATGACAAGGGAATCTGCATTGCTGCAGGAGGAACATCGGACTTTCCAAAAAAATCATACTGTAAAGCAGAAGAAAGGCAAAGAAAGGCATCTACTAGGATGATGGCGATATTTTTGCAGTTGATAGGTGGACCTAAGTGTCCCTGAGAAGAGGTCATGAGTTCTGCGACCCCATTTTGGTGTAACATCCAAACCCGCGATGCCCTGGCTTATGAGGACCTAGGTAGTAGACTAGTAGTACATGATGTGCAGACTCTGCAGAGACTCAGAGAGAGAGAGTTATGTACCTACTGTATGTGCCTTGAAAGTTGATGTGTAGCCCAGTGTGGGAGATCTATCATCTATCATCTATCGCCAAAGGCGGCACAGATATTGAAATATCCCTTGGAGATCCTGATAGGGTTTCCCGATAAGCGTCAAATGCTTTAGCTTTGAACTTCTTTGAGGTGAAGCTTCGGACATTTCTCTATTTCCTGGTGTACGGGTGATCAATCAGTGGAGAAGATGGATAAAAAAAGAGGGAAGAAGACTAATTGTCGTCAAGACTTGCCAAACTAATGCTCGAGGTACTTGAGTATTATGCATGATATTCCAGAAGAAGCGTTTTAATCGATGGAAGTACAAAGAAGAAGAGAGATGATTTGTACTTGGAGTCTTGGAGAAGTTAGAACGGAGTATAAGATGGGGGGTATCTATTACATGGGGGTTCGCAGATGATAGTTACACTACGAGTACATAGAAATTTATACTCTGTAATCTAAAGGAACACCTTTGCACCTCTAGATTTTGGAAATGTTAATAATTTCTCGCCTAACAAAAAAAAAGAAGAGGGAAAAGATGGACCATACAAAATCGTTTAGACTTTGATATGCCAGGAGTTGAGGATCACAGATAAAAAAAAGTTGGGCCTTGATGCAGGCAACATTACATTTGATCCATTCAGAGGATTAGAAAAAGAGGGGGGGATGTTTGAATGGAAGGGTGTGTTAACAGTAACTTTGGTACCTGAATTTAGCTGGTATATCTGACGTTAGCTATTACCCCCCCCCTTTTCATTTTCTAGATGTTTAAGATGTTCAAGTTGGAGTTGAGAAATGTTCTTTGCGGCTATTCCAACTATAAATCACTGTAATCACAGTTGTATCGGCGGTAAAAGAAAAAGAATCTATTAAGAGAAGATGATGATTGAATTCTACTCCGTACATCGATTATCTCATCCGTAGCTTCAAGCTTGGAATAACCTAGTGGGTGGACAACCTTTTCATTAGTGACAATTCAAGTTACTCAACCATGCAGCAAAAGTTGCAGAACGTGGTGGTCTCATGCACTCTAAGTCCTTGATGGAACTTAGTCTGAAGCTTTCTACTGGTCTGCCCATCACCAATGAGTTGAAAGGTCTTTCGATCACGTCCTACCCTACTCCCCGGACTTCCTGTCATTGTTTATTTACTTGTTTCTGGATGAGTGACTCTGATTACGGCAATGGACTGATTCTCGAAGCTGGTGATGGAATTGAATGCTTGGTTTTTGAATCACAATAAAGTGGAAATGCTACCCAGTCCTTCGTATAGATACTCTATCCATTTTGCCATCATAAGGTACCTTTGGGTGGTCATGATTCTCACATGTTCTCATTACCTAGTACTTCACAAGTCAACCAACGCAGCTGAGTTGATACTAAATTCTAACCACTTTTACCCTACCTTACGATATCAAAACAAGCTGTGCTGCATCTATTGCCCGTTCAACGACTTGGCTCCGCTTCCATTCGATCATCATCATTGTGGCGCGTGTTAGTTTGCTAAATCTACTACCACTGCTTAAGACGTCCTCGAAATTCATCCCGCTGTGGGGAATCTGATACTTTCACGTCAGGCTCTACTACTCAACTCAACTCAACTCAACTCTGTTCTCTTACCATTCGATCGAGTTTATCTTTCCATAATACCTATCTAGTCCAGACCGGGCTGGCTTACTTTATTATTATTTCCAGGTCTCGTCTCATCTCATCATACAGGACTCAGAGTCGTATTGTATGGTTCCAATTCATTCTCTTGCATTACCCCATTATATCACTCCCAAGAGATTGAATCAAGTCAAATCATTCAGCGTCATATTTACCTGTTTCATTATACCAAGGCCAAGTCACCTAAGGTCACTAATTTCGCCCTGCCTCATTCCCTATTGTTGTCATTGACATCGATTTGAAGTTTGGGGACATCGAAGGCATCAGTATTCCAAACAAGATCAAATCCTTTCATCGACTATCCAACGGATACTCCCTTGAAAATTTCGACTAATCATAAATGATCCCAAGGCTATCGACTATTGACTCTTCCAAATTCTGACAAGCATAACTTGGAACAGCCTAAAAGCTATTCAAATATACAACATTCTACAGAAACCTCGTTCTATCATTCGTGAATAGATCCAAGGAGTGGATACCCCCCGGCTGGACCAATTTTTTTTTTGCAAATCGTAATCGTCAGGACGACAGTTCACCGCCTCATTGTCCTCATTGTCTCCATATCGCCCTATATCCTTATTTGATACTACAGTCCTAAATCACTGCGGTTGCCGGTACACTCACTGATGAGCCTGGTACCTTGAAAGTTGACAGACGAATAATACTTACGATACTGAATCCATCCATTCAAAACATAACAAGCCATACCATACAAAGGATACGATACGTTCATTCGTGTTGTTCTTACACTACTTTGAGCCAGGAAAGCGGAGTATTATTACGATTATTACGATTATCATTTCTTACCATTTCCATTGCGAGTGATAAGGCGGGGAGCAGATCCAATCCAATCCAATCCAATCCAATCCACCAGGAAGGGCATTATTCTTTGGGAATCTTTCCAAATCCTCAGTATTACATACATAGTACATAGTACATACAGTGTTACAGTACCGGTATTACCGTCATTCCCATCTCATCCCATCCCATCCCATCCCATATATCCTTATTGAGTACCCACTGGAATCCTTTCTCCTCCTTTTTCTCGGTTCCTTCTTTTTGGTGTGTCTACACCACGATATACACATATACACATCTACACATCTACACATTATTACCAACATCAATCATCATTATTACAATCTCAAACAAAATACAATCCCAGGGCGGAGTATCATTACCATTTACCAAATATCCCTTTTCTTACCTACTAGGTACCTGGATCTTACCTGGAAACTTTATACTTTCATCATTCTTCATCTTCGCTATTGTATTCGACAACTTTTTTACGACGACCAACGGAACCATCAACTATTTACATCCGATCCGGAAGGGCCAATTTGTACAACATTCTTCCGCTATCTTCTATTCTTTTCAATTCTCTACTCTTCTCATAGAACTCCCTCTTGGAATCCCCCATTGGAATATCAAATCCACCACGGATACAAATCGCCACGAGCTTACGGAAGACATTTTCACTGATTTCATATTGACTAGCTTCCGTTGAATTCTCTCGTTTCTCTCTGTGGCTTTGCTGAGTCAATTTGGCCTTAAAATCTCTCTCCTGAGTCCTGACTCCTGAGTGCTTGGGTCTCTCACCAATCAATCACCAATCAATTCCAGCCTCGCCTTTGATCTTTTATACCTTCTGGATTTGCCATTTGCCATTTGCCATTTGCCTTTAGGAATTTAGGAATTTACCTGGTTCGCATTTCGGTCCCTTGGTTGGAGCCCGTTTTTCATCCCATAGGTTAGATTCGTTACGATTCAACGGGCGCAGACGGGGTAGTGGGATACCTAGTCCGTGACCTCATTCACTACCTATTTACTATTTGTCCAGGCCCAGACCCAAGCCCAAGCCCAAGCACAAGCAAAAGCACAAAACCGGAGTTCCTGGAGATTTCAAGGATTTGCCCAGCTGTGAAAGATCAGGATCCTAAGAAGATATATCCCTACGGAGTAAATATCTCAACTTTCTCTCACTCAAGTAGTATCTATCTATCTATCCATCTATCCATCTATCCATCTATCCCATCCTTCTCTCTTCAAACCTGGAACCTCCAAATCCAACCCTTCAAACCCTTCAAACCCTTTGGATCATAACATATCGACATTACTCATTCGATACTTGAAGGTTAAAAGCCTTTCAACTCTTTTACCCTTCGAATCATTCAGCGACCTTCCCTTTCTCTACAAACATTCTTTAATATCTTCCATCAGCTTCACGACTTTCACAATTACAAATTCATAGATTTTCATCTTCAATTTCACCGCAGATTAACATCGACATCGATATCGACTGCTACAAATTTACTTCCATCAATTTCTTCGTTTGCTTCACGATAATAATGCAATAGATTTGTTACGAAATTTTGCAATTTACGAGCAAAAAGAATACGCAACTTCCACCTCTCACCACTCGAACCTAATACCTTCGTTTTCTTCCCATCATGGCTTCACCTCTTCCTCCCGATCCATACAAAATCCTTGGTGTTGAAAAAGACGCGACATTACCTCAGATTCGATTAGCACATCGAAAACTTGTCCTTCAGTGTCATCCAGACAAGGTTCAAGATCCTAAATTAAAGGCAATAAAGGTTGATGAGTTTCAAAAGGTTCAAGAAGCATACGAAATACTTAGTGATGTATCAAGAAGATCAGAGTATGACCAAAAAGTCAAGCTACAGAAGTTGAGGGAGGAGTTGGGCAAAACTTCGACGTCGACTTCAACTCCAGCTGCGACTACGACTCCAGCTTCGAGTAGTAAAACTTACGAATACAATGTTAGGACCGCAGAGCCTAGACCGACCACATATAGTTCATCATATCCGAAGACTCCGCAAAAGACACCGAAAGAGCCAAATGTCTATTCTAAACCGCCACCGAGATCTTATGAGGATTTATATGACGAACCTGCGAGACCATCTGTTAGAAGATCAAAAACTACAACTAGAGATTCGGAAAGAGATGAAAGGGATCGAAGAAGACATCAGGAGGAAGATGATAGGGAGAAGTTGAGGCGAAAGATGGATAAGGAAGCAAAACGAGAGCATGCGGATCGAAAGAAGCCTCACGATAAGGAAAAGAGACGTGCCGATGAGAAAGTGCGTCCAAATACATATGTCGAGGAGGAATCCAGTGGGGACGATTATCGAAGAAAAGCGGAACGAACACGAAGGGCAGAGGATGCAATGAGAGCTGAAGTTGCTGCTCGAGCTCAGCAAGAGCGAGAAGCTCGAGATCGGGAACATCGAGAGTGGGAGCACCGTGAACGTGAACGAGAACGAGAATTACGTGATAGGGAGAGAGAAAGAAAAGAGCGAGATCGTGATCCCCCCACAGTGAAAGACTCGCCTATGGGAGAAAAGTGGAAAGATCATATGGCAAATGCAGCACGTTATGTTCAAGCTTCCCGTCGAGAATCAGAAGTTAAACCAGAGGTGCCATTTGCACCAGCGCCACCTGCAAAACCAACGATGCGAAGAGCAGATACATTTGCTGCGACACCATCTGCGCCATACAATGTTCGATACGAGGTACGCCCTTCTGCTACCTATGAGAATCATAGTGATGATGAGACACCACGAAGATCCACAGCAGCACGACCATCACGACGTTCTGTGGAGACTCCTTCGAAAAGTAAGGATACACCAAAGTCAACTAGACGATCAACTAGGGATTCACCATATGTTAATACTGCATCAACTTCACCTCCTACGCACCCAACTCTTCACAAACAATATTCGGAGCCACCGATAGTTGGAGTCGGATCAGGTAGACGAGAGCCTAGTCGATCGAAGACGACCGAGTACCCTCGAGAGCCACCTCAACCGCCTCCATTTTCGAGGGCAGCTACATTTACACAAGGCACGGGCATGAAAGAAGATATGAGGGATAGGGGTCGAGGACCAAGCCGAATTATTCCTGAACCCGTTTCAGAATCTGATTCTGGTTCTGATTCAGAATCACCATCACCGACACCACAATATTCTCATAGACAGCCCAGACGTGAAGCTCCTGAATCTAACGGTACTACCAAAACTTACGTCATCAATAATAACGGGCGAAGTGAACTCAAAAATTCTTCCTATCGATCGGATCTTCGCGATGATGCTTACACAAAGGGAAATCGAAATCCATCTGATAGTCGAGCTCACCCTCCCTTGACACGAAATAGTGGAAGTGCTTCTCGTCCGGTACGTTCTCAATCACGAGGATATCACCCGGCGCCAGAACCAGCTGAGCCCATCGTCCTCACTGCCCAACCAAAGTCTCGAGAACCTTCTCGGGGTGCAAGTCGTGGTAATTATCCACCGCAATACAGTGTAAATTACGCTGCTCCAATCGGACCCGAAAATATTGTCTATTCGACTGGAACGCAGTATGTCGATCGAAGAAATACCGAATCGGGTCATCATCGCGATTATCCGCCCTATCCCACAACTCGTGGTCGTGAAGGGATCTACACATAAGCATTTACTCCACAACAAACTCTTTCTCTTTTACGATTTGCTACATAAATTACACTTCTTGTACCGACACCGACTTTTAAACATCATACGCCTTTTTTTATACAGTAACGACAGCACAGCACATTATGATTCCCCACTTTTCTTTTTACACCTTTTGCTGATAGGATTATTTCTTCTTACTTATTTTTCACGGGGATAATACGAAACATGACGGATTATGCAATAAAGCAAATAGGCTATATGCAGTTAGCTAATCGGATCGAAAAGATGAGAGAATTTTTTCATTATACATCTAGCCAGAAAGAAAACAACGAGATAAGAAAACATTACCAATATTTTTTCTTGTATTTCCGCTTTTGACTTGGCTTGGCTTTTCATCTTTCTCGAATTTGCTGCATGGTCTGAAATCTGCTATTGCATCGGATCGGATCGGTTATTCATCGTTGTAGTTTTATGGAGGGATGGAAGGTACTTTGAATGGATGAATTGGGTGGGATGGGTATTTGCATAACATTGCTACTATGCAATCTCACGATAAGTGAGTGAAGGAAGGGAGATGAGGGGATGAAATTGAAGGATTTACATATGAGGATGAAATGGATGAAGCGAAATGAGACGAGATGAGATGAGACGAAATGATTGAGTTTTTTTTTTGCTGCATTTGTTTGCGCGGCATTGTTGAATTGGAAGGATTTGGCGTGGTATATGGAATGGATTTCAGATGGAAGGAGTTGAAGTTTGAAGTTTGATTGTGTGATAAGTGGAGGGTTTGAAAGATGATGAGGGAAATGATTAAAGATGGATGCAGGCCAGTGGTTTAAATGCCTGGTTGCAGATTGATGGATGGAATGCAATGATGGCTATGAGATATGATTGAATGAATGAATGGAATTCTACCACTTCCAAGTAAAAATGGTTTTATAATTGGAACGTGATTTGTGATGTGATTTGTGTTGTGATTGTGTTGTTAATTGTGCTTGCAATTCTTTTTCTTTCTTACTACGACCTTAGGTACTCTGGTCTAATGTCATCTGATAATGCAGGATAGTGTATGGATTCTTTGCGTGAGTGTATGGAGGTATGTAGGTATGTAGGAGGTGAATATTTGTATTTTTTATATGATACCTGGATAGTTAGTCTGTCTGTTTATGTAAAGTCAAGTTTTGGGTAGGTATCTTCTTTTAATTAATCATTTTATTTTTATTTTTATATATTTATACATTTATAGATGAATTTAGGGTGGGGTAGAGGGGTTGAGGGGT
>NGKG01000012.1:1076335-1108941 GCA_002162505.1 Myriosclerotinia scirpicola | reverse complement strand
GAGAGAGGGTAGAAAAAGGGGGTGAGAGGAAGAAGAGGATATGGAGATGAAGATGGAGGAGAAGGGGGTGGGAATGGTATGGTATAGGTTGTGGTATGGTATATATAATGAATCTTCTTACTTAACTAGTTTCATAGACCAGAAGACCAGATAATAATAACAATAATAGGGGATTCGGGGTTCGGGGTTCGTGATTCGAAGATGAGCATATGGATGGATATGTAAGATCTTGGTAGTTTGTTATGTTTATAGTGGGTGTTTATAGTGTTTCTAGCGAATGAATAGGGGATGGGGGGGTTGAGGGATTGAGGGATTGGGGGATTGAGGGATTGAGGATTAATTGGGGTAGATGTACTGATAGGAGGCTAGGTGGTGAATGAGGTGGTGAATGAGATGGTAGTGAATGCGATCATTCAGCAGTTAAAGAAACGAGGACCAGACGGGTAAGAGACGAAAGGTACCTAGGTATACCTAGTAGTACTAGTGAATTAAGGAAAACAGGGTACCTACACCGAATACCGGAGTGAATTTAGATTACCATCTCATCTCATCTCATCTCCTCCTGATATCCATTGTATAAAGTCCTGTCACAGAGATAGACAATTATGATATATCATCTAAATTATATAGAAGAGTATGTATAAATGTACAAGCATGAAATATAGTACACCGAGACCCGAGACCCAAGTACAGTTACCCCCCAAAAATATAAACAAAAGGAAAGAATGTCCCCCAAAACGACAATTGACCATTGTGGTATCTATCTGTGCAATGAGCAAAAGGAAAAAGAATCAAAAGAATAGAGACTGAACGCTGTGGTATCCATCTATGCAGTGCAAAAAGCTCAGTCAACCGACCATCAACCCTAAACCTCCCATATAATACACCCACTCCCATTCTTAACACAAACGAAACCCCGTGTCTTCCCATCCCACTCCCTTACAGCAAAACATACAAACTGCACATACCACTCAACCCCAAAATCATACTACACCAAAAACACACATTATTCAACACCTTCTTCCCTCTAGCCCATGGTCTACTCTGTAACCAAATAATGGGAAGTTGACTCATCTGAGCTACCATACCATAACCTCTAATTTTCTTGGTAATACAAGCCATAACTATTTCATGACCGATGGCACTAATGAAGAATGTTATAAATGTGGCTCCTCCTTTTCCAATGTATGAGCGAGAACCGAGATATACGTGGCGGTGAAAGAAGTGATGGACTGGAATATTCCATTCGCGGGAGAATTGCATCCAGTCAGTGCTGTTCCACCAGTCGGAGTAGAAGTGACGATCTCCAAAACCTATTTATTGGAGAGGAGTTGTTAGTTTGGCGCAGGATAGGGATATAGGGCATAGGTGAAAATAGTCCCCGGGGGGAGAGGAGGGAGGGGGGTAGATTAGAAGTCTCCTGCGAAGAGTATACTTACAGGTTATTTCAGCAAAAGCACCCAGGACGAATTCAAATATTACAAGGAATACGAGAAGGAAAGTTATCATAAAAGGAAAGAGAAGTAAACTGATTGATTCGGCAACGACGAGAGCATTTTCGGTAAACGACGTTGCGGTTTGAAGTCTAACTGCCGATGTTGTCATTACAGGATAGATGAATTCTTCGGATGTGATAGTGAGTAAGAAAATAACACCAAACGTGGCGAGAGTCTTATAACCCAATTCCGACCAGACAATACCGGCCGTACGAGGATATTCTAGCTCGTAGCAGAGTGTGGGACAAAAAATGTAATCGACATAATTATACCACGTGAGGTTTCGAGGATAGGTGACCGAGCCCATTGTTGATGTCAACTCTAGAGCTAGATCTTCCCTAAGACTCGCAAGCTCGTCAGCTTTGGTTTGGTTAAAAGCTTTTACCTCTGAAGCTGTTCGTTTATGACCTGGACTTGGACTTGGATATTGATATGCTGGTGCTTTTGAAGCAGTTGCTGGAGAATCGAGCTCTCTTAAACGACGTTCGGTTTCACTGAGGTGACCATTGTAAAATGCATACGAATGCATTTTCATGAGTAGGACCATAGTATGAAGTAAAAGAAAAACTTGAGCAGTCCATGTCCAGTCTCGATAGAATGGTATACTATATCACTTGTCAGTATGCACTCTACTATCGAAGGAACTATACTTACGAAATCCAGAATGCCATCCAAAGAATTTGGTATAAACTTTGTATAACCATCCCACCTTTGGACCATTGAAATCCCAATGCTTTCCCAGTTTCACTTCTGAAGAAATTATGAAGAGGGAGACTAACGGATGTAGATGCAACCATTAGCCCATCTGCAACCCCAAGTTCCCAAACCTTTACTGTGAATAACTGCCAAATCTCCACCCGCATAGGATATCCTGTATCCTTGATATTTCGCAACATTGTTGTGATAGCCATAATGGCAAGACCAATCCAAAACAAAACATAGAATCCTTTAAAGTCATGATGATCACTATGTGGATCTAAATGCGAAACTCGGGATGTATATTCGATTGTAGGAAAAATACGACGTTTTTGTTCTGCTTTGATTTGTCTCTTTGCAGAGAACATTGATTGAACGGAGGGAGGTGCATCTTCAGGAATAGGTGTTGTACGTCCGCTGTTTAATGTTAGATATAATAATAAGATTTATTCATATGACTTACCTGGTTGGCCCAGTAGAGATACCATCCTCGGAGAAGTCTTTGATACCATTGACTGGTAATAACCCCTCTTCACTTATTTTTCGAATAACTGCCTGAGCAGGTGCATTTCCGGGTCTTGATCGTAGAACATGATCATGACTATTCCCATTTGTATGGATGTCTGCAGAAGTAGACATTTCGTAGGTATTGAAAACGTTCCGGAACCTAAGTGAAGCTTATCACAATGGTTGGACTTGGGGTATATGAAGTAAGCTCTTTAAGACAGCCCCTTTTGATACGAGTTAAATTTAGGAAAAGTTATTAAAACTTTTATGAATTCAGTTGAATATATCATTTCATTAGAAGATATTTAAGCAAATTTATTTGCTGTACTTTTTACATACAAACATGAATAATACTAGGTAATTTTGACATAGATTGACTGCAGTATCTTCCAAGGTTGCTTACGACGATATTCGAGGCTATGAATTATATTTCCACTTGTTGCACCAAAGGCCGACCTTACATACCTAGGTAGGTTATGACTACAACTATAGCCACAGCCACAGCCACAAGGCTATATGGTAGCCTCGTGCGCCACGTTGATCTAATTCTGATACGGACTAAGGCCGAACCTAGAGTTGCATCCTAAAAGACAAGGAGACATCAAGCGAATATGGTGGCCTTTGCATCACCATTGAAGCAATACAGAAACAGAACAACGATTATTACCATTAACTCGGCTCCTTTTTTGAAGCAAATTCTGTAACTTCTTAAGCTGGGAAGTTTTAGAAGTTTGGCCCATTGTGGGCCTTGAACAGTGTCAGGATGAGTTCATGTAAGTCATAAAGAAACATCCCCATACCCCTCGCTTTCCAAGCTTATCATATATATAGTGAAGCAATTCATTCGCAATGTGCGAGCTTCGAAAACAATCGCAGACGAGCGCGCAGTTGTACAAAAGGAAAGTGCTGCTATAAGAGCAAGTTTTCGTGAAGAAAGTGGTGATCATAATGTCAGGTAGGAAGGTCACCGCTTGTTGATTTGAATATATCTGACATATTGGATTGGCAGACGAAACAATGTAGCGAAACTATTATACCTATTTACATTGGGTGAGAGAACACATTTTGGTCAAATAGAATGTCTAAAGCTTCTTGCATCTCCAAGATTCGCAGACAAGAGATTGGGATATTTGGGGACGATGCTTTTACTGGATGAGAATCAGGAGGTATTGACATTGGTTACCAACTCTTTGAAGAAGTATGCGCAATTGTTATGCCCCCATGGAATCGTGAAACTGACTTGAACATAGTGACCTCAATCACTCTAATCAATATATCGTTGGCCTGGCTCTATGTACCCTTGGAAACATTGCATCAGTCGAAATGTCTCGAGACTTATTCCCCGAGATCGAAACCCTTCTCTCAACAGCGAACCCTTATATCCGTCGGAAGGCTGCACTGTGTGCCATGAGAATATGCAAGAAAGTCCCGGATTTACAAGAACATTTCCTCGACAAGGCAGCAAACCTCCTATCGGATCGAAACCATGGTGTTTTGTTGTGCGGTCTTACATTGGTAACAAACCTCTGTGAAATGGATGAGGCAGAAGGTGGAGAGGAAGGGATCGTGGAGAAATTTAGACCATTTAGTGGAGGTTTAGTCCGAACACTGAAGGGATTGGCTAGTTCCGGTTACGCCCCTGAGCATGATGTCACTGGAATTACGGATCCATTCCTACAAGTTAAGATATTACAATTGTTGAGAGTTCTTGGCCGAGGAGATGCAGAAACCAGTGAACAGATCAACGATATTCTAGCTCAAGTCGCTACGAATACTGACTCTTCGAAGAACGTTGGAAACTCTATTTTATACGAGGCTGTCCTTACTATTCTTGATATCGAAGCCGATTCTGGTTTGAGAGTACTTGGTGTCAATATCCTTGGAAAGTTCCTTTCAAATCGAGACAATAATATTCGATATGTTGCCCTGAATACACTCATCAAAGTGGTCGCGATCGAGCCAAATGCAGTCCAAAGACATAGAAACACTATACTGGAATGTCTACGAGATCCTGATATCAGTATCAGGCGGCGTGCATTGGATTTGAGTTTCACTCTCATCAATGAAAGCAATGTTAGGGTACTTATTAGAGAGCTTCTTGCTTTCTTGGAAGTTGCCGATAATGAGTTCAAACCAATTATGACCAGTCAGATTGGTATCGCAGCAGACAGATTCTCACCAAACAAGAGGTGGCATGTGGATACTATGCTCAGAGTTTTGACCTTGGCAGGAAATTACGTCAAAGAGCAAATTCTATCTTCATTTATCAGATTAATTGCGACCACCCCTGAACTCCAAACTTATGCGGTCCAGAAGCTCTACACTAGTCTGAAAAAAGACATTACTCAAGAAGGTCTCACTTTGGCTGGTGCATGGTGCATTGGTGAGTATGGAGAGACTTTACTTCGTGGTGGACAATATGAGGAAGAGGAACTTGTCAAAGAAGTCAAAGAGAATGAAGTTGTTGATTTGTTTTCGACCATACTTAACAGCAGCTACGCTACTCAAATTGCAACCGAATATATCATCACATCCTTGATGAAACTTAGTACACGTCTATCGGACCCTGCGCAGATTGATCGAATTCGAAGAATCTTACTAAATAACGCTACAAATCTCGACGTCGAGGTTCAACAACGAGCGGTAGAATACGGTAACTTATTTAGCTATGACTCCATCAGAAAAGGTGTGTTGGAGAAGATGCCTCCACCACAAATCAAGGAAGAATCACGAGTTCTTGGTGAGGCAAGCAAGAAACCAAATAAAGCATCAAACAGAAAGTCGAAGACTATCAAACCAGCAGAACAAGATTTATTGTTCGACCTGATGGGAGATGGAGGAATGCCTGACACAAATCTTGGTGGTGTTAATGGTGGATCTCAAAATAATGCAGACCTTTTAGCAGACATACTTGGAGGCACCCAATCATCTCAACCTACCTCTCCCCCAACTCAACAGTCGAACATGAGTTCAATTATGGACTTATTTGACAGTACTCCATCTCAACAGCCCCCTTCTGCCACGGCAACTCCATCAAATGATCTGTTCTCTGGTCTATCTTCTCCTCCACCTCAAGCACCTTCAATTCCCACACACCCATGTTACAACAAAAACGATCTTAATATTGAATTGCAACTTCAACGAAATTCAGAAGGTGTCGTACAAGTTTTGGCTCGATTCAGAAATTCGTCAATGCATGAATCATTTTCTGCGGTTGCGTTACAAGCTGCAGTACCCAAAACACAAAAACTTCAACTGCAGGCCATGTCAAGCTCGGATTTGGGACCGATGGCAGAAGCAACACAATCAATGAGAATTACAGGAAGTAAAGGAGTAAGTTATCTTAGTTTAAATGTTGAAGGCTATTTACTAATTATTATAGCCGCCATTACGATTGAGGTTAAAGATTTCTTATGCACATCCAACTGCTGGACAAGTTACGGATCAGGTAGATTGGTCGGAGCCAAGGTAGTAGCGTTTTAGGTATCCGAACTTCATTTAGAAAATCATGAAATATTACTCGATGCACTGCATGAAGTCATGTTGTTCGTAGTCTTACTTTTTCGTTCGCGGCTCACAGGCTTACTTACATCCTGTTGTGATTTTTGCTTGGCCAGATCAAGGCTTGTGACGTTAGTGAAAAAGCAAAGAACTGTGGAGATTACTGTTCGAACTTGGAACTCGGTTTTATATACAATCTAGAGTATAGTCAATGGTGTCTGCTTGTGTTCAAGCCGCTCGGGAACGTTTGTGGACATCAAGAACGTCGTGACATTCTTCAAAATTTTAAGCAGCCCATTCTTCAACACCGGGACATGCTGCGCAATGTTCAATATTCAACCAAATGTATGCAGTCTACAGTGACATGCAAACACATCGCTAGATAACTCAAGTTTTGCGTAGTGGATGAGGAGAAATTATCTTGCAATGGCTCTATACGATACCTAATATGGTGGTGAGCCATGACCACAATTGAAATGCGTATTCCAAAGGATCTCGTCGATGCCAATACTGCGTTCGTAAATAACAGTGTCACGAGGGGGGTCGTGAAATAGGGGTGAATCATGTGACTCTTACCACGCCTAACGATCATTTCATGATATGACTGCTGTCTGATATAATGTGGACTGCCATTCTCAACCCTTAATCGATGACTCCAACAGCAGATAAGTACATGACTTACTTGTAGCGCTATATAAATCGTTTTCATATAAGAACAGTCGCTACATATCATCAAGGATGCGAGGAAACTCTCGAGACTTGGATAGTCATACCAAGAAGTACTTCAAATCCGAAGTCAGTGATCTCTTTTTGTTGGATCGCTGCCGGAGTGTTTTTCTAAGCAGAGCTGTCGGCTTCATTGCCCCTGAAAAAGGAGGAGGGTGTAGATTAATCGACGAAGACAAAGATAAGGATAATAACAATAGAGCTTCTGGTTGCACATGGCGTGGAAGCCAACGTTTAGGTCGAGAATACCATGCACGAGTCCCATACATGCCTAACCGTTGCAAGTAACAAGGAAGTGGTCTAGCTTCTACTTCAATATGGCGCTGATCTCAACTTGCCTGCAAAAACCAACATCAGTCGTTCACAGTTTATAAGGCCGCCGATGCAGTATGCTAGCCTAACCAGATATTGGAATTATCAATTTTATGTCACAGTTTGTTGTACGCTCCAACCATGGGAATTCCCAAGCCACGATCCTTTAATGGATGCAGTATCGTTTGTACGGGTGAATGCAGTGGAAACTTTCGGTAAACTACACACAGCAGACCTCAAATAAAGAAATGAAAGTGGCCAAACTGTCTTGCACTAAGCGGCTTCAATATGACCTCCTGCCTGAAATCATTCAATCCTCGTCAAAATTGGCTCAAATATAACCATAGTAGATGATGATCAAAACACAGACTCTTCATTGTGCTGCAAGTAGCCGTACATCTGGATACTCAGTACTTTGGATTACAAACGCGTAGTCAATGCCCTGATTGAGCAAGGTGTCCCTATTGATGCACAAGATGTCCGAAGAAATGCTGCACTAAGCATCGCAACCTCATACGGGCTCTCAAGAGTTGTGAAGCATTTGGTGTCTCAGGGCGCCAAGATTAGTAGACTGAACCACGAAGGTCTCAATTAGTTGGAAATTGCAAACAGGCGGCTCGATGCAAGTGCGGGTGCATAAAAAGGCGGGATTGTGCGGATTAGACAGGACTACGAAAGAACCATCCAGACTCTCCAGATGGCTCTGCTAAATATGACGCGGATATCATATAGAGGGCAGTTGGGCTCTTTCCCCTAATAGTACGTTTCAGACAGAGAAAGCCACATTCACAAACCCATTTCATATAATCAAATTTGTTTTTATATGATTGCCCAACGCTATCTCAAACAATCAAGTTCATGTTCAAGCGTTTATTCTAAGCCACTCCCGAAGGACAAGTACGGACTCATATGGTCATCCAATATTGTTGTAGACCTTTAAAAGCCTTAGTTGTCACAGCTAGTGGTGGTAAAATACTCTCAGAAGAAAGGGTTAAATTTCTGCGGTTCAATTTGAACATTAAAGATATATGAATTGGAGAGGGGGCTCTAATATTCTAGGTAGACTCAAATATTGAGGTAGACACTAGTCATCCGGGACACTACTAGTTGACGACGCAGATTTGAATATTCATTATTATTGTCAATCTGCTCAAAGGGGAGCGCTTTGATCAAGCTCTGGTTGACCTATATATAAAGGCCCAGTAGTGCTCCAAAATATTGTGATAGTTGTATGGCAGTGGATTTGACAAGTCAGGTCCTTACGGAGAGAAGCTTAGATGGTCCAGATTAGAATGTATGCCATCCTTATGAATACTCCTAATGAAAGACGGCAAGGTACCTTCCCCTGATATGAAGGCATATGAGATACGTCACTCAGCTCAATTGGATGGCAAAGAAGTAGATGATAAAGATGCTTATTAGATTCATACAAGCTCGGGCCTTTACACTCTCAAAACATTTGGACCTGACTTCACTTGCGGTGGTCAATGTAACATGAAACTTGTGCCATGCCTGGAAGATCTCTTTTTTTTTTATGATTGCAGATACATAATGAGGGAGGAATGGACGGGTCGGGGAAGCGTCTTTCCTTCCATGATTAAGTGAATCATCTGCACAGCGGGAGATTGCAGCACAAGCTACTGATTATAATGTGCCTGCCTGACTGATAGCAATCGATCACAAGTTTTCAGTGTCATTTCCCAGCAGTCAAGGTCGGTCTGTCGAATTCTTATGAGGTCAGGTTGTATGGTTAAGTATTTTCGTTATGACCGATCATTTTGGACGAATCTTTAATTCAACCACTAATCCTTTGGAAGAGTGATTTCCAAATTGCCAATATAACTAACCTCTCCATCGCCGTGATCTTGGAAAAGCACGTAGTCATGTGAGTTCCCGTGTTTGGTGTGGGCCTTGTATTGATTGCGCGTTTGTAGGCCCCAAACCCCTGGCTGGCCAGCATAAAAGAAACTCATTGTTGAAGATTGATTAATACCCTAAATTTCTATTCACGAAACTCTTGTGAGTCTTATTGATACCTAAGAAGGATCTGGAAATCAATTTACCTTCATAACTCTTCTAAAGATCATCAATCTCATGTGAAATTCCAACGATGGCATCGGTTTCATCGACAAATGTAGTGCGGGCGGATATCTTAAGAAAAGAGGGCAATGAACTCTACAAATCAGGCAATCTTCTCAAAGGTAACACAATTAACTAATCCCATCTAAGTTGTATGGCATTTGACAAGTTGTAGCTATCCAAAAGTATCAAGAATCTTCTCAACTTGTACCTGAAAGTTATGCTCCGCTTGGCAATCTATCTGCCGCTTATTTCGAGGTGGGAAAATATACTCAATGTATTACCAGGGCAGAGAGAGCTCTTGAACTCTTGGGGAAGAGTGGGGACGATGGAGATGCAGCTTTGATTGAGAGATTCCAGCAGCGCATAAAGATGGCGAGTGCACATTCACATGAATGTTCTGAAATGGAGCAGCTGCAAGCGCGATTGCGAATTATTGATTCCTTACCCCGTTACCGCCCATCATTGTAAGACTCATCCTCCATACTTCAACAATTTCTGACCAGATTCCGCTATAGGATGACTAGCGAAGAATACTACACCATTGGTCACGATCAGCCGAATTCATTATTTGATCTCACCATTGACGAACATAGTCCTACGGCTAATAGTGTATCCTTTCTATTTGGCGGTATTGGTGACGCACGTCACTTACTCCGGACCCTCATTGAAATTTCTGAGCTCGAAAAGAAGCACCAATTAAAACAAAAGCAATATCACTTCACCATAATCGATGTGAACAAATACGCTCTTACAAGAGATTTGATCATGTTCATGTTGCTTGAGGAATTGTCTGGACTCGAAACAACCTCTGAGGAGGCCGAAGAAATTTTAACTACATTGTTCTTTGTCTTCATCGCCGTCATTATCCCTCGCGTCGCTTTTGATCACTTACATCGTACCATCGATAGAGCCCTGTCCGCATTGCAATCGGGTATTCAACCATTAAATTGGATGTACTTACATAAGGAAGATTATCGCTTATACATTCAAGCTTTGGAAAGCTGGAAAGGTAGAGCTTCAACCATTTTCACCACTGCAGCCGCAGTAGATGAAGTTATCCTGCAACTGCATCAAAGAGATATGGAATTGTCTCTATTCGCTAAGGGTACACAACAACTTCCCACTGCATGTAAGAACGAGAACAGACTTTACAGGGCTACCGCTATTCTCATGCCTCCCAAGAGAATTCTTCAAAAACATGACCCTCAAATGTTGGTATTACTCCAAGATCATATCGCCAAACCGAAGACCAATGCTGCAAAGTTCAAAAACCATCTTCAGGAATACTGGAACTACAATACAACCCTCGTAGATGTTGAGTGGTATGATTCTCTAATGAACAAACATGATTTCGACGTTGGTACAGACGCTTTTAGGGTACTAGAAGAATTCGCTCCCGAACTCGAAACTTTATCTACAAAAGTCATGAATCCTACGCGCTTATATGATTACTTTGCTCCATTCTTCATAGATACCGCTCATTCTATCAAATATCTGAAAGGTCGTCTCCAAGTCGAAGCAATGCATGGAGACTATGTAGATGTTGCAGAGAAATTAAGATTCAATCTGTACCGAGATGAAGATGATACAGGTCCACTCGAAGCCACGGTCTCGAGCATGTTCCGCCGCAAAGACTTTCCGGCTTTGTACGACCGAGTTCATTTAAGTAATGTTCCGTAAGTATCCCAGTTTCTATGTTTTTCTGAAGGGTCTTCATTCCATATTCTTGAGTGATTCAAACTTTGCTACTTATATCACAAGCCTTCCTCTCATTCTTGAAATCACCTCTGCTATCAATTTACTTTACCATCCTTCCAGGCTAACTCTCATAGTGACTACGTGGGCGGGCATCTCTCCACCTTCCTTTATGCTTCTCCACTCTTAAAGCAAATTCTCTCCAGTTCCGTCCAGTCAAATTGTCTACGAAATACGCGCTCTTGGGAAAATGTCGAAAGCTTTCTTGCCGAATATCAGCTCATTACTGATACCAAGATGCTACAGCAACTTACCTCGGTGATAGTCTTGTCTCGGGATACAGTTGAATTCACTATGGCGAACTATATCCAATACGGAATTTCAGAATCTCTCCAACAAAGTTTTGGAGATTTGCTTCCACAGAAGCCTTTCATGAAATGGTTCAATGCTTTATTCTTTCGTCTCGCAATACCATACAATGTGGACACATATGATTACCGGTCTATAATTTACTCGCCCCTCACCCTTGGTATTGTATTCCGTCTTATCTTCCATCTCCGTATGATCGGTTATCCATCTCACTGGCTTTCCGAAGCTTTGTCTAACATACTAGAAAACAAAGTTCGTACTACGGCTCGCCCACCTCGTAAATGCCCCAATCCTATCACCGAAGTGAAGCGCGAGCATCCTGAGAAACACCTTTGTACTTCCCCATTTGCTCAAGAAATGGGAACTCTCACTAAGATATTCGAACCTTTGCTACCATTTTCTTTGCCCTTTCTACCTGTTATCCCACAAATCAATGACATTAGCAAGTATAGATTCAATCTAAGTAACGTCCTCCGCGATCAATATAACTCTGTTGATTCGGCCCATCTCGCACTTGTTTTCTGGAATCATGATCTTTTGCTAAGATGTGGAGAATTTGTGATAGACACATTTTTTGTTAATCTGAGAAGTGTGCTTGACCCTAGCTGGGAAGACGAGTATTGGGATGCGTATAAAGGGCCTGCAATTGAGAAGTTCAGGGAAAAGGGGCTAGTGATTTGGACTACGATAGAATACGATGTAGTGAAAAGCGTTGTAAGTGTTTGGATGCCGGAGGGTTTTGTTGAAAAGATGAAAAAAGATTGGGCATGTGGTTTATGGCGAGTGGATACCTGGCAGACTGTTAATACTGGACCTTTGTTGGCAAAAGACACGGTGGTAAAGGGGGAGAAATGGGTAGATTTTGAGTAGTTTTGGGTATGAGGTCAGGGTAGAGATGTTCTTTTCGGGAGTTTTGGACACCATGGAGTTACTAGACTAAATAATGGTGCCATCATTACCAATGCGATTTGATATTAACAAGTTACGTATTTTTCTTAAAGAGACCTATGGTATTTTCGTAGAGAATGGTCAGATTCACCTCGAAGTTAGCTCGTATATGAGCCTTGCGGTACTAGGCAACCATGGTCCAATGTACGGATAACCACGTATCTGCTGCGCCTAGATTCATCCAATAAATCTTGTCCTGAAATCATTGATTAACATGCAAGCAAACAGCCCTTGAAGCTGGTTTCAGGCCCTCTTCTTGTTGGCCTTCATTTGGAAAAGCGTTTTACTCAAGATACCCCTAAAATATCCAATGTCCTCGTTCACTCGATCTCCAACGAATTGACAACCAATTTCAACTATAACATGCCCTATTTTCGACAAACATATATATAAAAAAAAGGTGATAGAAATCACCAGTCGACAAGTGCTCGAGCAGCTTACAAGTGTCCGGATTGCATCTGATCGATTTACCCCTTCATCTCTCAGACAGCACACTTTACAAATGGTCCATTGCCCAGGGTCCTTAAAAGCGACCTTTAAGTATTCTCCTGGTTCGCGATCAACTCAAGGCATGGTTCCGTGGTTTGTTTCTCACATTGGCACTCCCAATGCCGAGCATTCTGACATACGCATGGAATAAATACACTCCCCTCTCAATCTGTCCATTATATCGTGCCAAATAGTACATCTTCGTTTGTTGGGTTATCCTTCTAGTTAGCTCTCTGGAAGTCTTATTCCACTTTTCAGCAACACTCTGACCATCACGCAAGATCCCTTCTCCCTCCCCGTCACAAGTCTATGGAATAGGGCCATACATTGGCGAAGTATCCTACAAAGGAACTATTCATTGTTCCCCTTGCACCAGAATTGAAAACTCTCGCCAATATTTACGCTCCTCCTCTTCCATGCCGCCTTAATTCGAATACATTTCCTCCGATCGACGAAATATACGAGTACATAATCAGTCTCACCCATTCTCTTCTATCCACCGAGTCTTATGTTAACCATGCTGTCTAATCCTTCTCTTCTGGAATCCTCGGATTAATCATAATGGCTTAATTTCTCTCCCATCTGAGACTGATATTCGTCTAATTCTCGACCAAAGCTGGGGCCATCAAGTTCAATATGCATATAGAGGAAAAAACTATAACAATTGAAGGGCTAACGATGTGATTGTGTGATCGACATTCAAACTTGACGTTAGGAAGAAGGAAGCCAAGATTTGGATGCCTAACATGTGGTTCATCGGACGGTGAAGGGTGAATGCAACTGCGCGTTTTGAAGACGAGGTTTTGGGCAGATTCTTGGGGGACCGGTGAAGGCTGAGACTGAGAGGTGGGTGATAGGATGAAGATTGGAAAAAATGGGACAAATATACCAAGAAAACGAGGATGTTGAGAGCGATGAGGCGGCGGATGACGATCAGCCTTAAGACTCGATAAAATCAGTAAGTCCATATCAAATATAAGATCATACGATTTACACAGAATCAATAGCCAGTTGGGATAATTTTGTTTTGGTAAGCATTACATGAATCCTTGCAGCCACTGGTAAAGTCTCAACTTTGAGCTCACCAAGTGCATGCTCACCCCTTTTTTAATTTAACGAGCCGAGCGAGCTTAACACCAGTCACTTCAAATTTTACCACCCATATTGCTGTTAACCCTTTCTCATGCACCAGCCTACACAGCACTTGCGGGTTATCGACCCTCATACCCCGTAAAAATGCGAAACATGGCTAGTAAATCTCACTACCCTATATCCTTGCTCCACAAAGGTCGAAGTCAAAGGACCGGAGCGCAGCAGTCTCCAGAAATCTTTTCCTTACAAGGAGCAAATTCTGCAGAGAATGAGATGGTATGAGGAGATATATTGACACTAAATTCCAAAGTAAAAGATATCAGCCCAAGCCACGACTAAGTCTTGGGGCCCAAATACTTTCAGATCAACGCATATCTCTCCCCACAAATTCAATCCCAGGTATTCCACACCGTGCTCAGCACCCCTAAATGTATTCGCTGCCTCATTTCCTTATTTTGTTACTATCCCCCCCCCTAAGCAAAGGTTAAATTTTTAGGCGTACTGCAAGCTAAAAATTTAACCTTTGCTTAGGGGTAGGGAGAGTACTACTCATACCCACCTTTTCCCATAACCCTACCGGTACTGCACATGAATGCATGTCTACCCCACCTACCATGAGATCTCTCCATTCTTCTCATACTTTCCTTTCCTCTGAATCATTTTCAACCAATAGATAAGTACCACGACTTGTGATATCCACTATCCTATCCTGACATCTGGTATCTGTCCTCCCATTTCCTTTATCTCTTGTCTCTAATCATTATTTCATCCAAGACAATAGCATGCTCTCCCCCCTGAATAAAGGTTAAATTCTGGGCTTGGAGTAGGGCAAAAAATTAACCTTTCTCCAGGGGGGGGGGAGAGTATCATTCCAAACCAGGATCAGCAGAGTTGGCAATACCCCGCAGCCCCATCATCAACGCATAAAATTCTCTCACCACTGTCACCAGTGTGGTGGTCACTGGTGAGAGATTTCCCTCGTGCAGGTGCAGCTGCTGTACCTCCACACGCACACAGTCACACTTTCGTATCTTCAGCTCCTTCAAGCTCCGGTACCTCTTATCATAGACCACAACTCGCAGACGTCTCTCAGTCCTAATTCCATCTTCAGATCTTCTCGCATTATGTCTTCACTTACACAAGTAACACAACCCCTCACCACCTCAAACATACCCAATTTCGCCTTCAATCCTCAACCCCATCCATCACCATTACACCTTACCACCACCTCCACATGTCCAAACACCACACAATCTTATCCCTTCTTTTCTCTCATGACAATCACCATTTTCCAACATTCTCTTATCAACAAGACAACCCAATCTGAAAAAAAAACGATAGCTAGACCCCACACCCCACTCCCCAGTAGCATGAAATCCACAAGACAGCTCATCGTTTATCACGTGAAATTATGCCCTTCCAATCACTCCTCGGGCCTTGAGTCATTGCGTTTCCCATTCAGTTATATTACCGCGCCGCGCGCATACTGCTGCAGCCTGCATGAGAGCTTCCAAGCGAGAATAAATTTTGATCGAATTTGGGAAGATAGCTTTCTAGTCAATCACGTGTCGGTCACGAAGCTTGGGATAATACCTACTCATCGCACCGCTAGTTCATATTCATTGAATATGCCGCTACTGTATGGAGGGAAAAAGCCTCCTACGCACGCACTACTGAGACAATTTGGAGATCAGGGTACCTGGACCCCGAAATTATTGTTGTAACGATAACCTTTTCCCGAGGCATCACAGATAGAAATGCACAGTGATATTTTAGTATTGTATGATAAATTGTTTATTTATATTCCCTTCGTATTTTGAACATCTAGTTCAGTCCAGCTAAATGTTTACACAGTAAATGAAGCAAGTGAGTTATCCTCCAAGAAATCGCTCAAAATGCTAAAATGTCATATCTCATCAAGGTACATGAAGTACACTGCCATAATCCATCATTGCCTGTTCCTCTCTCTCATGTATGTATGCACTGTAACTCCCATCTATTCCGCGGCATCAAATATCTCCTCGTTCCTTGCACTGATATCTAAAAATATCCTTCCTAAACTATGAATATCCATCTGCATTCAATAGTCCAAAGACCCTTCAAAAGGTCAAAGAACTAAGGTATAAAAAAACCTCACGATATGCATCAGTGATATCATAATACATTTTCCCCTAAAAACCCCTCAAGCACATTTTTCTTCTGGATAATTTTTTCCCTCGGCCCCCTCCGAATGCCAGCCCAATCATAAAGCACCACGCTCTATGAGGTAATTGGCAAAACGGATAAAATGCAAGGATAAGATTGCGAACTATTGACCGGTTTTTATCTTTTTTCTTGGCGTGAGCGATAGGTGAGGAATAGAGGCTGTGTGCATGCGTTTTTATGAGGATATATTGATTTTTGGTAGAATTGATTTTATTGAAGGTAGGTATAAGGTTTGATATTGTTGTATTAATTAAAGGAGTCTAAGTCTAGCTAAGTAACATATACAATATAATAGGTATATTGTATTAAATGATTATATACTAGTATATAATTCTATATAGAAATAAATTTAGATATTAAGGAAAATTTTTAATACGCCCCTGATTTTGATTGCTATTTAGTTATCTAAAGTAGAAAGTTTTAACAAATCTATGAATTTTTTATGTAATATTATTTTCAATTCTTTTGTAAATTTATTTGCTATTATATTATTAGTATTTATAAAATCTATATTAGCTTTTTTTTTTTTTATTTATTCTTGAACAAAATATTATTAAATTTTGATATACTTAGTTTTTTAATAAAACTTAAGATTCTTAACTAAAGCTAATACATTTTAATTATCCCCAAAAATTTTAATTAATTTAGCGTTTGGTAAAGTGTAATCTAATTCAATTAAAAGTTTGTGAATCCATATAGCTTTGCGTATAATATAAACTAATCTGTAATACTTTGATTCTATAAATAATAGTGCAATAACTATTTAATGAATAATTCTTTAAGATATAATCCCTTCCCTAAAAAAGAAGTAATATTCTAATATTGATCGATGGCTAGTTGCATTTTTTGTATAATTATTATCTACAAATCCATAAATGGTTGAATCGTAACCTAATCCAAATATGATGCAAATATAAATAATTTCTTTAAGATATTTCAGCACTTTTTTTATTGCAATTATATGATGAAGAAAAGGATTTGTAAAGAATCTGGATAGAATAGTTATTGTGTATACTATATTTACTTTTGTTTGTACAGTAGTATATATTTCGGAATCGATTTGTTTTTAATAGAGTTAAATGTCGCTTTTTGAAGTTTGTCCTTCAAATAAAATTATAAACTCTTTTTGTTCTAAATCCATAAATGTAGCTACTAGAGAACAGTTGGTCATTTCAAACTTCTTTATGATTTTCTTGATGTAAGCATTTTGGTATAGTTTAATTGTTTTATTTGCTTTGTTGCAAACAATCCTAATCTTTAAGAAATAGGACGCTGAGCTTAGATTTTCTATTTTAAATACATTTTATAATCCTGATTTAATACTATTAATGTCATTTCCAGCAAGGCCTATAATAAAGAAATTATTAATATAGATTAAAATAATTATATTTGTTTGAATGTTTCAATAAACATTTGAGTTAACTTTGATAGAGAAATATTTTAACTTTTTTAATTCTTTGTTTAGTTTTTTTTGTTATAAACATGGAGCTTATTTAAAACCATATAGAGATTTTAGTAGTTGGCATATTCAATCATTTCTTGTTGCTTTTTTGATATTAAACATTTCGATAAAGTATAAAAAAATTTCAATATAGATCTCGTTATTACTCTCCCTATTTAAAAAAGCAGTAATAGCGTTTATTTGTTCAATTTTCTAATCATTTTAGGCTACTAATGCGAAATAAGCTTTTTATGTAACATTCTTACAAACACCAGTATATATTTTATCGAAATCGATCCCTTTGTATTAAGCATAACCTTTAATTATTTATCGTATTTTAAACTTAACAATTTCTTTATTCTTGCTTTGTTTTGTTCTAAATACTAACTTTTCTTTTAGTACTTTATAATAAAGCTTAAACCTAGATTTTCTTTATAGAATAAAAATATTATTGTTAATTAAAGATTAATACTTTTTACAAATAGCTTTACACTATTTGTTTGTATTAGAATTTGCTATTGCTTCTTCAAATTTAACTGGATTATTATTGTTTTGTTGAAATAATATTTTGAATATTTTTTTTAATGTAATAATGTAATTCTCAATCTTAATTTTGTATTTTTAAGCAAATAGCGTTTAGCTTTTTGTTTAAAATCTAATAATTCTCTCTAACTTTGTTATTATTGGTTCAATTAAAAAATACTTTTTGTTTTTTGATCCAAATAGCCAATTTAAACAAACTTTTATAATTAATTCTAGAATTATATCCAGATCTTTTTTATTAAAATTTCGATCACAAAAGTTTTTGATGAATTTATCTTGCTTACTTATGTTTTTAATGTTCGAAATATTTTTAATACTTTGCTAAATAATATTATACTTAATAACTTAGGAAATCTAATCCTAGTTTATTAGTTTATTATTTAGGTTAAGATCGTTTTTTATATTTCTCTAAATTAAACGATTCGATTCAATGTTTTCTTATCCTTCAAGTTTGTTTATAATTATTTTTAAAGATAGCGATTTGGAAAAAACTCCTTCGTTTATTCTAATATTAAATAATTTTATTAAACAATATTCTTTTAAACACAATTTAATCTATACATAATATATATGATTGCCTTTAAATCTAATCAAAATTCCTTTTTTTACTTATAGAACTAACTTTTGAATAGTAACTTATTGTTTTTTAGGTATTTGTATTTATATCTTGCTTTTCAAAACAAAGATATATAAAATATCTAATCAATTGTTTTAATTAATATCGACTTAATTCATAAATGCTTTATATAGTGTAATATCTTCTTTTATTGCTTGCAATATAATACAATTGATGATATGAATTATGCTGTAAATAATATATAGTTATAAATTTAGTAGAATATTAAAGTTTATTATAACTATACAAGTTTGATTAATAATAATATATTCTTTTTGTTCGGAAATACTATCTTGTTTTAAGTTGTAAAAAATTGTAAACTCTAAAATAGATCCATATTCTATACATATATTATTTAGCTTATATTCTTTATATTCCTTTCCGCTATCAAATCGCTATACTTAAACAGTACAGTTATATTGGGTTTTAATTATTTGAATAAACTATTCAATTGCTTTTTATACATCTTTTTTTATAATTTTATTCATTACCCATCATACGCAAAATACATCATTAATAAATAGAATAATAATACCTTCGCCTTTAAAACCAAATAAAAATAATTTGAATATATTGATATAGATATATTTAAAGATTTTATTTAATCGATAATTCAAAGTTTTTCAAATATGTTGAATAAATTTAGTTAGTTTGTAGAGCTTGTATAACTTTATTGTAATATCTTTATCCAATAATTTAAACTTATTGAAACTTTTAATTATTGTTATAATCCTTTTTAATAATCTATAACTAATATAATCGAATCTGCGATACATAAATTTGAAAATGGGCTTGTTTTTTTGAAGAGCAGCTAGAAATGTTATTTCACTATGAATTGAGATTATCAAAATAGTAGATTTTGAACTAAGAATGATAAATATATTATCATTATATTATCCTATTTCCTTTTTATTCGAGATATATATCTTCCTATTTTTAAATTATCCCTTTTATTTGTAGAATCGTTTTTCAGTAAATAAGCAATACAAGCATTCTGACAGATAATAAGCTTTTTTTAGATATATGATTTGTATCTTTCTATTTGAGAGTATGTAGTGAAGGGTGACTTTATTGTAGCCGTTTACTAGAACATCTCCATTTCCGGTTGAGATATAAAGCATTTTGCTTGTTGATACAAAGGTTCCAGGATCGAACCAGAAAATATTGTATGTATAGTTATCAAAAGCACTAGTGTTTGCTTTCTACCCAAAATTTGATTTATTTATTTTTGTTATATATCCTTGTTTTTTCTTATCTTTAACTGTTGAAAATGCAGATATATAAATAAAAGTATTAAAATCCAAGTTATTGTTATTATCACTTTATAATTTTGTATTCTTTGCAAATCTTTTCGACCCTTTTCTTTTAGTAACTTTTTTTTTATTATATTCGCTTTTAAGTTTAGGGTATTCAATCCAGTATATCTTTTTTGTATACTAATATCATTTGTAATAGCGATTGTATTATTTCTTTGCTTTTCTTCCTTTGTTTTTTGTACTTGCAAAAAGAAATGCATTCCTATTTCAAATTACTAATGCTGATGCAGTATTTATTAATAAGCGTTCTTTAGTACAATTTTTATTTAGGATATTGGTTTAAAAGGATTCAAGTATAGAAGGTGTTTTATTATTTCTTAAACAAGTTCGCTAATTTATAGCCTAAAATAGCTATGATAGAATGAAAGCGTTAATGTAGATCATTGTATGCTATAATTCAAATACAGCTTTGTTAAATTATTAAAACCAAATGATATTCTTATTAAATGTGATATTAAAGGCTTTGATAGATTTATAATCTTTAAATTTAATTTGAATATAATCTAAAATAACATTAAACTTTTGAATATAACTAAACTTTTTATAATAATCATTAAATTTCTTCTATATTTCAACAACATTTTTATTATTAGTAATAATGTTTTTTGATATATTAGAAATATTGAACTTGATAGTTGATTATATAATACTGTCCCCTCTTCTATATACCTTCTACTTTTTAAAATCTTCTTTTAAAATATTATTATTGTTCTTATTTATTTCTTTTAAAACCTTTAACTTACCTTTGAAATTTAAATATTGAATAATATTATGAATTTTGTAGAGATTAATAAAGTCCTTTTTAAATTGAAAGAAATTCTCCTTTCTTTTTAACTTTGTAGGGATTAGGAGGTTTTTCATATTAGCTATATTAAATGATGATATATAGAATATTGATTTTGCTAAAAATAAAATAAAGGTTAATATTAATATAGCTATTAACGATACTATATTTTCTTTTCTTTGATAAAATAGAGATGTAATATATATTATTAAAAATATAACTAACTGATTTTTCAAAGTTTGAAAAAGTTTTAGAATATTTGCAAATTACGCAAATTATAGTTTTGTTATAAAATCGCAAAACGCCTTTAGATCGGTAATAAAATATCTCTAATCTGATAGTTTTACTGTTATACCAATTCTAGTTTGGGTAGCAGTTAAGGTTAATAGGGTTAATAGAATTAATAATTTCGATTTTGAATTGTTTTTGTTTAAAGGATTAGAATTATTGCTATTTATAATATTGTAAAGTTAATACTAATAAATAAAACTCTGATTTGATTTTAAAAATAAGATTTAATTGAATTACTTTTACTACGAATGACTGAACTGTTAAGCTTTTTTTAAAATGAATAATGTACAATTGATTGTTAATGGCGATTTAAAAAAATAAATCTAATTAGTTTAATTTTATGTTTTAGTTAATTTGTAAATTAATAGTTTGCAAAGTAAATTTTTTGTTTTACTTAAAAGCCTGGGTTTATAACCTATTGAAGGTAAATATGGGATTTGATATTGTTATATTGATTAAAGGAGTTTAAGTTTAGTTAGGTGGCATATGCAATATGGTAGGCATATTGCATCAGGTGACCATATACTAGTATATGGTCCTGTGTAGAAGTGGGTCTAGATATTAAGGAGGATCCTCAATAGATTTTTTGAGCAATTTCTTGAGTGGAGAGATTTCTGTATCGTTGACTTATGGCCCGAGTTGATGAAGATGGCGATGGTAAAATATTGTCGCAGAGTGAGGTTGTATTGAATTTGGCTGTACTCGCTGTAATGCAGTGTTTTGGCGGGGTAGATGGACAAGTGGTGACGTGATGCGACACGATACAACCACACGTCCGAAGCGTTTCTGTCCTATGTAGTGTAAAATTGCAATCGTGTAATACGTGTATACAATGATCTTTCACAAACAAGTAATGGTAACGTATGGTATAGTATCGCAAACAGTAGTACTGTATTGTAACAAATCGGTATCGGTAATAGGTATCAATCGTCCCATCAAATCGTAACTCCATACTCCAGATCCCATTCCCCTTCCCATGTCCTTCTTTCCAGAAAGTATTCCTTTAACTCCGATTCATCTCATAGCTTCTGCCTTCACGTCCATCCGTTTCCTTCACATTCCCTTATTGTCGTTGTTGTTAAGTTGTGATTTTCGCATTGTATGCTGTCTTCAGAGCCCCTTCATCAATTCTCGCTTCACTTATAGCCGACCATTTTGGCGCAACGATCACAATAATACAAGTTGTGACCAAATCGTACCATCCCACTGGCACTGGCATCATCGGTACTAACTCTTCGTAATTCGTTGCCGTGATATTGCATTGTGCTGATGGTTTCGACAGTCTTGGCGCAACGTGAGCAGCGCATAACTTCTACTCTTGGTTCCATCGAGTATGATGATGAGGTAGAGGAAGAGGAGGAGGAGGAGGACGAAGAGTCCGAGGAGGCCCTGGAGAATGTGTATGACATGTTGTATATGTGTATCGTGTTGTGATGAGGTGTGGTAATGATAATGTGCTAGCGAAGAGTGATTTTCGCAGCAGTGATATGTGGTGAACTATTGTATGTTTGTTGATATCGTTGATAATTTGGATATATGATGAAGTTGCTGAGTATATAATATTCCTCAATGGACCCCAACACAGATAATGTATTTCTGAAGGGTAATACTTGATATGTATCCTTGTTCACTAAAATAGAAAATTCGGCAGATCCTTAGTCTGGAGTGCAGGAAGATGTAACCGTTGTAATATGTATAGAAGTTGTAAGTGCTGCTGCGCAATGTTGTATATAGATATGGTTCGTGGGATAAGAAACTGGAAAAGAAGAAGTTTTTATTTTTCTCTTCGGACTTTTACATTAATTATCCAAATTGATACAAGAGCCCAATTCAAGTAGTCGAAATCAAGGCGGGAAGAAACTCGTCTCAAGTTTTCTTAATCTTCAAACAAGGATGGATGTTGAAGTATTATTTAAGAAGACCGATCGAAATATTAGTTTTCGATCTCGAGGTTACGTCCAAGGATTTGGAACAAGGAGCCTGAAAAGGGTATTGCAAATTGTAGATCAACGACTGGGATAGGGATGTTGAAGGGTCGTTTGATGTTGCGCTTGTTGGTGGACGGCGGGGAATGAAAACACCAAAAAGTAATAATGTCCAAATTCTTGTCGTAAGTTGATTAGATGGGCTCGAAATGGGGTACGCGCAAACTTTGCTATGATTTTGAAACGGATGATACCCAATGGTACGAATCTTTTTACTTGGATTGTGATAAGAGCAAACAGGTGATTGTATGGTCTGATATGAAGAAACGGTCTATCGTCTTATAGATATTGTATGGAAATAAGCTTGAAGTAAACGCCCCGAAGATTTCGAATATGAAGACGTAAGTGTTCGTGGTTCGGGGACCTGGAATTATAGTCACCTCTTGAGGGATTATAATGATCATTGATGGCTGTGCTTAAACGAAACTTGCGGGTTTAAAGTTTAGACTGCATGTAGTAGCCTAGTAGGTCGGTATCGTCGGTATCTCAGTAGTGCCTAAGAATTTCTGGAGTGCGTATTCGGTTGTTGGGCTAAAGAATTGCTTGTAGGGAGTAGTTCATATGGCTACCGGTATGTGATCGGTTTGTCCTCAAATAATTGAATGGAAATCACCCATGAGTTGTGGAGAGTCTTGAATATCAACAGATCTTCTACTTTTTTGAGTAAACTTATGTGGGAAGATGCTGGGTATATACTTCGTACCGTAGGTTCAGATACCAGATATGGTCGATCAAACCAAAATTCATGTCAATCTCCATACCTCCTTAAACTTAATCATACTTTTGCATTCTAATATCGATAAATAAAACATGCCAGTTGAAATTTAGGATCCGGTTCTTCCCATATTCTCGAAATTGTCACCGGAACTCCCTCTACTCGGGCTCGTCGGATCAAGTCGGTCTGGGCACTGGTGAACATTCTATCTCCACCGAATGGTACATTACAAGGTATGATTACTACTGGTACCAAAAAAGTAGTTGCAAAAACTTTATTAGATTTTCGGGTTGTAATCGACCAGGCAACCTATTAAAATTTTACAGTGTTCACTGCCCAACCATGCATCAAAAGAAATTCAATCCTCTTAGGCGAATAAGGTTGTGGGAATAACATCAAGTCCCGAAAGTCAAGACAATATTGTAAGGTTTATATGATTAAAGTTTTACTTAATTTTTGTCTCCTTTTCCCCTTTCAATCTCAGGGATTCCAATGATTTATCTGTCCTTAATTTGACGACCCATCAAACCTTAGGCATCCTCTTTATCTTTTAGAAAATCAATTGTTCGATATATTGAAAACAAAAGTGCTCGGAAAAAATCTCTATTGAAAGAGGTCAAAATAGATCGATCCATCAAGTGACTCAGAAAACCTCTACCAAATACTAGATAGTACAAGTTCATACAAATGAACCACAGTACCGGTACATAGAAAACCCCCTAAGAGATCAGTTATCCCGTCTTTATCATTCAATGGGAAAAGCATTAACCATCCAAACGGCCATTCTTCGCATTCTAGGAGGCGCTATAGGGCTTGTCGATGAATTTTCAGCGCTTGTCCTGTACCCTTAGTACATAATCAAAATGAAGGTGCTTGAAAAATCATCCTTAGGGCGATCGATAATGTATATGAGTGATCGATATGGTTCGAAATAATTCTACCGAGCTTATGGATCTGCCAAATATAATAAAGCAGATCTCACTAGGGTCAGTATATGCCAGTGATTGACAAGAAGACTATCAATAGCAGATTTGATGTTCTCGAGGACCAATGCGGAAGAGTAGTTCCGTCTTTTATCTACAACATGCAGATATATACTTCACGTATATCTAGATCCAGCTGAAGAGGAACATTCCTGTCAAGAATTATCTTTCTATCTATTCTTCAGATCCAAGTTCAACGTTCCGAAAGCTACAATCATCGGATGGCTCTTCCACAAGTATGATTGCTAATTTATATTTTAGCGGAGAGAAGAGTCCTTTACAAAAGCGATTTCGATGCTATAAAGTTATATAGTATGCCTAATGCTTGTCTAGCATGCTATTTGATCAATTTTGCATCAATATCCACTTTTGTAGATATTGATGTTCAGTAATCATTGAAGCACATGATACACACCTTCATCAACTTGGGAATTCATAGTCTATACATCCCGCTTTCCCCTCACGAGTCACGATCTCGATTTGTATCCATTCTAATAAGTAGTGAGTAAACTATCAAAATTCGATGCTTTCGCGATCAGACCAACGATAAACATCAAGCTGAGCTGAGCTGATCATCCGTCAAATTCATTCGGACCCCGCGAAACCCCGCAATGGCCGCAACATCCACTTGGATTTTGATTCTCCATGCCAATTTGCCAAACAATATAGAATACGGAGTAGCTATAGAATAATATGCCTTGAGAAGATTGTGCGGGTGATGTGAACGAATGAGCTTTAGAGCAAAGCTTATCGGACTCCAGGACTCCAAAGTCCCCGAAAGGCTAATTAGAAATCAAAGTTTTGTTCCTATCCGTGTCAATATATATTATATACGCGTCTTTGGGATGGGGCTATGCTGGGCTGAAGAATGTAAATATGATCAGGAGTGATAAGTGGACAACTATCTACTTTTGCTTATGGTGTATCAATTATATTGCGACAACAATTGCTTTGAATGTGACAATTCGTAAGCTCGACGTAGTGAACGGTTAATCCTAGAGAATCACTTTCCCCAGATTCTCTTCTTGACTACGGAGTAAACGTGGCTGAAAGCAAAGTGGCTAGTTTGCGTATTTGGGTATTTTTCGACATTTTAGACTATTGGACTTTGTTGCCGGATACCCATGATTTGGCAAACTAATGAAATTTCGAGGTTGGTGATAGCTTCATTTTTCCGGTTCCTCTTAGGTCAAGATGATCAGTAACCATGAAAAGCGAACACGCAAGACAAATCTATTGTGAACTAGACCCGGAGCTTCAAGAACATGTGGCCCGTTCACGTCATCCTTCTTGATCACTTGAAGCTATGTCTTTCAATGCCGGCACTTTATTCCATTATTTCTAATCATCTTTCTTCTTCTTTCGAAAATCTTCATATCAAAAAATGATTTGAAGCTATAAATCTATCTCCGTCTTGAGTCATGTTATTTGGAATGCTTCTCGGGAATCGGGACTACCCCTCATTCCTTCGATCTCAAAGTAGCGTCTAAATAGTAAATTTAACCTTAACCTTCGACGGGATTCGGTATAAATACTTAGCTTCATGTACCTCGGTATCTATTGTCATAGCTTCCAATGAAGGTGTGTTTGATTCTGGCTAATGACCAAAATTCTTAATACTTTCAAATATTTATCCGATCGGGAAAAGTTGCACAAAATCAGAGAATCCAGAAGCCCATCGCCCTCCCTGAGCCATATTCGGTCATCGTTTTTATAGCTAAACCCTGCGATCACTCGTAGGCTCAAAGCTCTGGACTATTCATGATGCCATTTTCTCAGACACTCAAACTTCGAAGGTCACACTCACAGTGTCACTATCTATTATCCAGGTGATGCAGAGTACTACTCCAGTAAATATCTCCCATTATCTCTCAAACTCCTTCACGCTAGATATACTCAAGTCACGTTTTTTAGCGCCACTGAGAGTATTAAGCTCTGCAGTAATGCCCGTTTTTGTTTCTTAGAACTTTCATTTCTGGCCTGCAATGTTTTATGTCTGAAGCCTCTCCAAAGTATGAAATGGTTCCCTAACTCAAAATTCTCATGCACAGTGATAAATTCCCCAAGCTGTAGCTGCATTAGAAGTCAAGTGACTTGGGTCTAGACCCTTCTTTTCTTCGAAAATTATGGGGACACATCGTGATGTTAAGCCCTGTGAGTACGAAACCAAAACTTTCCGGTTTTTAACCCTGTTCATGTTTTCAATCACCACAAAACAAGAAAGGAGACATCATCGTCAGAGAAACGAAGATTCTAAAAAGAAGACCCTGGATATCCAGGGTCGTTGTTTTCTCAAATTGAAACAGTTCTAGAAGACTAAAAGTCTAGAATTTGATTCAGTCCCCATATTTTTCTTTTCCAAGGAGAGACAATCTATAAATCAGTGGGCCTTAGCGGCGAATGGAAAATCAAAGAAGACATCTATCTGTTCTTCGGGTACTCCCTTCTACCGAGGTATACAACAACTACCTGCTTAATTTAGGAGACGAAAAGTTTCATATCCCCTTAAAGACGCGGGCGCCTGTGTAGATGTTCAAAAATGTGCCATGCAGTGCGGTGAAAGGGGCCCCAAGTGGGGTTGGGAAAGTCGGGATCTAGAACTTGTTTTTTCTTTTGGACGTATCAGAATTGTGTTAAACTTTACACATCTTTCAATCCACGAACCCTGATCACCATCCAAAAGTGGACGTAAATTTTGAGGATATACTGTGCAATTGAGTTACGGAAGGAGACATGGGTCGTAGGGTTTTGAATGGGTGGAACCGTTCTGCTTTGGGAAATGCCACGTTTTTTACAGATGGTCTAGACCTCGGGAGAATCTGCAGGATGGTGGTAATTTGAAGGCCTGTTGATGTTTCTGTTGTTTGCTGCAGATTCCAGCTCATTTGAGCTTCTTTGTTTAGCGCAGTGCGCATATCATTGATTTGCGAAATTCGAGGGCATCTGAGTCTCCATTTTCGATCTCCGTTTACATCTCCGGGTTCCTCGGTGGCTGAACTCCTGCAACAGTGATAGCCTTTGTGTTTGCTAGAGAATTAATTTTTGATATACGATGGACCAGAGCTTTCTGGTTTCTCATTGAGCAAGATCGCAAGTTGAAGCTTCAAGGCGAATGTCATCTTTGTCGATGGTATCATGACGCATATCAAAAATACACCCTAATGATTTCGAAGTCGGAAAAAGATGAGTGCTTTTTGATGTTAACGGAGTAGGACAACTAGTTCTACTGGGCTTCACCGTAGCAGAGGTCTTACACCAATTGAAACTAGCATTGATCTGAAGAAGTTATAACTTTAGTGGTGATATTGATACACCATTGAGTAACATAAGCAACTTATGGACAGTTTGTGGGCAGATCGCACAGCACAATCTTTCGCAACATTTTATATTTACAAAAGATATGGAGGCTGTGCTCGTGGTATAACGGGGTCCCAGTGGACGCACAAGAAAGAAATAGACAAATCCTGTTGTCAACTCGCGCTTATCGATTATGTACTCCTAATTGGCTGGCTAGAAAATTGAAGCCATTCACTCAAACGAGGCCGGCGAGGCGAGGCTACCAACCGTAGAAAAGTCAACTCGCTAGAGTAGATATTCTCTTTATAATACCTCTCAACCCCGCACAACAAATATAAGGGACCTACACAAAACCACTTCCCAAGCATCGACAATGCTTCCAACAAAGAGAAAGGCATCGCTATTGCCAGATGCGCAAAGCCCAAACACATCTCACCCTCGCAATCATCTTTCTGGTTCCAAACCCGAAAGCGAAATGCTTGGCGCGCAGCAACGACCTACGAAGCGGGCACGTTCGGATAATGTCGATGTCGCCTCTAAGTCTATCGAAAAGGGCATGGTTAGTAGTGGTGAGGCCCCAGAGGCCGATTTGGCACGGCGAGATCGGTCTGAAATTGAAGATGACTCTCCACTGGCACAAGGCGTCGCTGATATTAATTGGTCGAATCGATTTCAAGGATTTCTTCCTCCTGTCGCATGCCAGCAAAGTTCAGGTCTCGGTGCTACTGGACAACTATTCCACTATCCTTTTGCCTTGACCAGCGGTCAGGAAAGACAAATGCGGGAAGGACCTACATTGAAGGAGAAATTTGACCCTGAAGAATGGAAAAGGCTGGATGAAGCGAGAGTTGAGTGTGACAATAAAACAAAGTCTCGAACGAAACTCCTGCCAAGGCTTCCTGGTGGCAAAATCCGTCAATACACCTCCTTTTTCCCTAACAACTCGGCCTCCCACAACATATGGCTTGCAAATTTTCTAAAGGTTGAAAAGGCACTGAATGTACAGTTCATGAGTGAGCTCGACGAGAATGCACGATTTCGAATTTGGCCTGAACCTGCCGACTGGGCTATCTTTGAGAAGGGCCCTAGAACGGGGAAGAAGGTCCTGGCTAGAGCTCAGGATTTTGTGGCCTTTTGGCTAAGGGATTTCGATGCTCGGACTTTACAATATAAGACGAAGGAAGCTTCTTTGACCACATGTCTAGAAATGTTCTTGAATGCAGATTGTTACCGTAGTTATCAAGAGTATCTCGACAGATTAGTCTATCCAAACCCTCGACCTGCAATGCAAGCCTGAAGGGGTAGAATTATGCAAAGTGGCGAGGAGGTGCTTGATATCCATAGGTGCAGTAACTGGCAATGGACTGTACCTGCTAGGAGTATTTGCTGGTGCATTGCTATAAAGCATAGGGATGGAAGGAAGGAGGTAACAGCGGGGAGGCGCGGATAAAACGAGGGACATGAACCACAAATTGGCAGGAAGGAATAATTGCGGATATGTTTGAGAGGGGGCTTGCGACACAATACGAAGGGTTAGGATGGCAAACAATGAAGTAACGAGAATGCAAGCCTAATGAAAGATTTCGATCACAGCCGTGAAGTTACAGAAATATACTCTATATCCACAAGCACCGTACACGAATGAACTATGTTACATATCTAATATCACGGAGAGGTAAGGGGAGTGTACATTTAGGGAAATGATAAGGTTTTGGATCTCACTGGCGGTGTCTAGCAGTCAGGTTGAAGGTACTGTGCTGTTTGTTGTAAATCCACAAGTGAAAAAGTATGTTCCGTCTGAAACAATCCTCATGGTTGCCTCTTTTCTATCTCAATTGTTTTCCTCTCAGTGTCCTGGTTCTCCCTAGCCTTTCCATTCCTCTCGAATATCTCAGCCTTCTCAGTCTTTCCGGTTCCGTTTCTTAACTTCGAACGCGCCCGCTTTGTAGGTCGTTTCTCGCTGGGCATTTTGCTTTTGGATTTGGAATTGGACTTGGGAAGATGATTGCGGAAAGGAAATTTGTTTAGGTTTTGTATATCTAGTAACAAGGATAGTTTTTATTTTTGAAAGTATTGTTAATAATTTGAAGTTATTGTATTTTTGTATTATTAGCAGAGAAAATGATTCGGAAATGGACCATTTTATTTTTTCCTCTTCTATCTGCAGCCTTCCGGCCCTAGCTCGCTTACCGACAACAATAGAAACTTTGGGCTTGAGCTGATTTCAAAACTCTTTTCCTATAATACTGTCGAATTTCAATCTCAAATTTTTTGAGATATTGAAGATCCGTAGACGGGATTTGCGATACAGCAATTGCATCAACGATAAATAATTATCAAGATGAGTGCGGCGCAGATCTTGGCAGACCAAGATCGCATCAACAAACATCGCGAAGAGGCTGAAGCCCTTCGACCATGGGGTCAATATGAAAGCAAACTCTACAGAATTCTAAAGGGTTCAAAATCTACCGTCACTATATTGTCAGGTAACAGTGGTACTGGAAAATCGACATACCTTCCAGCAATTGTAGCCACTCATATTGGCAAAACATTGCTCTCCCATCCAAATCCTTTGGCAATAAGAACCACATACAACTGGATGGAGTCAAATAGACAAGGAGATATGTTCGCAAGGGGTGCAATGTCAGGAAAGGTAGAATTGGTTACCAATTACTATCCTGGGAAATTTGGATACGCCAATCATTTACAGCCTATCAACTTGACATTTGCGACACATTCCATTGTTTCTGCTCTTATTACAAATGATAGGACAGACGGTCTGGATACTCTCAGATCTTATCGGATCTTCTTCATAGATGAAGTTCACATTAAGTCCGTGGAACTTGAGAATTTACTCCTAAGAATAAAGGGGATCATTCAGAAGAGAGATTTGGAGGAAAATCCAATTCATTTCGTTCTGAGCTCTTCATATCTCGATACTACAATCTTGAAAAGTTATTTCAATATTGACGATCGCCATGATATCATTCTGAAATCTGACACCCATAGTCAAGAATCCAGGATTTCTCGCCAATTTGCCGCATCGTATTTGCCAAAAGAGAGACAGGCTGAGCTAAAATCATTCATTCATGAGAAAGTGAAAGAGAAAATCAAAGCCAAAGAGAAAGTTGGCATTCTAGTCTTTCTACCATCCAGCGAAATCGATAGAATAACTAAATTATTTCAAACTTTCATTCCTGAAATCTACGGTGCATTTCATGTCAGGGTCCTAAAATTGACCGATGAAACCAGCCATGATGATCAAGCTGGAATACTATCCATGGATAACAAGATTATTTTCACTACAAAGACAATGATATTAGGAGTAACCATTCGAAACGTCGATAACGTCATCATTTCAGCAGAGCATGAAGCACATGTATTTGATCCTTTCCTCGGTCAATGTGTGAAAAGACAACTCTACTTGGCCTGGTCCGAAATTGAACAACAAATATCGACCATAGGTAACCTTTCATCCAAGGGATACTGTTATTTTCTTTTCACCGAAGTAGAGAAACAAAAATTGCGTCGATATTCTCCTTCAGAGCTTGCAAATGGAGACTGTCTGGATTATTTGCTTGTACTCACCGGACTCTTTCCAACATTATGGCCAAAAAAAAGTGTCATGGACCTTATGACGTATCCTCAACCAACTCTCGTGGTCTTACAACATCGAAGATTAAGAGAAATGGGGCTCATAGAGATGAAGTATATATCAAAGGATCAAAGCGGATATTGCTTGACGGAAATTGGCCACAGAGCTGTAAGGGTACCAACCATAAATGGTTTAGCTCGTTGCCTCTTCGGCATGCTCGAATACAATTGCTCGGACAGGGAGTTCAACTGGTATAGCAAATTTGCATCTCTTTTGGCATATCCAGATCGTCAATATGTATCTAGGACACCTGGCAAATCTTTCTCGAAAGAGGCTTTGGCTCAATGGGGACCTTTCGTCATGGGAGGAGATATCATCGTTGAAAGTATGACTCTGGGATGGAATTCAAGACAACACGATACAGACGAATTGGGCGAGGCTTCAAATTCCTATCTCACAGTCAATTCTGGTTTCGGCTTCATTCCAGATAAAATTGAAGATGATTTGTTCAGGCACTTTGAAACAGTAAGACAAAAGGCTGTACCTCAAATAGTAGCGCGTGCGAACAATACATTTGATCTTCTTAAGGCGGAACAATTGTTATTCAAAGTCTATCAATGGCAATTTTGCAAACTATCAAAGGATGCATATGCAGTGTTTGCGTTAGTATTTCCCGTATTCCGTATACGGACCCGTATAGTGGTACGTATCTATCTTTTATAAAATACGTGCGTACGTAGTATTAAATCTTATACTAATGAAAGTATTGGATATTGATATAATACTAAATACTACTGAAATATACGGGAAATACGGAATAAGCATTCCAATTGGCCCAATTAGGTTTAACGCATTCCAATTAGGGGTTTAAAGCTCTCCAGTTAAGGGGGTTGAAGCATTCCAATTAGGGTTTCGAAGCATT
>NGKG01000012.1:1044208-1057854 GCA_002162505.1 Myriosclerotinia scirpicola | reverse complement strand
CCCCTCCCAAACGCTAAAAACATAAATCCAAACATACAAATCTAAACCAAAAGCCCAACCGATTTCAAGGTTCTATTACCTGCCTATTACCTATCTATCACCTACCTCCTACTTACCTTTAAATGACTACTATAATATACCACCTCTCCTCTCCTCTCCCCTCCATAAACATAACCCACCCTACTCCTATCCTTCAGAAGCAGGAAGTATAGCTACCCATGTACCTACCTACCTACCTATGTAGTATTCTCCAAATCCCCTGAAAGATCCCTTGAAAAATCCCCTGAAAAATCCCCCCCTACCTCTCCCTCTCCCTCTCCCTCTCCACGCCATACAACATCATTTTCATTTTCATCGGCACTCCTTCCTCCTTCCTCCATACTCCATACTCCATACTCCATACTCCATACTTCCATACTCCATACTCCATACTCCATACTTCCATACCTCCATACCTCCATACCTCCATACCTCCATACCTCCATACCTCCATACCTCCATACGATACATAATATCATCGCGTCTCCTAGAAGCAGGCAGGCAGGCAGGCATTCAGCTTCTCATACCTACCTAGCCTCCTAGGTACTAAGTATGCAATTCAAAAGTACCTAGGTATACTCGAGAGTACATACCATGATCTGATCTGATCTGATTCATCAGCCATGGTATATCCCAGCTATACCATACCATACCATACCCATCCATCTCATGGATATAAAATTTATAAATTAATAACTACAGCACATCACACAACCCTCACCACACACCACTCACCACTCACCACTCACACCCAAGCCCAGAAAAAAAACACAAATATCAATATCAACATCAAATTCAAGATGAATTGAAGCCAACTATCTATCTACTAAAAACCAGGCACCCTTTACTTCCCTCAAGAAAGTTTCTTGTATCCAGCATTCATATATGCATGAATTATACCACGTATGTACTCGTATGTACATTTCATTTTCTCCCTCCACCACGAAAAAAGATAAAAAACGCCCGCCATCTTAAACCCTATGAGACACACCTTAAAAAAGAAGGATATGTACAAAAAGAAGAGAAGAAAGATGATGAAAGAAGAAGTATGAAAGAGCCGTTAGGTATCCTAACCATGCATCCCATCCTATCCCACCCATCCTATCCATCCCACCTACCCACAACCTGAATCCGCCAACCCAGCCCTAAAAACTTGCACTATCTATGTAGTCTTTTCAAACATAGCAATTGTAGCACAGAAAGTGTTACGATTATCTTTATCCACCGCCGCACTCTTTCCATCGACCGTAGCCATGTTTTCAACCCCAATGGTTGACAAGCCGGTAATGTGAATACCACTTGAACCTTCAATGGAAAGCATATTGGTTTGACAGTTTTCACTCGCCAAACAATCTTGACTGTAGTTATCAAAGAAAGAATAGAGACCAGCGCCGGCGATGAAGACATCTTTAGAATCAACGACACGGAGACCCCATGCTTTATTGGTAAGTTTCGCGCCAGTGAAGGAAGGGTCAGAATATGCCGAGTTGATGGTGAAAGGTTTCGAGGCATCGGGATTGGATTGAAAATAAGGAGTTTCGGTTTGGATAGCACCCATGAAGATGTTGGAAGCGTTGGATAATTGGTAGTTGTAGAGAACGCTGTGTTCACTAGCGGTACCATACATCCAGGTAGGTCCTTCTTCAGAAGAAACCAAAACTCCTCTGCCATTGTAAATATCAATCTGACTGTGATCAGTCAAATCAAGTTCATGATCGGCAACCCAGAACCAATTATTCTCGAGGTAAATTGAAGCTTTCTGGGTGACGTGCAAAAGCATGAAAGCTCCAACACAGGATGTACTACCGCTATAAGTTGCGTTTGGATTCTTGGCACAGGTGTTGGATTGAAGTTGGGTACCAGCACTACCACCGATTCTTGTATGAACATCCCACATTCCTGCTGAACCTTGTGAAGCTTCTTTGACATTCCACTCAATGAGAATAGCACCTGCAGCTGGACCCAAAGTTTGGAAAACCATATCGGAAATTTCGACAGATCCAGTATCTCCAACTTGACCAACTTGGAAGACTGCCTTTGGATTCTTTTCATCGTTGAATCCCTTTGCCATGATCATAGGCCAGATCTCACCAGTGATCTTGATGTTCTTTGGGACTTTGATGGTATCCGTGACAACATAAGCACCATGATCAAAGTAAACAATCTGATCAGTTGTAGCTTTGTTGAAGATTGCTTGTATTGCAGCAGTATCGTCAGTAGTTCCGTCACCTTTAGCTCCATTAGACTTGACACTCAAGAAGGATGAGGCTGGTAAGGTCTCGTATTGTGGCTTGGTGCGTCCAAATACTTTGCCAGTAGAATCCAAGAGAGTTGCGGGCTTGTTGACAGCAGTTTGACTACCTTGGGCAGCCTTGCCAGAATAAGAACCACCAGCATTTGAATAGATCTTTCCTTGTGCCCAAGCTGCAATTTTGGTATTTCCTGCAAGGACCGTTGCCTTTTTAGTGGCATCATACACGGCAACTGGAACATTTGAGGAAAAGTCGACATTTTCCAGAACAAGAGTGCCATTGGTTCCAGCTTCGGTGATGTCGTAAACTGTAGAAATGCCGATTGGAGTATTTGTGATAGTGCTGTCCATCAAAGTGGCAGATCCTGCTGCACGCGATGCCGCACCGCCGGATGTCATGTCGAGACCTACACCACAATTGTTGATTTTGATATTCTGGAAAGTCCAGAGCCAGGACCAGTTCAGATAAATGGCAGTTTTACAATTGTTGAACGTCAAGTTTCGGGATGTGAACTGTTGACTGCCAAGGAAAGCTCCGTATTTGCCACCGTTGAATGTCAAGTCGGCCATGAAACCACCGCTACCATTGTCCATGAAGATTCCCTGTTGATTGTTCTCGGTTCCACCATCAGTTCTCATATTGAAAACAATGTTTTGTAGTGATGTAGCCTGAGCAACTTGCCAATGAATACCACTACCGGTTGAAGAAGGCATGGCAGTCAAGTCGAGGACAAAGTTCCTAATCTGGCGATAGAAGTTGTTTCTACAGTCTTGTTAGTCTCCAAGTTAACAAGATCAATGCATTATAAGAACTCACTGATTGGTGAACCAGTTGTAGCTAGGATCATATGGATCGGCGTCGAGCATGGCCATGCCAGAAAAGCTAGCAAGGGCTTTAATTGTTGGGAGAGTGACAGCATCACCAACAAGTTGAGTGAAATATTGTTGTTGGATAGGAGTTGAGATAGCATATGTTCCCGGTCTATAAATGAAGTTAGTATTGTACTGTAAACCAAATCATCGAAAGGAACAGAATATCCAGATGAAGGTAACTTTGGAACTCAAGATATATTGACTTACGGAAAGTAAACAATGGCAGGAGTGACGGTTGTCGAATCGCAGCCTTTACCGCAACGATTTCCAGCGGAGATTGCAGCATTGATGGCAGCGGTATCATCAGTCACACCTTAATTGTAAATGTTAGTATATTACCACCTGAACGAAGAGAGATTAAATTACCATCACCAACAGCACCATAGTTCTTGACATTTCGGAAGATTTGATATGAAGCATCACCATATGCGACAGCACCTTGTCGTTGAATCTAATGAAGTTAGACATGATGTTCATTCCATGAACGAGAAGGGATGAGTGTACTTACATTTGCTAGCCAATAATTACTTGAAGCCGATGTTGCTGCATCGGATGGTATTGGCAAGGGAGCAGGAGCACCAGAAACAATAAGAAAGAAGCGTAAAACCAATAAAATGGTGATAGACAATAAGGAAGCACCCATCGTAAAGTAGTACCAGCTGCTGTAAGATGTTGTATTTGTAAAAGAATGTAGATCCTGCCGCAATAAAAGTTCAAATCAGTATTTGTATTTTTATAATGTTAATGTTGTTGTGCGGATGTTGTAAGAAATTTTTTTCTTCGTCTCTCGGTTGCTTCTCGTTACTTTTGTAGGAAGGAGCGACAGTTCGACTTGATACCAGCACCAACTCGTAAGATTACTTTGTTGGAAACAAATTTAAATCTAAATTTCGAGGCATAGAAATAAGATTTGAAGGAGAATAGGTTGATGGAAGTAGGAGTAAGTGGCTGAATGTGATTGTATTGTGGCCGCCGCTTAGACAAGAACAATAGGATTAAGCGGGTTATATTGTCCACGGGTGTCTATTGTGATTGCCATGAGGGGGTGAATGGGGGCGAATGATATGAATCAAAATTCCTGAAGCTATTCAGGTCATGCGACCTAATGGATTTCCTAACAAACATAGGTAATGCAAAAGAGGCAATCAAATGATCATCTGGGCAAACATCAAACTGTCAAACAAGATGAAAATAGAAATTGACAATAGATGCCGAGGTGAATACTCACAACTTTCGAATAACGTCGTCGATAAGAAGAAAAAGGGTTAAAGAAGAAAAGAATGTGTGGCCGGCCAGAAGCTGTGGATTGAAGATTATTCCCATGGTGGTGGCCTTTGATCTTTATATCTTCCTGGTCAAAAGTTTTCATCTCATCTGGTCTATCATCCCATATCTCAAACAAAACATCTTGAGCACCACAAGGAGAGACTTCCTTGCTATTTTCCCCAGATGATCCAATCGGACTGTTAATAAAATGGCTCATGACTTCGGAGGAAGCTTTCAAATCCAATTAGAGCTATATCAGTGCTTCACTCTCCCGGGAGCTTATTATGGTTATTAAGTGGCCAGTGCCTCAAAACCCATATATTCTCGATTGTATGGGAAGGGGACACTCGAGATCCTTTGCTTGTGGCAATTTGATTCGATGTTGTCGTTGAATCCCAGGTTGTACTACTCAGTTGTTTGTCAGTGCTGCAGGGGTAGATTTATGCTTCCGCCATGAGTCGACAATAATATGGTATGGATATAAATCAGGATGCTTGGTAGTCCCTTGTCAATCACATCAGAAGCAGTGCCGAGAATGTGGAGGATCAAAGATCGAGTGACAGTAGAGAAGAAGTTGAAACCTGATGTTCTTGTGCGAAGTGTTGTTGCTGAGACTTGATTGGTACTTCGGAGATTTGTTGTGGCGGTTCATAGTGTCTAAGCTACCCTTTCCATAAATCTAGAGGATCTCCGAGACGGGAGTAAAAGCTTTCAAGCGCGGAACATTTGAAAAATATGGGGACAAAAGTAATGGACGGAACGCGTCGTCATTCCTTCCCCTTTTTTTAATATAAAATTGCAAAAGCTCCTTAGCCAAATCCATTTTCGACCTTCCGAAGTCGTACAAGTACAACTTATAGTGGACATACAATATCGTATCATATTGTCAGCGGCAGTTTCGATGAAGTACCGTCGTACATTGTTGTGCTTAATATAATCAAGTTGATTAAAATCGTGAATTTGTTCTCCACGCCGCCTACAACTAGAAGGCACGATGCATCATCACACTCCTGCCATGGCGCATTAGTCTAACGGCCCAATTTATGCGCACAATCAAAGTTTGTTTCTTGGTTTCGTTTCGATTGAGGATTCCACTCATGGCCTTGGGAGTTGTTGGCCACCAAATGTTGGATGTTTCATGGGGTCTTTGAAAGGGTGCGCTTGTGAAACACGGACTGTAGCAGGATCGTTGTTTGGATGAACCGGGCTGGTGCTTTTGTTTCGTTTCTACGCACTCCCTGTATGCTGTCTTATCCCCCTTATAAATCTTTTCAGATATATGTCAAATATAGTTGTGCTCCGCCATTGCGCCGACTTCTTGCCACCCGAGGAGAGAGTGTCCAATTCACAGGAGTGTGTGTAATCTGTATCACGTGATAGATTGGTTCTCGAAGTTGCCCAGGTGGTGCCAATACTTGTGGAAACGCTACCTGAACTTGGATCCATGGTTGAGCTCAATAGGTATCCTCTGTTTGTCTCTCTTTGGCTGATGTTAGGGCCAAGTTGTAATTGCTCATCATCTGACTACCTATTTTGTCTTTCTAATTCTATAATTAGTAAGTCTTGTTCTATTCTTAGTCTATCAATTGGCCGAAGCTCATACAATTCTCCCATGGTAAACTTATGTGCACTCAGTAGTTTGTATTTTGGCTGGCTAATCAGCGGCTAAGGGGATCCTCAGCTAATTTGGGATGATATATATACTGGCAGGGAGAGGATGTATCTTTAACAATGAGTTTTCTTTCTCCCGTCATTGATTTTGCTGCATTTTATCATTTGGGTCATTCCAAATACGGTCGAGGATTTGCCCTTTATTCACCATATGCTGTCGCTCCATCAAAAGAGGGTGTTATGATATCCATGGATTTCTAACGAGCGAGCTAATAAGTTGATATGGGCAAGTAATCAATCTCTCGCACATTCATCTAAATTTGAATGGTATTTTAGTATTGCATTGCAATTAGCAACTGCATTAAGGAAATGAAAGAATCTAGGGGCTGGTAAATCATCATATCTTCAGGAAGAGACAGGAGGAGACAGGAGGAGAGAGATTATAATTATTCACTGGAAAGCCTTGAGAAGATTCGGTACAAACGAATCCAGGTTTGACCACACCGGAAGAATGTCCCGTCAAGTATGTATGTAGATGCTGTACACTGGGAGAGAATATTAATTAACAATTCCTCGCCTGTTACCCTTTTCCGCGACCTTACATTTCAAGGCATGTCATCTAACAACATCTTGCCTTCATATATGACCTAGAGATATCAATACTAACAATAGCAAGCAAGCAAAGTACTGTGAAAGTAAAGTCTAATGCTATAAACTTGAACTTCCAATAGGGCTGGACTTTCAGCGGCTGGTCTAACTTGGAAAAATCTGCCACAACTAACCTTCCTTGAGACTTCCTTACCTAACTTATCACCGGCACTACATTGACCATGCAAGGCTGAATGGAATCATCTCGAATCGAAGCTTAATGAAGCTTCTCAAAAGGAGTAGGGGAAAAAAGGGGAAACAAAACAAAGAAATCTTCAAGAACTCTCTCTAACTTACTAGAAGCTTCGAGACACGTGATCATCAGCCTCATTTACAAGCCTCAATTTTGTGCACAGCTCAGGTACAAGTCAAAGTTTTCCCCGCTGATAAGATTGTTTCCCCTGCGATAATCAATATATGGAGGGGAAGAGAAGATGAGAGAATATAAGAGAAGGTAGGAGAAGGTAAGAGAAAATGACGAGACTAGGTAGTAGGTAATTGAAAGAAACTCTATGATTAGTATACTATACTTCAAAGAGAGAGTAAAGAGAAAATGAAGCTATCCATATGAGAGTATTGATCAATGCGTATGAGTAGGTAGGTACTAGGTATGCGTATGCGTATGCGTATGGATGGATGCGTATGAATGCGTATTGACTGTTTGCATTCAAATAAAATATTCTAAAATATTCTATACGCCATCCACCGTTTGTTTGAGTCTGGCCTTGCCTTTCATTGATTGGTTAATTTAGATGTGGCGCGTTGCTAGGTGGTCTAAAAAAGGTTAAGCGACGAAGAAGTTCCTTACAATTCTATCATTTTCTAAAGCGAGCCTTCACATAAAATCCTCAATAACCTCCCCATCCCATCAGAAAAGTCAGACTCTTTTTCTTCTTCAAACCACTCAAAGATACCCTTTCTTTCCGCTTTGTCTATTAGACTTCTACAATTCACGATACTTTTAACGACTTCACGAATACCTTCAAATGTAAGTTATAATCAACAATCTCCTTCTGTGTTGAAGCACTTTTCCATCTTGTATCAGAATTTCAGAATTCTTTGTGAGAGTTCAGCCTCGAGAGAAAAAGACCTCTCGATCTATTCACACAATCTGCCTGTACACGGCAAACGTTTTATACAAGATCAAAGAACTTGCTCAACTTCAACAATCATTCAGCAGAATCACATACTAATGTTTCATCTTCCTATAGTTTCCCCCAATTTCACATACACAATCACAAATATGGCTGGCGAAACTTTCGAGTTCCAGGCTGAGATCTCTCAGTTGCTCTCCCTCATCATTAACACAGTCTACTCAAACAAGGAGATCTTCTTAAGAGAACTTGTTTCTAACTGTTCCGATGCTCTCGACAAGATCCGTTATGAAGCTCTCTCAGATTCTACCAAACTCGACAGCGGCAAGGATCTCCGTATCGACATTATCCCAGACAAGGAAAACAAGACCCTCACCATCCGCGATACTGGTATTGGTATGACCAAGGCTGTAAGTACATTCGCAGATATTCACTCTAGATGGTCTGCTAACAAATGTTTAGGATCTCGTCAACAACCTCGGTACGATTGCACGATCTGGTACCAAGCAATTTATGGAGGCTCTCACCGCAGGTGCTGATATCTCTATGATTGGTCAATTCGGTGTTGGTTTCTACTCCGCATACCTCGTCGCAGACAGAGTTACTGTCGTCTCGAAAAACAACGATGATGAACAATACATTTGGGAATCTAGTGCCGGAGGAACCTTTACCCTCACTCAAGACTCTGAGGGTGAGCAACTTGGTCGTGGTACCAAGATCATTCTCCACTTGAAGGATGAGCAAATGGACTACTTGAACGAGTCAAAGATCAAGGAGGTCATCAAGAAGCACTCCGAGTTCATCTCCTACCCAATCTATCTCCACGTTTCCAAGGAGACTGAGACCGAAGTCCCAGATGAGGAGGCTGAGGAGACCAAGGAAGAGGATGATGAGAAGAAGGCCAAGATTGAGGAGGTTGATGATGATGAGGAAGAGAAGAAGCCAAAGACCAAGAAGGTCAAGGAGACTAAGATCGAGGAGGAAGAGCTCAACAAGCAAAAGCCAATCTGGACCAGAAATCCTTCCGACATCACCGCCGAGGAGTACGGTTCATTCTACAAGTCCCTCTCCAACGACTGGGAAGATCACTTGGCTGTCAAGCACTTCTCCGTTGAAGGTCAACTCGAATTCCGTGCCATCCTCTTCGTTCCAAAGCGTGCTCCATTCGATCTTTTCGAGACCAAGAAGACCAAGAACAACATCAAGCTTTACGTTCGTCGTGTTTTCATCACCGATGATGCCACTGATCTCATCCCTGAATGGTTGAGCTTCGTCAAGGGTGTTGTTGACTCTGAGGATCTTCCACTCAACTTGTCCCGTGAGACCCTTCAACAAAACAAGATCATGAAGGTCATCAAGAAGAACATCGTCAAGAAGGTTCTTGAGCTCTTCCAAGAGATTTCTGAGGATAAGGAGCAATTCGACAAGTTCTACTCTGCATTCGCCAAGAACATTAAGCTCGGTATCCACGAGGATTCCCAAAACAGAGCAGCTCTTGCCAAGCTCCTCCGATTCAGCTCCACCAAATCTGGTGATGACACCACCTCTCTCTCTGACTATGTCACCCGTATGCCAGAGCACCAAAAGAACCTTTACTACATCACTGGTGAATCTCTCAAGGCTGTTCAAAAGTCACCATTCCTTGACTCCCTCAAGGCCAAGAACTTTGAGGTTCTCTTCTTGGTTGACCCCATTGATGAGTACGCCATGACTCAACTTAAGGAATTCGAGGGTAAGAAGCTTGTTGATATCACCAAGGACTTCGAGCTTGAGGAGACCGAAGAGGAGAAGAAGGAACGTGAGACAGAGGAGAAGGAGTTTGAGGGTCTTGCCAAGGCTCTCAAGAATGTTCTCGGTGAGAATGTTGAGAAGGTTGTCGTCAGTCACAAGCTCGTCAACGCTCCTTGTGCTATCCGTACCGGTCAATTCGGTTGGTCTGCTAACATGGAGCGTATCATGAAGGCTCAAGCTCTCCGCGATACCTCCATGTCATCATACATGTCATCTAAGAAGACTTTCGAAATCTCTCCAAAATCACCAATCATCAAGGAGTTGAAGAAGAAGGTTGAGGCTGATGGTGAGAATGACCGTACCGTCAAGTCGATCACTCAACTCTTGTTTGAGACTTCTCTTCTCGTTTCTGGTTTCACCATCGAGGAGCCAGCTGGATTTGCTGAGCGTATTCACAAGCTTGTCTCACTCGGATTGAATGTTGATGAGGAACCTGAAACTACCGAGGAGGCCGCTGCTGCCACCGAGGCAACTTCGGATGCACCAGTTGAGAGTGCTATGGAGGAGGTCGACTAAATATCAAAAATGGCTTGTTTTGCGGGATAGTGGAGTTTTAATGGTTGGTTTTTCGGTCATGCATTGAGCCTGCTTCCTATTTCTCTCTTGAGGTTCTCATTTTTCCTCCACGAGGTCTTAATACATGGGGCATAATCTTAAAATAGGTACTATGTGATAAACATTGCTCGTTAAGACAAAAGAGAAAACAGATAGCAGAATACAAAATATTTACTCTACTTTTTGTGTTCGATTGATATGCTTTTGAGTGACGATGAAGATTTCTTCTTGTGTGATTGACTATCAATTAATCTCCATTCTCATATGTACAAGTGAAAATGAGACTTTTTTCCTCATCGTGTACAAGTGCACACCAAAATCCTTTCTGTGTTGGGCGCGGATTTACTTGAACCGGATATGGCGTCTTTAAGGTTCGAGGCGTTCCTGAAAAGTTACACGTGCACAACATGACATCTAGAATAACATCGATTTATTGATCCGTATAACCAAAAACATGCTCATCATCTGCACTTTCCAAGTAGTTGAGTAGAACATGATGAACATGATAAGCACCTTGACTTTGTTTCCAATAGATTGGTTTATCTCCGAAGCCGAAGGTTTAATTTCATTGGATCAACTAAGAATGGGTGACTTTGGGAATGGTTTACGATGGGTTCTTTCCTCGATAGGATGGGTGGATGTAACATGTTGCGCGCCTACCGCCGTATCGACGGCCAGAAACGTAGGTTAGGATACATTATGATCATGGGAGTTCGTCATCCCCGGGCAGAGATTAGGTGCTCTTGCCTTTCATGGACGCTTTCGCTTCGGATGTTCGGCGATGGCGCGGTAGCTTGAGATTGGGGCGGGTTGGTTTGTGACTTTGTGTTGGGGATCTATGGGGGGAGCTGCGTGGGGAAGGTACGATGGGCTTGGTGGTACGTTTTTGGTGGATGATGGATACCTTGATGGATAGGACAGATTGGATGTGTGGAAGGAGGGAGGTGTATAAAGGTCTTGGTGTTTTCTTGATTTTTGGTTTTGGTTTTTGATTCTTTTCTTCATACACACTTCGCTTTACTGCTCCTTGCTGCACTCTTTTTTGATACAGTACGACACGGTACTCTAATACATCATAAACACAATACAATAAATTCGCTGTTTACAATCCATTTGAACCTCAATTTGAATCTCACACTCACACTCATACTCAATTCAATACAATTTCCTCAATCAATCCTTTCACCTCACTTACTTAGGTGCTTCATCACCAACCACACCTCATCAAAATGCATCACAAACTCTTCCTCACCACCCTCACCCTTCTCCCCGTCCTCTACGCCGCTCCCGCCCCAAACCCCGAAACGGACAATTACTCTCCATCACCCATCCCCTCGATCCCCTCCCTCCCACTCCCATCGCCAGCCGTTCCAGCCAATTCAGGCGGCGGCAGTAGCAGTGGCAGTAGCGGACTTGGTGGACTTGGTGGGCTCGGCGGACTCTTAGGTGGACTTCTAGGGGGAATGCTTGGGGGCGGCGGTGGTGCTTCAGCTTCGGTTTCTGTGGCTCCTATCGTCCCGGCGGTTTCGGTTGTGCCGGTGCCGGTAGCTCCGTTGCCGACGAGTAAGTATATTCCTACGCCTGTTCCGCAGGTTTCGGCTACGCTTCCGGTGGGCGGAGGGGGTGCTGGGGGCGGGGTGTCGATTGGAGGTGGGGTGTCGGCTTCTGCTACGATTCCGGTTGTGTCTGCTACGCTTCCAGCTATTGGTGGTGGCTCGGGATCAGGATCGGGATCGGGATCTGGCTCAGGCTCATATAATGGTGGTGGTAGTGGAAGCGGTGGAAGTGGAAGTGGACCAGTCATATCTGCTTCCGTCCCAGTTCCAGGTGGACCAGTCATATCTGCTTCCGTCCCAGTTCCAGGTGGACCAGTCATATCTGCTTCCGTTCCAATTCCAGGCGGACCAGGTATTTCAGTCGGTGTTGGAACTTCGGATGCCGTTACTACTTCGCTACCCGGTGCTACTATCTCGGTGACTCAACCTGGTGGACCAATTCTTCCTACTTCTGTAGGTGGTGGATCTGGTGGATCTGGTCCATCTGTATCTGATGGGTGTGCGGCTAAAGATTTATCGACATATACACTTGTTATTGCCACCGCGATTCCTCAAACCTCTACTAGTACCTCGCATTTCGTCGTTCCAGTTGTCCAAACCATTTCTACGACTATTGTTCAGGTTATTTACCAAACAATTACCGTTCCAACTACTGTGTTGAAGACGAGTCAAAGTACTGGATATACTACGATAGTTGCCACTTCTACTTCTACTAGTGAGTTTTCCATCTCTACATCTCTCTCTACATCTCTTTCCAGATATTTTTCTAGCATAGAGATTATGGACTAATCATGATAATAGGTCTTCAAACCTCTCTCACTGCAATCTGCCAAGGTGGAGGTGTAGCTTCTGCTCCTACTCCAGTTGTTTCTGTTCCGGGTGGATCCAGTGCTAATGGTGCTGCAAGCTCAAGTGCACCAGGTGCTACTATCAGTGTTGGAACACCAGGCTCGGGTGGTGGAAGCGGAGGTAGTGGAAGTGGAGGTAGTGGAGGTAGTGGAAGTGGAGGAAGTGGAAGTGGAGGAAGTGGAAATGGAGGAAGTGGAAGTGGAGGAAGTGGAAGTGGAGGAAGTGGAAGTGGAGGTAGTGGAAGTGGAGGTAGTGGAAGTGGAGGTAGTGGAAGTGGAGGAAGTGGAGGTGGATATTACTCAAGAATCTGATCCGCAGGATGAATGAAGTATCCGAGGTATATGAGATGGGATATCATGGGTTTCATTTGCTTCAATTTGCTGTCAATGTTGCATTGCACAACTTGCTGTTTTCATTTTTGGTCCTGGAAAAGGATAGTTTGATCCTATATAGCGGAGCATTAATTACCAGATTCATGGTGATAAAATATATTTGAGAGACACAGTCATTGGGACTTCTTTGCTGGTAGATAGCATTAAATTATTAATTGATTGAGATTGATCATCTCGAATGGTTTTGAGATTTATGAATGGTGTGTGGCTTGTGGTTTGAGGGCTTTTTTGATGTCGGTGTGAATGGGGATTGTGATTGGTATTTGAAGTTGAATGTGATTATGCGTGCAAGGGGATGAAAGCAGATAGTAAGATTCCGAATGTCCTCATTGCTGTGTCAATAGGTCTCTTTGGCTAGACTCGTACTCTTTTCACACCAAAGTATTGTTGTTTTTGCAATACAGTAATACATCACCACATATCGCATATCGCATATCGCATATCGCATATCGCATATCGCATATCGCATATCGCATATCGCATATCGCATATCGCATATCGCATATCGCATATCGCATATCGCATACTTCCTACCTATAATAGAATATCAGCAATATCTGAATTATACCTACATAAACAAAGTCCATGATGCGATGTTATGAAAATCGTCGGCGTCAAGATCATCAAAATTTTTGGAATTGTTGGAATTATTGGAATAGGGAAACTCGGGTAAAAAGGTAAGGAAAGGAGAGGAAAGGGAATTTGAAATGCAATTTGTGGG
>NGKG01000012.1:970281-1043690 GCA_002162505.1 Myriosclerotinia scirpicola | reverse complement strand
AGGAATGCACGAGGGATTATGAGGGGATGGATGGATGAGAGAAAAAGAATCGAGAGGATAATCTTATTGGTGATGAACTTAAACTTAGAGTCACTTTAGCAATAAATTTCCAAGGTTTACTTTGATTCTATTCTTGAAGGTAAGTTTATTTTCCATGGTTGCAAGGACTTTCTTTGGTGGATACTTGATGATGATCTTTCTTTCGTGCAGGTAACGAACGACCTGGGCATTGGAATGGATATCGAGAGGGATCAATAGGACAAAATCATGAAAATGAATGCGCGAAGAATCTAGCCTGCCCAGTCTTAAAGTCACCGACACAATTTCCAGGTTCGAGAAATCAACCGTACAATCAATCACCAAATAAAAACATGTACACAAAATTCATAGGAAATTTCACTATCTAAACCGTAAAGTAGTAACTAATTACCCTAAATCCTGGTATCGTGATGTCTCAATGTACGCCGGCCATATTGTCCAACTCCCATTTTCAATCCTTTCCGCCATGAAAATAATTTCAAGGTACGATTTGATGAAAGCTTTTATGGTAAAACATGCGCCTAGTAATGAAATAACAAATCCTTCAGAGAATTTCCGTTTGAACATCTAAGGCAAATAACATCCTCCAGCCATGACCAAGTTCATTCTTGTGAACATAACTTTGTAAACTGGTGATTTCTTGGTTGGAAATGCAACGATTTGATCGGGTGTGATCATTGTCTCCTTGCCCTTTTTCTTGGAAGAACCAGTAGCGGGGGCTTGAGCACCAGCAGCAGGGCCGGTGAGTCGATTTGCATCTACTTGTCCGCCGGTGCCTATAACCTCTCCATCGCTATTCTTGTATGGGTCAGCAGGAACCTCTACATCCCACAAACGAACAGTACCATCAGAACCACCTGAACATAGGACCGTAGATTCGACACTGAATGATAAAGACCAGATTCCACCCTTTCCATGACCTCTGCAACGCTTGATTTGTGTTCCCTTGGCAAGATCCCAAAGAATGATACTTCCACCTGAATCGGCAGAAGCCAAGATTTTTCCATTAGGAGCGCACTCCATAGTGTCAATGGTTTCGGTATGACCAGTGAAAACACGAACACATTCACCAGTTGTGAAAGTCCACATGCGAATAGTTTTATCAGCTTGATCACTAGCTGAGAAAACATATGCTCCATTTGGATGCCAAGCGATTTGATTGACGTTGGAATCATGACCAACCAACATTCGAAGGTATGAGATATGATCTTGACCCCAGATACGAACAGTCCTATCCAAACCACAGGTTAAGAAGTAATGACCGAATGGTCCCCACTTTACATTCCATACTGGACCTTCATGACCTTTGTATACAACAAGGCAGGCCCATGCTTCAAGAGACCAAAGACGAATTGTTCTATCCGAGGAACTAGAGAGAAGTAATTTGGGTGAAGTTGATTTATCATCATCATCTGCAGCTCGAATTGAAGGGGAGAATGATACAGAATAGACTGGTGCGGAGTGACCGATCAGACGGCGAGAGTTCGATGGAGGTGGATCATTTGGAGCTGCCTTGATTTCACTTAACAATGGTTCACCATGTAAATGCCAAACACGAATGTAAGATTCCTCTGTTCCAACAGCAACCAAGTTATTATCATCGGAAAACTCCATACAGGTAATTCTGCTTAAAGTTAGTACTCATCCAGGAAGCTCGAATATAATTACTTACGTATCAAGAGTATTGTGGAAAGTAAACATGCAGATTGAGACGGCAGGACCAACACCGCCATTGCGACTCTCAATCTTGAATCTATCCCGATGCTCCTTGACCTTTTGGATTTCCATTGTTACATCTCTAGCTCGAGAAGGAGGGTAAGGATGCTCATTGCGGTTGGGTACCTCAACACCTTCCTCACGCTTGATTCTCTGTTCAAAGACTTCTATCAAAGATTGTCTGCCGGGTTCAGGTGGATTCTTTGCATCTTCATCCTCAAGGTCTGCGCGAACATCTCCAGCAAGCTCCTCCTCCATTGGCATTGGACCCAATTGCAACAGGGCATTATTATTCGAGATATCTTTGTTCGTAACTCCAGTGAAAGCTCCAGGTATTCCTTCTAGAAGATCAGACTCTTCCGCCTCAACACCATGTGCTTGATTGATTATAGCTTCGAAGCTGAACTGATCAATGGGTCCTCGCTTGGTTTCGCGAATTTCGCAGTATGTCTGTAACAAATATATGATAACAGATCCTCCATGTTTACTGTTTGATTCGAGGTGGGTAATGAGGTTGAAGTAAACATGGGTATTGAGAGGTAGTCGGTATTTTGAGGATTGGTAAAGCTTTGTGATTGTGTTGTCGGTGATTTGTTGTGGTAAGCTGATCGTCTCAAAAGTAGAGAGTTCGTCGGCGTGAACTTCTTGGAATTGAGCTTTAAATTCATTCAAAAATGATTTTGCATCGCTTGCATAACCACTTGTGATGAGTTCAATGAATGAATAGACAAAGATAGGCCAGAGGAGTCGGCGTAACTCAAACTATGATTAGGAAGTTAGAAGAAAATCAGGTTATAATGTTAGCAATATTTCTTGCTTACCTTATAAACATCCAAGTTTGAATCGATCCAATTACTCAATAATCGGAAACCCTTTGCATATTTTGCTGTACCAAGATCCTCGGCGCGATCTTGAATAGGCTTTCCATCTCTATCAAGGTTGGCGGATTCAGATCTTAACATCTGCTCAGTTCGATTGTATCCTTTCTTAATGAGATACTCGATAACCTTTTCATTCATCCAATTATTAGTAAAATTTTCAGGTTGAACAGAAGGACGTAAGGATCCAGTAACAGCAGGATACGGAGAGCCGTAAGGATGAGAACGTGACTGATGAGAAACAGGTACAGGAATAGGGAGTTTGCGTGTGTTGGCAACAGAGCGTGGAGCAGATGGAGCAACTGGAGCAACTGGAGCAACTGGAGCAGATGGAGCAACTGGAGCAGCTGGAGCAACTGGAGCAAATGTAACAACTGGAGCAAATGTAACTGGAGCAACTGGAGCACAAGAAGCACCAGGAGCACGACTTTGTGGGATATAAAAGATGCGCTCAAATGGTTTGGTAGACATGATGACAAATATTTGCGACAAAACTTTGTAATGAAGTTTTGTATTGAATCTTTGTAAGAAAAGAAACAAGCACTTCAAGAGCACTGCAAAGGGTAAAACAAATGTCTTTATTCAGTCAAGGTGAATTTGTTGTTGATTCGAAGGATACACAGATGGGGAAACAGAAGAGGAAAGAGGAAAGAGGAGGGGAAACACAGAATATAAAGCCACTAGAACCAAATAGGTATCGGGCTGTCAATAAAACATGCCAGATATTGAATACCTAGATATAGAAGATAGAACTTCAATAACTATGATCCTATTCATCAATCCTTCTACCAAATTATTATTCACTTCGACAACAACAAACCCTGTCATAAACAATATCTTTCATACATCAACTGTACCATAGCTATGCATATGGTGCAGAAGACCAATAAGAATATTGTTTAAGCTTCAACTTCCTGTCATCATAATGATATACAGTCAAGTGAGTTGTTTCTGATTGAAGACATGAATTGAATGAAGAGATGGAGATTGTATTGATTGGACTGTGCCGCACGTGATCAAACTTCTCTTTTGTTCATACTTTGGTTTCCCTTGACAAACTGTTCTATGGCAACTTGTTATTGCGCTGGCAAAGTTTGAAGAGAGAATAGTTGTTCAAGGGGGAAATTCTTTGGACAAAAACTTGATGGAAACAATGCGAAAGGGTGATGAAATGGAAGAAAGTAAAGGGGAAGCATACTATCTGATTTAAGTTTTGTTGAGACATGAGTGATCCACCTGATTGTGAAGTAGCTTGGGAGTTTTGTTGTTGTTGTTGTTGTTGTTGTGTATTTATTCCAGCACTTGGAGGTCCATTTGGTTGTCCAGAGGTAGACATGATTATAGATAGAGAAGAGAAGACTTCCAAGGTTATTGATCGCCTCGCTTGATCTGTATGTGATTTATTAGACCTTCCTTCTTTTGGACCTTCTTTCTCAATACCCGATTCCCTCTATCAACTACTCCGAGTATATAGTATGATTATAACCTTACCCAAATTAATTCACTCAAAATTTTCAGCCTTTTGTTTATGAAAAGCTGATTACGATTAGTTATGAAGATTTGAATATTATTCAAAATCTTGTATAGCCCTCTTCAAGTCTCTTTTGATTTTGTATGTATGATATGATATTCGCAGGAGGTTAACTACCTGCAGCTGCAGCCTTCATTGACAATTGAAGTAAAATTTTCCACACTAATGCAACCGACCCGCAGAGCCGCATTCAGGTTGATTACTAAGATTACCTAGGTAAGGTTCTAAGGCAGAAAAAGAAAGCACTTTCAAGATTGGAGGGGAGGTTCTGGCGATCATTTTCTGTGCTTCGAATTTACAACTCTCCCCAATAACTCTACACTTCTACACTTCTACACTTCTACACTTCTACCACTCTACCACTCTACCACCTCTACCTACACTACAGGTCAGGTCAGGTCAATCCTCGAACTCAATCATCAAACTCAATCATCGAAATCCGTACATCAAAAAATCACTTCAGATTATTCATCCATACTTTTCAATATCATCATGTCTTCTTCACCTGAGGAAGATCAAACCTCAGCATTTCGTCCATTTACGAAAGCTGAGCGTATTCAACAACTTAATGATATAGACAAGGTAAGACCTAGAGATCTCTACTCATTTGATTCATCGTCTAATTATTCGCAGAGTATATTACAGCTTGTTCAGACTGCCGGTCAAGCACTCAAAATCCTTACTGCATCACAAGAACCAGGAGAAACACAATCACCACAAGAAAAGCGTCATGCCTTCGAAAATGCCTCCAACTCTTATCTAAGAACTCTACAATCTGTCGATGTACGATTACGGCGGCAGATACTTGGATTGGAGGAAGCAGATATTATACCAGCAGACAAAACTAAGTCGAAAAATAAAGGCAGAGGGGCAGCTGAGGCTATGGAAACGAGACGGCCAGCAGTTCCAGGAAATATGGCGGGCAATAAGGCAGATGATGTCGCTGTAGAAGGAGGGATGGGAAATCTTGATATTGGTTTCTTGAATAGTCGAAGTGGTAGAGTTGGCAGAGATATGGAGGCCGAATTATGGGCAAAGAGTAGAGAGTTTCTCGAGGATCTGGATAAGGACAATTACAAAGGACAGTCAATCGATCTCTCAAAGGGAACGTGCAGTTAAGAAATGAGGGCGGTAGATGAGGAGATAAAACGTTCTATGGGCTCGGCTGCTCTGTAGATGACTTTTTGATGCATACCCATACCCATATCAAAAATGATTGATTGACATTAATAATTCATGCCCTTGAAGCTATTGTATCTTACCTGCTTTCATAGTTATGGTTCTGCCTGAGATGTGATGATGAAAGTACAGTATATACTAGGTACCTAGGTAAGCTGAAAGGTCAATAGGTAAGCTAACCGAATTATACAATCACCCAAAATCATACCTACACTTCCAGGTTTGCCTTGATCGCAAAATAATATCAAAACTCTGTTGCGTGTACGTATACATAGCAACGTTGAAGCTAAAACTCACTGGAGAACGATTGCAATTATCATACATCGATTGTATTTATTTGTTGCTGTCTTGATTAGCTTTCATCCCTGTGACTTACAACGGCACATTCCGAGTCTTGCTTGTGCCGCGCCGATTAGCTATTCATCTCGAATTCTCACAAGCATCAACTCAACGTCTTTAGTTACCATTTATATTTCGCCATGGATTTAGAAGACGGGGGAGACTCGCCTTGGGGAGGTATGTTTCTTCAAGCTGAAGTTACAACTCTACAAGAACTTGGGATTAACAAACATATCAGATGTCCCATCTCAAGCTCAATCGACACCAAGTTTACCAAAACCCGGAGAATCTGCTACAGAAGGAGGTCAGTCACCATCATAATTGTAGAGTATTCGAATCTAACATTTCTTGAAAAGAGTCTTCAGGATCCCCATCGCAAACCCTCGCCCCACCAGCTACCCAGGGTAAATCTGGAGGACGTACGATACGAACCCCTCGACGCGCTGGCGCACAACCAGTTCGACTACAAGCTTTAGATGATTCCTTGGGTCCATTAGGACCATTAGGTGATAATGCGCCAACACCAAATGTTGATGAACCTCCTGCGCCACCGCAAAAAGAACAAACAGTTACACATAATCTGCGACAACCATTAGCTTCAGCGCAAAGCTCTACTATTAGTCGAAGTATGTTGGATTCGGTAGATTTGAATGAGGATCTTGAATCTAGCAGTGGACCTCGCATACCACCTCCTGTTCAACCATCTCAGGGAGCTCCCGTTCGAAGAGATACAATACCTAGTGTGAGCATTGAACAAGCTGCCAAACCTACTTTCAATATTACAGTTGGTGATCCACACAAAGTTGGGGATTTGACCAGTTCTCATATCGTATATTCAGTTGAAACAAAGGTAGGATATGTCACTTCTTAGGTTATGTGGGTTATGAACTAATCACAAATTAGACAACCTCTAAAGCATATCGTCAACCGGAATTTACTGTCACTCGAAGATATAGGGACTTTTTATGGCTCTACAACTCTTTACACGCAAACAATCCCGGTGTCGTTGTACCTCCACCTCCTGAAAAGCAAGCTGTAGGAAGATTTGATACCAATTTTGTCGAGTCAAGACGTGCTGCATTGGAAAGAATGCTCAATAAAACGGCTGCTCATCCAACACTTCAACATGATGGGGATTTGAAATTGTTTCTAGAAAGTGAGGCTTTCAATGTTGATGTAAAGCATAAGGAAAGAAAAGAGCCTGGTCTTGGTGAAAGCAAAGGCATGTTTAGTGGACTTGGTATTTCTGTTGGCGGAGGAGGAAAGTTTGTTGAACATGACGATGTAAGTACATGATACTCCTAAGTGTTTGCATTTGCTGACATCATTAGTGGTTTCATGAACGACGAATTTATCTTGATGCCTTAGAGAATCAACTTAAAGCTTTGTTGAAGGCTATGGATGTTGTGGTAAGCCAACGTAAAGGTCTTGCTGAAGCTGCAGGTGATTTCTCTGGATCTCTTAGAGCACTCTCCGCAGTTGAACTTTCCGCATCATTATCCGGACCCCTTGAGAGTCTTGCAGATTTGCAAGTTAGAATCAGGGAACTTTATGATCGTCAGGCACAACAAGATGTATTGACTTTGGGTATCACAATCGATGAATACGTTCGTTTAATTGGAAGCATCAAGCAAGCATTTGGTTCACGTCAAAAGGCATGGCACGCATGGCATTCAGCAGAAGGCGATTTACAAAAACGTAAGACTACCCAAGAGAAACTGTTACGCCAAGGGAAATCACAACAAGATCGTTTGAATCAAATGCAAGGGGAAGTTGCCGATTCTGAACGTAAAGTTCATCAAGCAAGGTTGTTATTTGAAGACATGGGTCGTCTTATGAAATCGGAACTTGACAGATTTGAACGTGAAAAAGTTGAGGACTTTAAGAGTGCTGTTGAGACATTCTTAGAGAGTGCTGTTGAAGCTCAAAAGGAGGTGAGTTGTGTTAGTTTCAAATTCAAAGATATAGTGCTAATATTTCTCAGCTCATTGAACTTTGGGAGACTTTCCTTATGCAACTTGATGCCGAAGAAGATGATCAATTATTTTACAAACCTCCTGTCGAACCAGCAGCGGCACGTCCTTCTTCAGAAACGGGACTTTCGGGTGAAACTGTTACGGAACCACAAGCTGCAGCTGCAGCAACCGCGGATGAAGAAGATTAATGAATGACACAATGATATCACGTTTTTGAAAAGTAAATTGGGTGGAGCGAAAGAAATGAAGAGATGAATCAATTACCAGATCAGGAGTTGGTAGTGGTATGCTGGTTGTAGTATTTTTGTACATAGAATAATACCTCAATTCTGAACGCCCAACCCATGCTTGCGTACCCTTTGTACCTCAATGACAATTGTACATATGTGTCTCGCAAAGTGAGATCATACTTCTTCATTCATCGTACAATCCAACTTGATGAGTCCCTGGTATCTTCTTCTGATGTGGGAAGCCCTTGCGGGAGATGTTCATGAATACCATGCTCCTCAGCTTCATACCAAGTAAGCTCCTCCATTCCAATCATTATCATACTACAACCCACCCCCCTCATTCATGACCCCTCTTCTTTTCCCCCATTCAACCATCTATTTTTTATCCTTCCCACTCTTCGTCCTAACCGTTCCCTTCATACTCGCATAATCCATCTCACCCCCTCCACTGATCAAATCCATCAAACTATCCATATGATCCGACCTCACCTCTTCCTTCTTCCCCGCCGAACTCTTCTCTCCTCCCTCTCCCTCACCCTCACCCTTCTCCATATCCCCATCCCATCCCCGTCCAAACCTCTGTCTAAATGCACTCAATCGTCCCGCCTCATCATTCTCAACATTCCTCAATGAAGCTAAGGATGGTTGCCATAAGGGATGATTGCGTGTATCTTTCGTATTGCGGTAGATGGGTGCGGGGGAGGTTGATCGTGTGAGGTACGTCGAACCGTCTGAGAGTGTTACGAGTTGGGTAAAGGTGTAGGGACGGATGGGGCGTTTTAGGAGGGTCGCGTGTCGGATTTGGTGGGTTATGGTTGAGGTTATGGGGAGAGTGGGGAGGGGGGATGAGGTGCGACGGAGGGTGAGGGTTGGGAGGGACATCTTTGTGGTGTTGAGAGGTTTGTGCTGTGGTAGTATTGACGAGGGAAAAGGAATACCACACGAGATATTCGGATCGGTCTTAGAGCTCCGGGGGAACGGTGAGGAAAAGTCCAATCGGTCTTGTTTGCTTGCTTGCGAAAATCGAGGTCCTAGTCGCATTTGACGAGGCTTGCATGTGGATTGGGATTTTTGAACTTTTCTACGGTGACCAGTTGAGCACAATCATGAGCTGAATATAATCTTTCAGCCTTGTGAAACCTCGTGGGGGTGCAGTAAGCCTTGCACGTCTGAATATATTTTGTATTCAATACACGACGAAGTGAAGTTTGAAATAGTGTTGACTGATTCATCAAGAAGTCAAGGACTTGAGGTACTGGAAAATATGATATCTACTCGAAATCCTCGGAATTTGCTTTGTACAAATCAGTCTTCTGTTGTAGGAGGCTTTCATGAAATATTCTGGAGATGGAGTTCACTAGAGAAGACTTCTAGGAAATGTATGGTTTTCTTTTCTTTTCAAATTTTTTCGTATGGATCTTACTAATATTCTCTTCTAATTCTTCTAGTTCATACTCATTCTTCCCGACGAGATGTATATCAACCAGGCATTCATTGGCGCCCGAAGAGAAGCAGCACCTTGTCTAATCCTTCTTCTTCAATTCATACCAGCGCCGTTGAACCAGCAACTACACCCATAGATTCTTCACCGGAAACCTCAAACAATTCAACTTACTTATCAAAAATATCTCTTAGTGTCCGCAAAGTAATGCGCCATGTCCCACACCCCGTCGTACTCCTCTTATGTCCAAATCATCGTCCTCGGCCCAAAGAACCAGCAGGAATTGAAGGCATGACTATATCCTCCTTTACCACTCTCACACTCTCACCAGAACCCATTGTTACCTTTAATATCAAACGACCTTCTCGAACACTCGAAGCATTACAATCAACAATCCACCCCGATGCAATCGCATCAGTCCCAAATGAGAGAGAAAGATGCTTTCACATTCACATCCTTCAAAGCGATCCAGCAGGCGCCAATATTGCCGATCATTTCTCACGCGGTGGTCCTGTTTCCTCTAAAGATCTGGATCTGGTAAGGGCGAAGGGAGGCTCTCGTTGGGATCCCAGTACATGGGGTTTGACGACATCAAAGGGCATTAGACGAACATTTGAATGTGAGGTTTTGCAAGAAGGTAAAGGGGGTTTTATAGATGTGGGTGATCATACGGTTGTGTTTGGAAAAGTGAAAAAGGTTTTTGGGAAGGAAACATCAAAAAAGGTGCATGAAATTCCGTGGAATGGTTTATGTTATATGCAGGGACAATATCAAGCACCAACACCTTTGTTTTTAGGCCAGAAGAATAAAGGTGCAGCTGTGCAGAAGAATGAAGTTGGAGATAAAGAAGAGAGGTTAGATGTAGAAGAAAATATCGTCGTTGATGAGGATTCGATGTTGGAAGGAAAAGAAAAGATCGCAGAATCATAAGCACTGGTTCATGGTATGTATAACAAACTTCATGTCTCTTTGCAATTTGCTTTCGCGACGTATTGTATTGTATTGTATTTTGTACTCCTGCGCCAAAACACCCAAAGAGACACAAATAAAGTACCTAAGTAGGCCCGCCCAGAGATTATCCATTCATTCATCCAATCATTCCCGTCGTAACTCGTAAAGTTCTTTCGCTCGTTGCCAATTGTTTTATGTGTTGTATAATCTTCTAGCTACTTGTTAGATATCTTCTCCCGCCATATATACATTTGCTATCAAATCAACATACCAAAAGCAGCTAGGCTGCAAGCTATACTTAACTATTTGCAAAGGCCTAGTTTCTTATTAGCCATGTCTTTCCTCCTGTATTTACTAGTGAATCAATATACCATAAGCAGCTCCGCTGCGACAAGAGTATCGTGAACTTCCTCCCATTCACCCAACTCCTTTCTCTTCTTGTGGAGTTTTTCTCTGATGGAGGCCCAGTTGGTATAGGGATGGCGGTCGAGGTGCGCCAGCGGAAATTGGTCGTACTCGGCGAGTACTTGGCGCCAGGTTCGTGTGGCTTTGAAGGCCTGCATGGCCATGGTCCCTATGGTTTGTAGGTTAGGTTGGGTTGGGTTGGGTTGGATGGTTGATTTGTTGGATAGAGGGTCTTGGTATGCAGGCTCGTATAATAATACGATATGGGATGAGATGAGATGAGATGAGTAGAGGGAAATGGTATACTTACAATTGTAGACCTTGGTATATTGTTGTAGTTCTCGAGGGGAGAACGAACCCATGGTTCCTGGTGCTGCGAAGACGGTTTGGGGTGGCATTGTTGATTTTTCCGCGTCAATGGTGCAGAAAAGAGAGGTTCGAAGGAAATTGGTATAGGTGAAGAATTTGGTATGATCGCTTTGATGTAGATTGATGATTGCCTGTGTTCTGAAGCTCAAAGTTGAGGCACGAATTTGTTTTGATATGGTATTGCTTATCCGAGGGGGTTCGCTAGACATGTCCGGGGATATGTGTTGTGAAGGTGAATTTGTTGGGTTGTTGTCTGGTGTTTGGGGGAATTTTGGGATGGGATATGGACTATGGGATTATCTCATCTTGTGTTATTATATGTGGAATGAGTATGATGTTGGATTTTTGATTTTGACAGTCTATTGATAGATTTTGTAGGGATGGGTGATTTCTATGGCCTAAGGGATTATAGAATTTCATACTATCTTGTCGGATGCTGTGGGGATATTAACTACTTTGATTTTCTAGAAATAGGGGCTTTGAGGCTTGTTCACAGATGTTGGATAAAAGTTTATTATTTATTGGTCAAGTAAGTGTGGGATGTAAAAGATATACCGTCGGGTATCATGAGGATCTGAACTTCTGTGATTGAAGTTGAACCTAAAGTCTAACCCTGTATTCTCAGATATTGTAGGAACCAGAATACTCTGGGACTCAAATGTTTGCAAGGAATTGAAGATTTCCTGTCGGATACTGTGAAAATATGAGCTGCTTTCATCAAGGTGGAATCTGATGTCTTAGATGATATTCTGGGATATTGTAGGAATTGGAGGTACCTGTGACTTGGGTAAATGCAAATAAACAAGGATATCTCATCGAAGGTTGTGTAGCTAGCAGTAGCTCTGTTTAGTCGATAATTTGTAGTTTTATGGCATGTTCTGATATGTTCTGGTATGTTAAAGGGATGGAAAGCATCTGTTGTCTTAAGGGATAGTGGAGAATTAGAGCTATCTTGTTGAATAATGTAGGGCTAGGAACACTCAATAACCAGCCATGTTCTGGATTTCTATGCTATGTTCAATTTCAAGTATCAAAGGGGTATTTGATACACATCTCTTTTCTAAACATGATCTTTGATGCTATAACATCGGAAATCTTGAGCTGATTCATGACTATAATCAAAAGAGAGTCATTAAACTTGCAGAACTATTCGCTCCTATATACAAGGGGATGGTGAGGATTAAGAAAGTTTCAACATGAACTTTGAGAGTACGTTCCTTGATATTTGTGGTTGGACAGCAGTTGTTGGATTAGGAATTTGAAAGACTTTGAGACTGTATACTCCAGCAACTCAACGTGAATGACAAACTTTGCTATAAAAGAAATGGGAAATGCTTGTTTTCTATCTGCTATTTGTGAAAGGATAATAAATTGATATTCATCGCATTAAATTTAATTATTGCGTTTTGTCCTCAAGTCCTGTTACCTCGCTACAAGATAATGGTAGTCCATTGCCAAAGAAAGATCGTGGCAGAGATCCCGCATGGGCAAAAGCAACGGTAAATCATATATCTCCAATAATGATGAATCATATATCTCCAATAAAGATATTACAAGATATCGTTGTATCTGGAAGAGACTAACTGCTACATCCATGGATCCACCTTAACCACCGAAACCCTCGGTCTTATAAGTGAATCAATACGAATGAATACCTTATCACCATTCCCCATATCAAAGCATCTTCATTAATCACCAGCGACGTCTTCCTCCTGCTCTCACTGTCTCTATCGAACAAGTCTAGAGTATTTACTTTCCATATGAACCTTTCCCTTTTATCATACATGATATAATACCCCCCCTCCAGCAACGCTTCAGCTTGTCTTTACTGTCCTTACCGGAAACTATGCGTTGAATTGCACTTCTCTGTATTTTCATCTTTTCGCCTTCATATGATACGTACTACGACTCTGTTTTGGTCACAGGCGGTGGTGTTGATATTGAGATAGCTCGCTGCTCGTCGGCATTTTTAGGTCATCTGGATGTATAGTTAGAGGGGAGAATGTTCAGTCTATGGGATTTGAGGCCATATCATCGAACTTGAAGAACATGGGCCAAAGAATTAGTCAAGGCACAGGAATTAATAAAGGCACTGAGTTTATTGTTCTTCCCTCATATCTGATCCTCAAATTACATAACAGAATAACAGATATTCAATTCATCTCCAAAGAAGCCCACGTTGAAAAGATAACTCATATTGCCATGGAAATATTAACGATGGAAAACATAAAAGTAAAATCATTCGAAGATGCTTCACCATTTTTTTGGCATATGATGGATGGATATTGGGTTTCATAGTCGGAGGTGGACAACTCAATGCTTTATTTACAAATGAGAATACATATTCAAGCAAACCTTGAATGCATGCCAATCAATATCGATCATGATTTTTCCGCAGAGATGTTATCGAATAATACATCCATTACTACTGAAATCCTCCCCCCCCATTCACCATCCTAGAACGTGCTCCCAAGCACTCTCCCTCTTCTCTTCCTCGTTCTCTTGCTGAATTTCCTGAGACTGGCAGTAAAAGCAATGCATGGCACTTGCCTTGTGAATGATGCAAAGAGTAAAAACTGTTGAGAATTGTTTGGTAAGTGCATGCATACATGATATATTTACTAAGATCAAAAGAGACAGCCGAGAAGAGATTTAATCACTCATTTCAGGCTAGCTCCTTGTTCAACACTGTGTCTGGAGCGAAGGGTAAAACCTGTCTAGAGATATACGAAACTTCACCATACTCATAGATTCGTAGACCTATAGAACCAAGCAGAATTTCCATCCCAGCCTACCAGCAAATCTCACATTTTATGCCCCGAATAATAGAGAGGCGAGAAAGAAAAGGGGCTTAGAAAACATTAAGTCAGGACTCAGCACCGCCCCGCCAAATGACACAAGATGCGGATGAAATAACATTGTGCATGACGAGAGGAGTTTCGCATCACAATGCGAAATACAAAGAAAAGCTTGGGGGTGGGAGTTTAGAATTTGGAAGTGACTAGCTTGATGAATTGATGAAATAACCTTGGGAGGGGGGGTTCTTGTCGTTATATACTGTATTTATACTGTGATATTGGTTGTATTAATCAAACATATGAAGACTTGAACCTGTAACTCGTCTAAAGTTACACACCTGCGATTCTGCACAAAAACATCGAGATTGGAGTCTTAGTAACCTGCAAGATATAGAAGGGGGGAGGGGGTAATGAGGTTGAGGAGAAATATTGTGAGATGCTAAGAGATAAGATAGGGTTGTTGTTTAAAGAGGGGGGATGGGAATATCTGGTGTACTTACTCCAGGAGCATCTAGCTGAGTGTCTGAGTAGCTGATCGTTCGAGTGATTTATTCGACTCTTGAATGAGAGTATAATAGTATGAGAGGTACTGGTGTAGATTCAAATTTAAAATTCACCGACACTATATCCATCCCATCAACTTGCAGAATTTCGGGATTCAGGATTCAGGATTCAGTGCTAAGGAGGTGGAGATACGTCTGGGAATTCGCGTAGATCACATGTAGCCGATACCTTCAAAATAGTATGATGGTATGTATGTATGATGGATATGGAAACCTGCAGTAATATCAATTGATTCTAGGCATTTACTCATATAACGTAACCCCAAATTTGAAAAGAAAAAGCGAGTGCTAGAAATATGCGATAGGCACACTGCTCTACTCCATCCCCCCCTCTACCACTGCAACCGCCAGTCCACCTACACACACATCGTTGTCAGTGCACTCACACCATATAAATCTCAAGACCTCCATAAACTCCTGACTAGGGATGGGCAAAATATATATTTGGGGGTATGATTATATAATATCATATTATCACAGCTTTTGATGCATATAAAATATTATATCAAGGTTATACCAAGGTTCTTACAACCAATAGAATCACTAAGATGAATGAAAGTGGAGCTAATTCTTAAAAACTTTTTGATGAGTAGTAAAAAAGTTTATTATTATCTGTTGGAAATAGTCAGCAATCGTATCGTATAGAGGTTAGGCCTAATTAGGTCTAATGTCTTTCTTTGTTTGAATCAAGCATATAGGCTTGTACAAAAAAGCCTAACTTTTTTATCCTCTTTAATCAATCAAAAAAGTGCTATTAAACCTACCTTTACCTATTTTCAAGCTATTCTATATAAAACTAATTAGAAACTTTAATAGGTTATAAGCCTGGAAATATAAACTTAAAAAGAAATCTCTAGTATTTTATTAAACTTAATAATACATTACGATAAACGTGATTTTATAAAAAATCCAAATTAATAAAAAGATTAACAAATACAAAAAAAAAAAAAAAAAAGTTAAATGTTAAAAAATTAACTTTAATAAATAAAAAAGTTTCCGATTTAGATTTTAAAAAAGGAATATTACCTAAAATCATACTAACCGCCCCAATATTAATATCAATAATAGTAGAGGGAAATAGAGCTAATTCAATATTAATTACAATAGCAAAAACAAATAATAAAACCAAATCAATATCGATTACAATATCTAATAATTTAATCCTACAAATACAATTATATTTTAAAAAAACTGAAAATTTCGATATTTGATTAAAGAATATAATAGATATAATAAATATAAATAAATTAACAAATTATTTATAGGACGATATAAAGAAATCAATTGATTTTTATATTTAGAAAACAAAAAAAGAAAAAGAAATCGATATTAAAAAAGTATTAATTATATAAAATTATTAGAATACGATAAACTCAAAGATAAGATTCTATATCTGAAACTTAATACAAAACATTTTTAGTTTTGTAATTAAAAAATATAATAATGTTAAAAAGATAATTAAGCTATTTAAAAACTATTATTATAATTCGGGATATTACTTTTATATTAATAAATAAGTACAATTCCTAAATTTAAAGCTATATAATTACAATTTTATAAACAAATTTATTGCGAAATACAAATTGAATATAATACAATTCAATAATTTTAATATTACATTTTCAAATATAAATTATTATATTCAATTCTTTACCAAAACCTTTAAGTATTTTTTAGTATAAATTAATAAGCATTTATTTTTAATTTAAAACAATAAAAATATTATTAATTTTTATAAATTAATTAACAATTTTATTAATAAAATAAAAAGAAATAAAGGAGTTTTTGAAACTAGTTTTATTATATTTAGGAATAAAATTTGTGATATAGGATAAGAAAGTAATAGTAATAAAAATGGTAAAAAAGACAATAGTAATTTTAATGATGAAGGTTTAATAAAGTGTAATTATTGTAATAAACCTAATATGGAAAAGATATATATTGATTAATACTTTTTTAATTTAAAAAATGTAAAAAACAAAAAAGCTTAAAAAAACAATAACCCAGGCAAAAAGTATTTAAAATAGAAAGAGTAGAAAAAGACTTTTAAAAATATTAAAAATAATAATAATAATAATAAAAAAGGAAAAAACTTCGATATTAATAAGTATAACATTTTCTTATTATTTCCAATCTGTTTTAATAAATTCTTAACACTTTTAGTTTTAATAAGAAATATATTAAAGTTATTATTTATTAGTACCAATTTAAATCCTTTTTTTTTACAAATTGATAAGGATAAAGAATAGAAGGATTATATATGATATATTTAATTATTTAATATAAAAGTATCCTTTTATTGTATATAAAATTAAAACAATTTTAAAACCTATAAATCTTTTTTAAAAAAAAAAACTAAAAATGCAATGTTAATATCTACAAATAATAAAATTATTTTAAATAGAAAAAGTACTATTGTATTTTAATACAAAATATTCAATAATACAGCAAATCTAATCATATTAATTAATTATCTTTATTTTGAAGATCTTCTAGTTAAACTATTCTTTGAGTTAAAACTTTAAAATATAAATATATATATAAAACCTAATACAAATAAAAATAATTTAAAAATAATAATAAATATAGAATCTTAAATAATCTTTCAAATTGATTAATATTTTTATATTCAATTAATTAATAAGCTTAAAGTTTTTAATACTTTTTTAATTATTTTTTTATTTGTAATAAATTTAATATTGAAATTTACAAAAGTTTAGCATTGCTATTTTAAGTATTTATTACTTTAAAATATCAAAAATACTTAAAAGGTAGTTAGAGGATTTTCAAAAAGGATTTAATTATTAATGAAAAAGAAGATATATATAAACTATATAAATTAGGAAAATTGTATTGTATTTGTTATAAAAATGTTAAATATTATACTACAAAATTATTCGAAAAAATAAATATAAATATAATTAAGATTTATTTAATCGAAATAAATGGTTTTAAATAAGCAATTTTGTTTATAAATAAAACTATTAAAAAATATATTATTTTTATTTATAAAAAAAAAGGTAATACAAAACAAACAATTCATTTAATGAATAAATATATACAAACTTAGTATAAAATTACAATTAAATTATAAAGATTAAACAAAGGAAACAAATATAATAAAATTATTAAGTTTAATTGTATAATTAAATAATTAAGTTTATATTTAAAGTTAACTACTTTTTTTGCTTTTAATTAAAATAGTATTTCAAAATATTCAATTCGCTTTATTTTAGAGAAACTATATTCTACTTTTATTAAAATAAATACTCCTTTTATTTTTTAATTAAAATTTATCAAAAAAATAATTTATATTATAAATCATATAACAATTCATATACTTCCTAAAGGAATTATATTATACAAAGTTTATATAAATTATATTAAATCTAGTATTAATAATCGCCCAAATGTTTTTTATTTAAAAGTACTAGGGAGTATTATATATATTTATATTCTTAAAAAAAGAAAAGTTATTAGCAACAAATTTGTTTCTAAAATTGAAAAGGGAATATTAATAGGTTTTAAAAATAATTATATATATAAAATATATATTCCAATTTAAATTAAGAATAAAATTGTTAGATTATTAAATATTCGATTTAATAAGTTAGGCTTTATTACTAATTCAATTGAAAATAATAATAATTGTTAAAACACCAAAAATAATATTGAAAATAATAATTTGATATTTATAAATAGTTTTACTTATATTTAACCCAATAAACTAATTATAAAAGTTAATAAATTATTAAGAGCAATTGATAAATATATTAATTTGAAAAATAAAAATATATTTGATCAAACTAATATTAACAATATTCTAAAAATCATTTTTAAATTAAAATATAGTTAAAAATATTTAAAGGAATTCAAAAACAAAAGCAAAATCTAAAACTCTTAAATTAGAATATTTAGATAAAGATATATTATTGCTTTTAATATTTATATTACAGTATTTAACAATTTTGAAAACAATTCTAAGATGTTTAATAAAACGATAAAGTTATTAAATAAGGAGTATTAAATAAAATCCATTAAAACCAAATATTAGTTTATATTAGAAAATAAAATGTTCAAATTAATTAAAAAGTTTGATATTATTAATATTAAAATCTTATAAACTAAATATATTTTTCGATACAAATACAATAAAGAAAAACAAATGATTAAATATAAAACTAAATGAGTAATTTGTAGTTTTGAATAACAATATAAAAAAAAATTTAATTAAATATTTGTAAAAATATATAAAAATCTTTTATAGAAGATAATTATAGCATTAATAGCTAAATATAATTTTGAATTATAATAAATAAATATAATTATAGTATTCCTTAATATTATTATATTAAAAGATTTATTAGTTTATATAAAGATATTATTATATTAAAAACAGAACAGAATAAAATTCGGATAATCTAAAAAAGATAAAAATAAAATCGTTTAGATATATTTATTACTAAAAGTTTTATATAAATTAAAACAAGCATTAAAACAATGATAAGAAATACTAAGAATTGCTTTTTTTAAATTTAGTTTTATTTTATTAAAAATTAACAACTACATTTATACTAATAATATTACAAAAATTATTATTGCAATTTATATTAACAACTTCTTGATTATAAAAAAAACAAAGAAATATATAATTCTTAAAATTAATTTTATAAAAATATTTAAAATAAAGAACCTAAGCTTTATTTTCTATTTTTTAAATATTAAAATTAATTGAAATAAAGCTAATAAAACAATTATTTTTTATTAGAATTTATACATTTAAAAAATTCTTTTCAAATTTGGATTTAAATATTGCAAAACCAAAATTACTTTAATAACTTTTAAAACAACAAAAGATATAGTTTCAAATAATAAAATTGTAAATAAACAATTCATTACATTATATTAATTTAAAATTGAATCTTTTAGTTTTCTATATACCAAAGCTAATATTATTTATATAGTAAATCTACTTTGTTGATTTCTAATTAATTTTTTAGAAATTTATATAAAGCATTATAATTGTGTTTTTAGATATTTGATTAGAATTGTTAATTATATTATAATTTATAATAAAAATAGCGATAATATTATTAAAGGTTATTTAAATTCAAATTATATTAAAGATTTCTTTTTTAGAAAAAGTACTTCCAAATATGTTTTTTTTATATATAAAAAAGTAATTTTTATATAATCTAAAAAATAATCAATTATAATTTTAAATTTAATAGAATTAGAATATTATAGTTTATATAAAGCCTTTTAAAAAGCTTTATAAATTCAGCAATTTTTGGCTAAATTGAAGACAATTGGATATACTATTTTAGGATTCAAAAAGATTAAGATTATTAGGAATAATCAAAATAGTTTAGTTTTTATTAAGAATCCTAAAATCCATTAAAGGATTAAGTATATAGTAGTTAAATATTATTATATTTAAGAGCAAATTGTATAAGGTTATATAGATTTATAATTTGTTTTAATAGATTAATAAATTGCAGATGAACTAACAAAAGTATTCTTATTTATTAAATATACTAAATTCGTTGAAATATTATATATAGGAAAACTTCAAGATAGATAAGTTTATATATTAAAAGCTTAGAACGTTTTAATTGATAACGAAAAAGTATACTAAATAAAGAAAAATAAGTAATAGCAAAGAATATTTAGAAAAAAAAGAACTTTGTTTATTATATTTATATACTATTTATATCACTAATTAAAAAATGTATTAGAAATAGTTAGCAATTGTATTATATAAAGGTTAGGCCTAATTAGGTTTAGTATTTTTCTTTATTTGAATTAAGCATATAGGCTTGTACAAGAAAGCCTAACTCTCTTGTTCTTTTTAATTAATCAAAAAAGTGTTATTAAACCTACCCTTACTTATTTTCAAGCTATTCCACGTGAAACTAATCAGGAACTTCAACATTATCAATCAACCCTTGAGTTTTTCCAAAATAATCATATGATTATAATATCGAATTATAATATCGAATTATGTAATCATTTCTAACATTTTAACTAGCTATTTGAATACTTTCAAAATTACTCTTTTGGGAAGTGATATATATTAACTTTGATGAATATTATATATTATATTAAGTTGATAAATATTATAAAATTATATAATAGCATTTTGCTCATCCCTACTCCTAACCCTGATATCGATCGTATACACTGTTTACTATGTACTAAACCACATATAATAATTACCTCGAATTTAAACCAGAATCTTTTATATAAATAGTTAATTAAATTTTAAATAATAATTATAAAAGTTAAAAAAAAGTAAAATGTTATTATTTGTATTAAAGCTACAACCAAATAGTTTTAGATCTTATAGTGATTATACATCCTACCCTACATACCTCTAATTAGTTAATTTTAATGATTTTATATTTTACACCTATTATATAATCACTGTGGGTCTAAGGATGAGATAACGAAATGTCAGGGTGCTTGCTTGGTATGCACGTGATCTAGGAGCTAGGCTAGTACGTACGGTATAAATACAGCTTTCCTTCAGTAGCTAGCTTTTGATTCCTCATAGTTTACAACTTCAATTAAAATACCATTTGATCCCTGACTTTCTACCCCTGCACTCTGTAACAAAATAAACTATCTACCAATGTATTCAGCTCATCGAATAGTATGATTCTTATGCTTTAAAAGCTACGATTCTCTGGTTCCCTGGTTCCCTGATTCCTTGGTTCCCTGATTCCTTGGTTCCCTGATTCCCTGGTTCCCTGATTCTCTGGTTCTCTGGTTCCCTGATTCTCTGGTCCCCTGATTCCCTGGTTCCCTGATTCTCTGGTTCTCTGGTTCCCTGATTCTCTGGCTCCCTGGCTCCCTGGCTCCCTGGCTCCCTGGCTTTCTGGCTTTCTGGTTCCGTTTCGTTAATTCCAATGCTATGGTATAGCTCTTAATTCCTGATCCCCGGCTTGGTTAAGCACTTTTACTACGATGCTATGGTATAGCTGATTCCTAATTCCCGACTTGATTAAGCACTCCTGTTACGATGCTATAGTTATAGCTCTTGATTCCTGATTCCTGGCTTGTTTAAGCACCCCTGCTCCGAATTGTAGTACAGTTGATTCCTGAATATTGTGTTTACAGTCAATTCTTCGATCTTGCCTGATTTGGCTAGTTGCTATGGTTATAACTCTTGACCCCGCACCTTCCTGATTCCTGGCTTGTTTAAGCACCCCTGCTCCGATACTGTAGTACAGTTGATTCCGATGCTATGGTATAGCGATTCCTGGCTTGTTTAAGCACCCCTGCCCCAATGCTGTAGTACAATTCATGCCTGAGCTATACAAGGGCGTATAGCATAAGAAGGGGGATAGTGTCAGGGTGCTTGCTTGGTATGCACATGATCTAGGAGCTAGGCTAGTACGTACGGTATAAATACAGCTTTCCTTCGATAGCTAGCTTTTGATTCCTCATAGTTTACAACTTCAATTAAAATACCATTTGATCCCTGAGTTTCTACCCCTGCACTCCGTGACACGAAAAGTGACTATTATAAGTCGACGATGACTGTACATCTGACACATAGCCACTTCCACAAAGACAAGACAAGTCAACCAAAACATAAGACTCCATTTTCAACTATACCACCTACCAATTCGACAGGTGATAGCATTATAATATTTGGCGTACAGTATACACAGAGGTACACTACATTCATCCAGCCATCTAGCCATCCAGCCATCCAGACTCTAGCTAGTAGCTCCCATCCAATCCCATCCCATCCAATCCAATCCAAGCGCCTACTCACCATCACCCTAAGGCCGAGAATTCGAAAGCATGAAATAAAAGATATACATAAAGCCCGAGAAACCCTACGTAAGATCTTCACCCCCACATTCGCTAGTGCTGGTTCGGTAAAATCATTGACAATCCTTGGCAATCATTGCCACTATATTTCTATTTCTCCTATTTCTCCTCTCTTTGCTAGAGAGAAGAGTCAATCCAGGAAGCAGTACACGACACGCGAAAATGACAATTGGAGTGTGTCGAATTGCTTCTTGAGACCTGGTGTAGATTCTCAGTAATGCATTCTGCTAAGTTTGGTACATACATAACATACCCATAACCGCACAGCATCACTAAACTTGAAGGCTTAAGCTGGCTATCGACTATCACTTAAAGCCATGCTCTCCCTCTCATTCAAAGGGTATGCGTATAAGATTCCGAGTCGTATCTTGGGCGCTATTAGTTTATTATTATATCAATACATTAGATCTTGGATCACTTGGTTCAATTTGGTAGGAGCACAGTTTTTTACTTATCATAGATCACATTGTATTAGTCAACACATTCGATTTGCCAAGAACAATTATATAAAGAAATTTCTTTTTGGTATTTTTCAAAGTTGTGGAATAAAGGAAACAAGGAAACAAGGGCCATGAATAACAAAAGAAACCGCTGAGACCGACTCGTCTATATCTCTTCTCCTCCTTCATTAAAGTTCCTTTCCCTATCATCGATTCCTAAGTAGAGAGACCAGCTCAAGCAATTATCTATCCCTTCCCTTTCCCCACCAAATCATCACTTCCAGTTCCATTCACAAACAATTGCACACAAATGCGCACACAATCATTTACAAACATCCCCATCAATGATTCTCTGAATGAGCTGAAAAAGTTCATTGCTCTTCTTCTGCAACTCGCCCTTCCCAGTCCACCTATCCGGATGCCACCTCAGTCGCTCCTTCTTAATCATCTTCTCGTCCAAACACCCACTTCCCCTCAGCGTCGCCTCGACCTCGTGATGACAGACGCCCAGCATTTCCCCCCGGACACAACCTAGGCGCTTGCATCCGTGTTTCTTGAGGCGAGGAAATTCCTTGGTGTTGTCTTTGATGAAGTCGGTGGCCGAGGTGGCAAATTCGTCGAATGCGGCCCCGTGAGCGGCGCGATCGCGGACTTGCCACATCTTGAGGTACTCCCATCGATCCATATTCTTCAACCGCTCCTTTTCCTTCTCAGCTTCTTGATCTGCCTCGCGGCGACGTCGCTTGGCATCTTCCTTCCTTCGTTTGGCATCTGCCTTCTTTGCCTGTTTCTCTTGTTTAGCAGTCTTTGGTGTGAAAGCACCTTCAAAGAACGCAGGGTTGCCATTGTCGGCTGGTTTGAATTGTGGAGCTGCTCGAGCGTAGGAGTAGGACCGATATGGATATTCTTCCTCGTGCCACTGTTCTCGCTCTTCTCGTCTCACTTCCTCTTCGTCGTCGCTCAAGGGCGAGTTTGACCAAAATTTTGATGCCATATTAGCTATTGCTGGTATGTCTGATTGAGATTTGGATTCCGTTCTATCTGGTGTTTTCTGAAAAGATTGGTTGATACTGATGTCGATGTTGTTGTTGATGTTGTTGTAGATGAATATCTAGATGGATAGAGAATAAATTCAGAGAAGGTATTACGTCGATATTTATACCCAATCTCATGGGATTGTTTTGAGTTTTAATATGAGACTGAACAGGTTCAGAATAATTTGATGTTGAAGCTAGAAGGTAATGAATAGGATTGTTCGAAAAATTTCTTTCATCTATGAGTATTGATTAACAAAGGGCTTTGTTTGCACACAAAGTTTCTTTGATGAGATTTATACCCAGATCAGAAGAACAGATCGATCGATCGGGCATAGGGTAGGGCATACACGGTGTTAGGCTCTATATAGATTAATATGGCAGGTGCGACTCTAATAGTGCTAAGGACTATATAGCTCAGATCGTACATATCAATAATAAGATACCCTCTCTACACCAGTCGTAGTACTAGTCTGGATCGGGTATATGTAGTAGAATAGTGTGAAAGAGTCATGCGAGATACATGCATCCTGATAGCATGTTGGGAGGAGACAATAGAGATTAGAGACTTAATAGGAATACATAAAGAACCAACAAGGGTTATCAATAACAAATGGTTTGGGGGTAGGTCATATTTGACAGTTTTGTGAAAGAGTTGTGCGATACGTGCATCCCGATAGCACGCTGGGAGGACTCTTTCACAATAGAACGTCCACTATAGCCCAAGTAGGGGTGTGTGGCTTAGTGGTAGCCAATTAAACAACAGTTTATATCCCCTTTCTACACCTATATAAATAATCTTTTCATAATAACCTTTAGGCTTTAAGTCTTCAGATTGAAGCATTTGGGTCCTCACGAGGTATGTTTAAGTTTTCGTTGAGATGATGCAGGTACTGGTTGAGACAAATGAGTGAGAGGGATGGTTCCATTATGCTTTCAAGATTCTAGGAGATTTAAAGGGCTAGGAAAGTCTGTTGCTGGAAGAAGGATTGTATCAGGCTCTATATAGATCAATATGGCAGGCGCGACTCTAATAAGGCTAAGGACTATATAGCTCAGATCGTACATATCAATAACAAGACACCCTCTCTACACCTACACATGAAAAGTAGTCGACCTCTTTTGGGGGTATATTTACTCACTAGAGGGATATGCCCATGTTCATAACCAATTGGGAAGCACCGAAGACATCCAGAAGCCTAAGAAACATTCATCTCGTAATGTGACTCATCTTCTGGATTTCACTGGTTGCCGATGATACCTCGAGAAGAACAAGGCGAAGTGTGGAGCAAGTTGCAAAGAAGCTTGCTCGATATGACGCTAGAGATAATACCACTTCGTACTAGGTAATTTCAAGTTTCCATATGCATTACCGTACCGGGAGGTATGACGTGTGTGTTTACTTTTTCTTCTTCTTTTGTTGGGGGGGGGGAGATATCTAAGGGTCTTGTTTGCCGTACGGGCATCCAAAGGTACCCGGGTACCCAGAGGAATATATCATGTGATCGTCTTATAGTTGTCGTCTAAAATTGAGGTTATTCCCAACTATATAATGACATCAAAATAATCATGTGATCGTCCAATAGTTGTCGTCTAAAGAGGTTATTCCTAACTACTAGATAACCTAATACGTACTATATAACCTTATGTGCTATATAACTTCACGTGCTAAATACCCGTGGGTACCCCGGATACCCAGAGCATTTCATGGGGATTATACTCTACCCCGTAGAGGTAGAGCTGGGTAGTATATTTCCCGGGTATACCCTACCCAGTGCCCAACCCTGGTATTTGGGACCATAAGGAAATCTAGCAACACTTAAATCCTTGGAACCGCTCATAAATCGTGCCCCCAGGATGACAGAGAAGAGAGAGAAATCCTCACCACCCACCCACGACCGCATGAACGATCGATCCCACTCCATCATTTCCACAAACCCCAATATCAGAATTCATGTAAAACTCAAGTTGCCATTACGGAATGTACTGAAATGCGCAGTCCTAACTTTCAACCAACTTTACTCGCAACGACGACGCGCCGCGCTATCAAACCCTAGGTTTCCCACAAACAAATCTCAAAACCCTTTATCCTTGGCCAATACCTTGTAAGAGTGATAGTGACTCGAAAAGAATTACATCTATACTACTATATCCATTAAACAGTAGCATAGTTCTTTCTATGTCATGTTACTGTAAAAGAGCCATTCATCGCGTTTAAGCAGCCAAACTAAACCGAAATCATCGTAACTCCAGTCTAGCAGCGAAACCCACCGCGCCAGTTCAAGCTTTAAAATTTTGAATGACTAAAAGACCAATGAAGAAAGTGCTAGGCTCGTCCAGATAGAAATAACGTATATATTTCTCCCCTTGTCCCCATGAAATTATTTTTGGTGGAGCATTTTTCAAATATTTTGACTTCATATATTCGCAGTTTAAATTTCAAATTCCAATAATTTCGTCCAATAATTGGATATACCCTCGATATACGCTCGATAACAATAATATCATATAGCATCATATCATCATCATTGAATACAGAGATACTTCTTCATATTCTTATACTTTCCCAATATTCTTGAACATTTCAGGACAACTGGATCTCAATTCATACCGGGAACTACCATACGAATCAACCATATTTGCTATCTATTTCTGTAATTGGAAATCTATCTTCTCATCAGTTTCGCCTATCAGATACTGTCGAACCGTATACCGCAATTATGGCGAATGTTGAATCGAACGAATCCTCACCGTCCCTAGATGTTATCGACCCGATTATTAGAAACGACGCGAACTGGTCCGACTGGATGAACAACCCCGAAATCAACGAGAATACATTTACCAATCAATATCCGATCCCCTTGATGAACAACCCCGAAGTTAACGAGAATACATTTGCCAATCAACATCCGATCCCCTTGATGAATAACCCCGAAGTTAACGAGAATACATTTACCAATCAATATCCGATCCCCTTGATGAACAACCCCGAAGTTAACGAGAATACATTTACCAATCAATATCCGATCCCCTTGATGAACAACCCCGAAGTTAACGAAAATACATTTGCCAATCAATATCCGATCCCCTTAATGAACAACCCCGAAGTTAACAAGAATACATTTGCCAATCAATATCCGATCCCCTTGATGAACAACCCTGAAGTTAACGAGAATACATTTGCCAATCAATATCCGACCCCCTCGATGAACATAGAAGAGGCGAACTGGATGAACAACCCCGAAGTTAACGAGAATACATTTACCAATCAATATCCGACCCCCTCAATGAACATAGAAGAGGCGAATTGGATGAATAACCCTGAAGTCAACGAGAATACATTTATCAATCAATATCCGACCCCCTCGATGAACATAGAAGAGGCGAACTGGATGAACAACCCCGAAGTCAACGAAAACACATTTACCAGTCAATATCCGGCCCCCTCGACGACCACAGGAGAGATAGATATGACAGGACAAATGGACTGGATGAACAACCTCGAAATCAACGAGAATACATTTACCAATCAATATCCGGCCCCCTCGATGACCACAGGAGAGATAGAAATGACTGGACAAATGGACTGGATGAACAACCTCGAAATCAACGAGAATACATTTACCAATCAATATTCAGCCCCCTTAACGACTACAGGAGAGATGAATATGGCAGAACAAATGGTCCGGATGAACTACCCTGAAGTCAACGAGAATACATTTACCAATCAATATTCGGCCCCCTTGACGACCACAGGAGAGATGGATATGGCAGAAGGGATTAACTGGGATGACTACCCCGACATGAACGAAAACTTCCTTACTCGTCAACATTCGAACTTCAGCGCGACCGTAGAAGAAGCCATAGAAGATTCCATACAAGATGCCATACAAGAGACCATGGGAGGGGCCATGGGAGGGGCCATGGAAGAGGACATGGAAGAGACCATGGAAGAGAACATGGAAAAGAACTTGGAAGAGATCACGCAAGAGATTGATAGAAAAGTTTGGAACGAAATGATCGACGATTTTCACCCAGAAAAAATTGAATACATAAGGAGGCTCAAAAAAAACCTAGCGAATGCATCCCCCGAGGTACAGGAAAATGCTATAAACCAAACCAACAAATCCTGGTACTGCGAGTCGTTGCAGCGTGATGATTGGTTGGAAAAGGCGGCCGCGAAGAGGGAAGCATTCAAGAAAAGAGGGAAGCCTTTTGAGGAGAGGCAAATATCAGATAAGAAGCAAAAGAATCTTTGCAAACGCGTGAAGGATTTGGTGAAACTGCGAAAGAAATTGGGGCCATTGGGGGAAATCGAAAGTTTGAGTGAGATGAACGAGGCCTTTAGGACGGAGACGAAGCGTTTGAAAACTGAAATCAAAGAGAAATGCGCCACAACTTTCAATGCGTTGCCGAGTAATGACAAGCGTATGGCAGAGATCGAGGCAAATATCCGGTGGAGGCTATTGTTGTTGGATCCGACAGGGTCCGAAGCATATCACTTGAGAGTTGATTTGAAGGATCTCGGCGAAAGTTACAGTTGTTTGAATATAATGTTTCGCCCAATGCTCGAAAGTTTAATGATGGACATATCCTTGCAGGAGAAAGAGAATGCGAAGAGGGCAGAGGCGCTTGACAAGCTTGGCCGAAACCGTCTATTGTACTCATTTATACGAGGTTCTTTGTGTGAATCGAGAGTCATGTTTCTTAGATGGACAGAAAATTAATTAGCAGGCCATGCCAACTTTTTTGACCAATAATATAAATCTTTGTTTTAACAAAAATATTTGCAGCATACCATGAGTGCAACCTAATTGATTTTCCCTGTTTGTCCGTGAAGTGAATAGGACATTGTGCAATATGAATGGACCGTGACATTGGAGAGCTGGAGGCTTTGCTTACCTTCGTCTTTCTCAATCACGGGTGCATTTCTCTCAACCACAGGTATCCATCCACTAGTTTTTCTCCCCCTCAACTTAAATTCATCGCACCTCAAAGCTGATCAACCATCTCTTAGGCCCCAAACACGCATCTTCCAGTGAGGATAATATATGAAAAACAGAACCACCAGACCTTCTGATAATCAAGGAGGGTATTTTTCAAAAGGGTACCTAGTTTACGAGTGTAAACTTCGAAGATTCAGGCAAGAGCGAAAGACTACCTGGGATATGTTGAGGTATCCCAATTTTCCGCGTGTCTGTTATGAACACCTTGTATAATTAATAGGAGACATATTGCGAGATTTGGTATCATTCACTTGAATTGATCTTGGCTTTGCATGGAAAAATTCCATGGAGAGAAGTGATGTTGTGATGTTAAGATTAGGTACGGAAGTTACGCGCCCTAATCTTTGTTACACCGCATCTGTTCTGCCATCAACCAGATCGTTCTGCCCAGCAATTAAGGCATCTTCGTCGTGTGCACGTGAGAGATGGAAATCCAATCCAGAGGCAGGTGATTGAGAGACACGATAATGAGATTGGTTGATTGTGTTGTATGATGGAGTGCAGATCATGATTGCAGGAGGGTCTGCAAGTGTAGAATCAGGCATAGTTGCTTTTGCCTCGAGCGAGAGAAATATCATTCACACCTTACCTTTTTTTTTTTCAAGGAGAAGTTTGAGAAGAGAAGGAATGGCGGGGCAGGAGTATAGAGAGACTACTTCGGCGTAGAGCGAATGAATTCTGCGAGAGATTTTGAGAGATCTATGTGAAGCTCTCGATTTCTCCACGTCTCATATCCTTTTCCCGGCAGTCATGTTCTACAGCCTGCGATGAGACACGTATTTCTTTTATGTACAATCACTTACTCATATACCGGTTGGTCACCTTTAACCCCGTTGCATATATCATATACCCATTGCCCCAACCGACCTACGCTGCAGGAGTACAGAAATGTATAACGAACCTGCTTTGAACCAGATCATTGTGTTTAAGGGACCTCAGAAGTCGAGGAACCAGCTACTGTAGTAATTTCTAGGATCACAAATTGGAAGAGGTTCGCAGTCATACAAGGTATGTAGTTCTTGAAGAAATCCTCAATGATTTTGACACTACTCTACAGTACATCAATCAATGGCATCAGATCATCTTAGCTACAGTTACAGTTAACATGTTTACCGGAATCGCTCCCCCTCCCCCCCCTGATCCAAGAATAATCCGTTCTCCGTATATGAATTCTCGTCCGAACATTCACTCAAATCACACTTCACTCCCCCAACCAATCATGTCGCTTCCACATCTCAAGTCTGGGAAATTCTAAGGATTGACATCCCGGAGATAAAAACCAGAAAGGTCTCTTATTCCCAGTCGATGTATTTTCAATTTTTTGCGTCCCAATTGGGACAGATTCATGGGAATGAACTTTGAACATTTTCAGGTATGCAACAAAACTTTTGGGATGTCTTTTTCACCGCTATTTGGCAGAATATTGAGCATTCAAGATGGATAGAAGTTCGTTATACTGAATGACTCGAGGAATGGCGAGATATTCTTCTTACCTTTTACTTACCACCTCTGAGGAATCCGGGACATCAATTTGCTGGCTGGCAATGATTAATCAAGCCCTTTGGAGAGTAAGAGAGAGGACCTGGATAACTTGTACCTTAATCCTCTTGGTCTTGTTTAGTCTTCTGGGGAGTCAATCTGGTTCTCCAAGCACAATCGTGTAGAGCTGATAGCTTTTGAACCGTAGAACCAAATGGTAAGTGAATTATTATTGATTACTAAAAGTCAGAGCAGAAACATGGCTGAGTAGCCTCGATGGTAGGTAGGTTTGGCTGTCCATCAGAGGCACATAATGAAACCGAATGGTAACTTATCATCAGGGTGGTAGGATCTCAGGGTCGTACGCAGTAGGTCAAACAAAACATATTATCAATTTCAGCAATGAACTGCGAGGGTATTCAGATCATATTGCAAGATGGGTCAATCTGGGTGCCGGCTTAGACTCTGCAGATGCAATAAGGAAAAGTCATATCACCAACGTTGGAGAAGTTTATCGCCGTGACTATCTTAGAGACATTCAAACAGCTTTCGAAGACCAGGCGGGGGTGTCAGTGGAAGAGCTTACAGCTGATAATGGACTGAAGTTATTCTCGAGAAGGCAAAACCGAGTGGTTTGTCGAGGGTCTTATTTGGAAGTGGGATTGGAACAAGCGGTGGTGTCTGGCACCATAGGAACTACCCAGATTGAGCTTCTGGGAGCGTTTGGTGGGCTCACAGGCGTTAAAAGAGAACGGTATCCTGCAATCAGCGGTATGTACCAATTGCAAGAATCTATACTGCAGTTGAGAATGGAGCGCGGGTGGTTATTGGACAGAATTTAATCAGGTGCGTAAGATGATATTATGTCATTGACTTCTCACAATTCAGTAGAAGGGAATTATCAAGTATCTTGATCTGAATTATGGTGTACGAACCACCGCAAGCGATCTCTGAGGCCCAATGCCCAATGCGAGCTCAATCACGTGACTGTGAAACGAAAACTCCCCCCAAGAAGCCCGGGATTTGGCTGGAATGAAGGAGATGTCTTGAGGCGAGATGGATGTCTTAAGGTTATGCATAACTTGAAGTGAGCACCGACGGAAATTTGAGACGAGAAAGCCGAAGAGCGATTTTAGGAGAAGAGGGGATTGAGGTACCTAGTACTAAGAGGGTAAAAGTAGTAAGAAATTTATGCGCCCGTGAATGTCTGGAGAGATGGATGTTACATTGAAATACACGAGAAAGTTTTACTATTGGTGAATGGATGTATCAATGGAGATGATTTGCAAACTCCGATATCTCTCATCTCATTAGTAAGTACGTACCAATTAGTTTTCGAGTGACAACTCCAGCTAATTGAATCTTCGGTCCTTTATGGAGAAAGCGTAAAGAACAACTCTTCCTTTGATGATTATTGTGTACAATTGATTGTTGGTGATATCTGGTTATACATGTATATATACTACATATTAAAGGACTTCATATATGGATTTCTGATTTCTAAAATAAGACCTGATGGATATGAATGTTCCATAATAATAAATTGAAACGATGATTGATTGATAATAAAGTCAAGTGAAACTTGGAGCTATTTGCAGTTCGCAGTTCGCAGTTCGCAGGATTTACCACATGCACATTGCACATGTTTACCTAAGCACCTTTCAATCCGAACCACTCCGTAGAGTGCAACAAACAACATCATATTACTACTAGGTAGGTAGGTAAGTAGATATTTGGTAGGTAAATATATCAATCAAAGAACATCAATTTTAATAAACCCCTTTATCCTTTTACAAGAATATTGCATGATAAATTGATCTCGTGTTTTTTCGTCTTCATTGCCTACCTAATAAAATATAGAAATAAGAAATAAGAAATAAGAAAATACCTATCCATACCTAGGTACAAATAGATAGAAGAACCTTAGTAACTGAAAACAAGAAATAAATCAAGTCAATAAATCATTAGCAAATCATATTCCTTGCTGCAAGCGTCTCCTCGAACCACCACCCATCCACCCTCATCCATCCTTTACGGAGTTCTTCTCCACCACAATCCATACAACCTGGAATCACCCAACTTTATACAACAACCAACTACGAAGTACAACCATTTTTGCTTTCGCCTCCGAAATTTATACTTTCTAAAGCTTCAAGGTTGATATTAATATACTCCGGCTGGCCGAGAATATCGGGCTGGGTTCATATTCCTCAAAACATTCATTGTATTGCGTTGGATATTTGAGAAGAAGGCAACAATTTGAAAGGTGCGATAAGGGTACCGTATAATGATGGAGGACGTCCTGCGGGGGATGCAGCAATCAACTCTCTCGACTTCGATTTTATCTTCAACGCCAACATCACTCCCTATAATAGCTGGCGCTCAGGAAGCTCTTCGAGATACATTACAACAAGCGACTAGTCTTCAATATGCGGCGGCGGCTGCGACTGGTAAGGCTAGCGACTATGTTCAGCTTCAGTCCAGCAATGATTCGACAATAAATGGCGTGGTGATAGGACTACTGAGTTCATTTGGTTCGGCCATATTGATAGCTTTCATCTTTATGATTGTCTATTTCTTCAAATACACAAACAATGGAAGGATTTTACTGGACCGGATCGGAAGACCAGGAGAGTATGATGATGAACAAGCTTTCGCAAAGGAAGAGGCGGAAGCCTTGGAGGAGATGGATGATTTACAAAGAACTGAATACTTGAGAGCCAAAGGTATGTCTCTTCATTATCTACCTATCCCTCGATGATGCTAATGATGTTGCTCGTAAAGCATTCGTACAAGCAAACCCACCCGATTCATTACCAACCGACATCTCTTTATCGCAATACTTGGCAATCCAGGAGAAAGGAGTTTCTGCTTGGGAGTTTGAACCAGAGTTGGAGATTGCGAATTGTTTTGTGGAAGCTAGGACGGAAATCGAATTCTTCGATAGCGAATGTTGCACCCTCACGAATCTACCCGTACCAAAACAGAATGAGGTTTACTATTGGGAGTCCAAGATTTACGATAAGCCGGAAAATACTCTCATTAGCATTGGGGTAGCTACAAAGCCCTATCCTTTATTCAGATTACCAGGTAAGATAATTTGATGAGTTGTAAAGATAATTACTAATGAAGGGCAGGGTGGCACAAATATTCCGTTGCTTATACCTCTACTGGACATCGAAGATATAATCAACCTTTCAGCGGACCAGTATACGGACCACAATATGTTCAAGGAGATGTTATTGGAGTAGGATATCGACCTCGAACTGGTACAATCTTCTTCACTCGAAATGGAAAGAAACTCGAAGATGTAGCACATGGTCTCAAATCACAAAATCTCTTCCCAGCGGTTGGCGCAAATGGTCCTTGCACAGTACATGTCAACTTTGGACAATCTGGTTTCGTTTTTATTGAAGCAAATGTCAAGAAATGGGGTTTAGCTCCTATGACAGGTAGTCTTGCTCCCCCACCTCCATATGGCAGCGAACAAGGAAGTATTCTCTTAGAGGCCGGACGAGATGGCGCGCAAAGTACCAATAGTCACTATCAACCGGATTCATCACGACATGGACGAACTCGAAGTGGAAATTTTAGGCATGGTCCACCTACAAGTCCTGGACCAATACGATCACCCACAGATATCTCTTTAGCTCAACTTACATACATTCCTTCACATGAAGAGCCCGGCGAGGCATCAAATAGTTCTACACCAGCACCAACACGAGGTGCTAATACACAAACTGGATTGGGAGTACACGACAATGCACAACCACCTCCAGAATACACAAGCCCTTTACCTTCAGCAGCAGGAAGTCCCCGAGGAAGCACAGATAGTGAAAGGACACCAATGCTACGAAGGAAAACTACGCCACCACCTATACCAAGTTATAGCGATGCAGTAGCACAGCGAAATCGAAGTAATAGCCATCGAGATCAAAACGCAAATCGTCGAGAAAGAAGCGATAGTCATCGAGCTCGACATGGAGATGGAAGCCCTTCTCGATCATGATCTAGCATAGAAGGATATCAACACCATTTTGGGATGAGCGAGGAGTTTCAGAGAAAAAAGACGACAATGTGAGGAAGTTTGAATAAAGGATTTTGGTACGATATGATTTTCAGTGATGGATCAAAGTTGTTTTCTTGGGAGGGAGGACTTGGAGTTAAAATATGAAATAGCGTAGAGAGGTAAAGTCCCTATGTTGTTGAATTGAATGGTGCTTCGGTGTAGTTTTGGGATGGTCTTGGCAATGCAAGGTTATGGTTGGAGAAGGGATGGAGTCTTGTTATTGGCGTCCTGGGAGTTATGTGATGGATAGGTCTTGAACATAAGATGAATCACTTTTTGGGGGAGGATATTGAGATGGATCGATCCTAAGTATCGGGGGATGTTTGGTGGCCTAAGGGTGTTTGAAGACAAAGTAGGATGGATGGATGGGACGAGAGGTATAGGAAGAGAATGGAATAGGCGGATACTGGTTGATAAAAGGGGTGATGTGTGCATAAGATAGCAGTTGAGTCAATACAAATATACGATGTTCCTTTGTCATTATTATAATTCAATGAAGCAGAAAAGTCTAGCTCATCTTTAGGGAACCGGGCTATCTTAACGTATCGTGCGTGTCTGAGATAGTAGACAAGCTTGACCATGCTTATGCAAATATGCTCTACTCGCGCTTGTGCAGGATGACCGCCGCTACCTCCCCACATCACATGTATTTTTAGGAATACCCCACATATCGCAAGGCAAAAATCTCCACACACCCCGATGTTTACGACAATACCAGTAATGAACAAGATATCTCGCGAACTTTGGTACAGCTGGGAATACATATTTTCCGTCTTCGAATGTGCTAATCATCCGACAAAGCCAATATCAGTGGCAATGCTCCATCCTGCGTTTGCTTCGTCTGGTACACGTAAGATTATATTGGGGGTTCGATACAAACAAACATTTGGTTGATTCAAGCCTGCAGCCTTGCATTCCTTAAATATATCTTCATAATCCCATCGCTCTCATGGATAGGGTTGCAGTGCCAACAAGGTTGGCATGTCTGCTTTCAGATGGTCTCGTAGGGCACTGGCAAATCCATCAATCAATCAATGAGCGCACCTTTGTGGCGCTGAATTCGGGAACCGAGGTCTTCGCTGCGTACCTAATCAGCGAGTTCGTGAAGGCCAGGTTCGAAAATTGCATGTTGCGCAATGTTGGCACTCATACAGCCAGCCGGTTTTACCGGTAAAAGCCTCGAGTTGAGGAAACACGAGATCTTCTTCAACATCATGGTGATGCTTCACGAACGAGCACCATGCTTTGATAAAGAATAAGAAATCCCGAACGTCTTCTGACGCTCTTACTTGAAGAGCTTGTAAATAGATAGATACATTTAATGCCTCTGATGATTCCATTGTGTAAATGAGCCATTTCGTTCGCGGAGTGGATTGCGGCATGTTTTTTCTATTGGCGTTAATAAGTCGATGTGGACTTCCATGTCACGGGTGTGGATAGCTACTCACCGTATCCTGGGTGTTTCCCGGTGTCTCCAAGAGCTTCCAGGGGCCATCTGCCCATGGATTTTTAGTTGCCATTCTCGAAGTTAGTTGTCAAGACGAACCTTGGAAGAATTAGAAATGATGGTCGAGGTATGGACAACCTCTTAAATGGAGGTCATCTGTTAAGCCCTATTAGTTAATACGAGATAGTGATTAATAATAGTCGGCGTGGCGTTCCTAACTTAATTAAACCATTCGAATGATAATCCATTGCCGTGATATTCAAGCTTTTATAGTATATCTTTATAATCTCTTTTAAAATTAAAAGATATCGATCAAGAACATAATAAATTAGCCCTATTCCAATCTACACTTATATTAAGATCGTTTATACCTTTAATAGCATCAAAACTAACAAAATCTATATTAGTACTTAAAATAAAATTAATAAGATTCTATGTTTTATACTCCTCCCCTTTCTTTACCGAGGCCAATAACGACGATTTTATTAAAACTTTAAAAATAGATTTTGAAGGTATGTTTTGATAAATTATAGAGTGCTAAAATATTGATATTGCACGTGGTCTTGTGATATACCCTCCAGGGAATATAACGGAACCAAAGCGACTGAGCTATGCTGATCTGCTGGAATTAGCCCATGAAAAAAGCTACCAGCTAGCTCGGCTGCAGTTCTTCAAAACTGCTTGCATTATTGTTCTACATTTAGACAATCACTTGGATAATATCATATGGTTTTGGGCAGCGATGCTTGCTGTCGCAATTCCAGTTATGTCCACACCGTTCAGTTATATTCCAGAACAACGCGAGAAGCAGATAAGAGGACCGACGGAGCTCTTTGGAACCCCAATCTGGATTACACAAAACAAAAACCTAGCGCTATTCAAATCTGAGCATCATCTCAATCTTTATACCATCGAGGCGCTCTCATCTGCAGAAGATGAAACTACTACCTTCAAAGTGTCCATCGCTACTGCGAGTGTGAGATCTCGAGAACCTCAGCTCGCGATTCTTATGCTTATATCGGGAAGTACGGAAACTGCCAAAGCTGTATGTTTGAGACAAAGTCAAGGCATTACGGCGCTTGAGCGCAAAGCCTCCGTCAAAACGTTGATCAAGGACAGTCCATTTCTAAATTGGATCGGACTTGATCATGTAGCTAGTTTGGTGGAAATACACCTCCAAGCTATATTTCTTGGTCTAGATCAGATTCACGTAGACGCATCTGATATCCTGCCGGATCCTGCGAAATTCTTGATACTTTTGAGTCAACAATAATTGGTAAGTCTCTCGTTCATTTGCACCAAATTTCTTCCTCGCAAAATTCAGAAGCATCTTGACAGCCCAAGCAAACTCTGCATGGAGAAGCAATCTCGATTTGAGTTGCCTCGGCTTTCTCGCTTCTGGTGGAGAGCCCAACGATGTGGAAAGCTGTGAAGTCGTCAGCCGGGATTCCGGGAACTCATCTCGCACGGTGCTTCACCGGATGTGATTGTGACTGGCTTCGGTATGACAGAAGCCTGCGCAGGTGCTATTTTCAACTTGCAATGCCCGCAGCAGGATATTCCAGATGGTCGAAAGTTCACGTGTGTCTGGGGCATTGCATGCCAGGAATAGCAATGCGAGTTTCTTTACCGCTGGATGCCGGGTCATTTGTCTCGGCCGAAGCTAGCGAGACTGGAAACCTTGAATTACAGGGGCCAGTAGCATTCGCAGAGTACTACAACAATCCCAGAGCGACAGCTGAGGCATTCACGGCAGACAAGTGGTTCAAACCCGGAGTCCAGGCGATGATTGATCAGCACGGGAATCTCCATCTGAAAGGGAGATCGCAAGACAGAATAATAAACATTAATGGAGTCAAGTATCTACCAGACGAGGTTGAAACAGTCCTTGATGAAAATTTTGGACCAGAACTCTCTCGAGTAATTTGTTTTCCATATCGCCCTGTGAACCAGGTTACCGAAAGCATTTGTATTGCTTACGTCTTGGGACAGGATACGAATGACTTTGGAGTCTGGACTGGCATATATAACAAGGTAGTTAGTATAGTGATGCTACACACTACAGTCATGGACAGGCAAACACATACAAAAAAATCTCAGGAAAAAAAACTTATTTTTTTTTATATCAAAAAATAGCCCTAAATCAAAGAAGTATATTAAAGTAAAAAGTAACTTTTAAAAATTATTCAATCTTTTTAAAAATAATAAAATATATAAAAAAAAAAAAATTTCAAAATATTTTGAAATATTGGTGGTCAAAAATCAAAAAAAAGCATTGTATATATGTTTTATGTGATTTACCTTTTTTTGATACTTTCGGTATTACCTTTTTTTCATTATTATTTCTAGATATATAAAGTTAAAGTTTTGTTATCACTATTAATAAGCTTTATTAAAGCTATCTAATACATTTCTATAAAGTATAATTCACAAATAAATATATAATTTATAAATGATTTAATATAAAAATCTTAAAGAATAATATAAATATAACTTTTATATTCAATATATATTATTTATATTTTAATATATTTAACTTTACTTTATAAAATCATCAAAATAGATACTTCGAATAGCTTTAAAAAACTTTGTATAAATATTCAATTAAATATTCTTAATAATATTAATAATTTGAATAAGGAGAATCAAAAGATCTTTGATATTGATACTTAATATAATCTATTTATTTAGAAAAAAAACGATTCTAATAATTCAAACCTTGATTTTGATTTTAATTAACCTTTAGCTAAAGCTAAATTATTTTAAGAATACTAAAGTATTTTTGCTTTTAATAATAATAATAATTTTATATATTTAAAAACCTTTATTTCAATATTTATAATTACTTATAAAGGACTTTTTAGATTTACTACTTATATACCAAAAACTATATTATTTGAAAAAAAATCTCGAATTATATAATAGAGATATTAAAAATTAGTAAATAAAGCTAAAAAAGCCAAAGAAAAATCAGGGAAAAAGCAAAGCAAAATCTTATTTAGCCTTTTTCTCTTTTAACCTTTATCAAAACTTTTTTAAACACTATTTTCTCCCTTTATTCTACAATCTCAAAATTCACTCTCTTTGTTTATTCGTTTATCTCCATTTTACTTTCTATTACTATTTAATAGACAGAAACAAACAGATTCCGATAAAGAGTATCAGAATAATATAAATAATATATTTAAAAAGCAAAATAAGTTAATTGATATATAAATATACAAAGTAATACTCACAAATCTTTCAAATAAACAATCAAAAGTTTTATATAATACTTTAATAGCTTCTTTTAATAAACTAAACGATATTGAGAATAATATAAAATATTGAACTTGTTTAATTTATCAAGGGGTTTTTAATAAAATCGTCTCTTATATTAACCAAATTCTTAAAGGAGAATCTATACTACTGTATACCTTTTTCGATCTTTAATACTTTCAATTATATATCCAAAACATCCTTAAAAGAAAAGAATATCAAATTAATCAAATTAAAGCATTATAATTAATTACTTCTGCTATACATTCAATTATTAATAGTAGTACTTTTGCTCAGCAAATTAAGTATATATTTCTTTATTATTAAGTATATTAATTCTTACTAAAGTATGCTAAAAGTAGAAAAAGGATAAATGCATTATTCCTAAATAATGAAAAGGTTTTAGAAGTTTGCAAAATATAATTAAATTAATAAAAAGTTGATACAATAATATCATTTTTATTTATTAATACTATTAACCAGAATATTCTGCCTTATTTAATAGTTATTTCAATCAAACTATTAGTTTTGAAAACTGGTTATAAATGATTACTGAAATATAAATTTAACCCTTTGGAATTCAAAAAAAGTATTTATATTAATAATTATAAACGTCTTAATATTATTAAATACTAATAAAAAGTATTTTTTTTGATAATAAAGAAATATAATAAATTAACTACTTATTATAATAAAATTGATAAAGAATAAGTAATAATATTATTTATATTTATTATTAGAAAAAAAGAGTATATAATACTTTTTTATAACAAGTTCTATATTTATGCTTTTAATTTTCGGAAAAGGATTTGATTAGAATAGAATTAACAAAAAATGCTTAAAAAGAGGAAGGGCAAGTTTATTTATATTTTTGATTTTATTAATACTGCTAATAGATTAATAATAAAGAATAAAAAAAAAATATTATTAAAAATATAAAAAAGATTATTTATTTTGATATCTAAAAAAATCTATAATAAAATATAAAACAATTATATATCCAACTTAAAAAAGTTATACTTATTTTCGCTTAAGTATATTTAGGAAAGGTTAAAGTATTTGTATTTGATTAATCCTTTGTTTATACATTTTTTGAAAAAGGTATATTAAATACTTTTAATATGAATATTAATAGTAATAGAAAAGCAAATATTTTTTAAAATATATTTTATTTATTAAAAATAACTAAAACAAGATTGATAGGCAAAAAGCAAAAGATATAGATTACTAATCTTAATATTAAAATTAAAATGCTTAAAAGTATAATTGAGACTTTTGTTGAACAAGGATATTGCCTAAAAGTTAGTATTAGAAAGCAATTTAAGGGCAAATGTGCATTATAATGTTTTGATTCTTTTATATATCTTGTATTAAAACATTTCCTTTTTCAATCTATTTATTGTTTAACTTAAATACTTCAAAATTATATAGATTTTTGAGAGCAAAAATCGATTATATTTAAGATTATTAAAAATATAGATTATATTTGCTTATTTCTACCCAAATTCTATTACAAGTTAAATCCTATTAAAATATACTGAGGATATTCGAAAACTAAATACTGATAAATTAAAAAGAAGAGTTTTAAAGCTATTAAAAAGGGTGTATTAGAAATATTAAATGTATACCTAATAGAAGTTATGCGATGTTTTTGTAATAAATCTTTTCGATTTATAAATGAATATAGAAAGGGATTGAATACAAAAGCAATAGTATAATGTGTTAAAAAGCAAAAAAGTCATAAAAGTATTTTGGAAGGAATAATAAAAAAGTTCAATAGTTAAATAGAAATTAATATATATTAAATAGTTAAATAATATTAATAAAAATAACGAAATATAAGATTTTACCCCTGATTTTTGATTATATAATTTATTGATAAAACCCAATAAGATATCGATAAAAGTACAATAAGGGAAAACGCATAAACATTTTTTTTAAAATATTTTGAAATACATAAATTTATATTAAAATAGATTAAAATTTAACTATATATAGGTTCAAGTTGATATTTACTTTAAATTGCTCCCCTGAATCAAGACTATAATCTAATATAAAGTTTATAAAATTATAAAAAAAAAATTTTTTTTGTATATGTTTGCCTGTCCATAACTGTAGTGTCAGACCTTTCATTCTTGCTTTGAGTAACGAATCCTAAAAGTAACTAATTAAGTTTACTTAAGTATTTGATAAAAAGTAATAAAAAAAGAACTATTAAAGTTAATAAAAAGAAGGAGGATTATAAATATTATTATATAGTTTAATTATAAATAAATCGTTGTTAATGTTAATTTGAATACTATTTCGTATTTCTAAAAGGCACTCTAGGAAATTGTACACTCCGGGAAACCGTCGGCTAAATATCCAATCAAATGTTAAGGTCTCGTGGTGAGTCTAAGTAAACACAAAACTATCCCCCTTTCCCACCTACAACCTATATCCCCTCGCGCCTCTTCAGATCAATAAACACATCATCCCTCATCATCGGCGCATTGACCCCCAAAGACGGCGTACACAAATCCAATCTCGGAAACCTCTGCGGTGCCCCCGTCCCTGTCGACAACGACACCTCAAACCTATTAATGACGGACGCGACAAACACGAACATTTCCTGGCGCGCCAAAAATCTTCCAGGACAGTAGTTCACCCCGCCCCCAAAGGGTTTAAAATTCATGGAATTACTGAGATGCTTGTCGCGCATAAAGCGCTCGGGGTCGAAATGGGCAGGGTGGGCAAAGACGCGCGGATCCATTTGCAGTTGGCGGAAGGCGAGGAGGATGGTGTGGGGGGCGGAGAGCAGCTTGGGGCCGATGGTGGTGGGGGCGATGAGTTTGCGGGCGGACAGGGCGTTGGAGGCGTAGCGGAGGGTTTCTTTGTAGAGGGAGTCGAGGAGGGGGCATTCGTTTAGGAGGTACGTGGTGTTGATGGTGGTGGAATGGGTGAAGGCGGAGCTGGTTTCGAGGAGGAGGCGCTGGTGGAGGGAGGGGGTGTGCAGGATGTGGCTGAGCATCCAGAAGGCGAGTTTGTAGGGGTTGATGTTGGCGCTGGGAGGGGGTTAGCTTGGTTTTGGGTTGGGGTGGGTGCGAGAGGGGTTAAGCAGGGAGGGGAAGAGGGAGCGGGAGCGGGAAATGGGGAGAGGAAAACATACGCCCAGTAGATCATCAGGGCTATAGCAGCCGCGTCTTCAGATTCGATTCCATTAGCCTCAAGCTCACTCATCGAGGCTTTAATTAACCACGCTTGATCATCACGTTCCGAAGCCGGTAGCTTGGATGTTTGGTTAAAAGCATTTAAGATCTTTCGTCTCGCTTTAGCAAGTCTACTATTCTTGCCATGCGGATATTGGAAAACGAGCATCCAAACATCGGTATTGAAATCTTGAAGCGCTTCGGTCAATCCGGGCTCCACATCGTATACTTTTGCACCGAAAAATGTCTTGGCGACGGCGCCGACTAGAACATCAGAACAAAGTTTTAAGAGGGAGAGGTTGTTGATTCGGTCGCCTGTTGGACAGAGGATGGGATAGCGCGCTTTTACGTCGTTCCATTCGAGATAGCGATCAATCCATCTGGTTAGAGATGCATTGATGATATCGAGTTTTGGACCGGGAAGTAGCTGTCGTTTGTAGAGGTCGAGGGTGGAATGGATGATGGACATGAGGGGAACTTTGGCAGGGTCGACATCGGAACGGCTGGCTTGGACGATCTCGATGGGCTGCTTTTTCCAAAGAGTGCCGATGATGGAAGGGCTGATGCCGAAGCCGATGAGGAGGTCGTTGAGCATTGCATCCCAGGATAGGGTGGTGTTGTTTTTGTAGACTTCGGCGACATGTTCGGGTTCTGTGAGAATGTATAGAGTTTTCCCTCCGACGGTGAGGGCAAAGGGTTCTCCGTTATTGTTGAAGTATTCTTTTCCGCGATTGATCAATTCCTCAGAGCTTGCGATGAATGATCGAGCATGTCCTAGGACTATTGGGATATTGTTAGTCACTCCGGTGGGTACATTTGTGAATGATGAGGGAGCTGTTTACTAACATGGAATCAAGTATGGTAGCTGTTTAGGGACGTTTGGTTGAAAGAAGGGTAGCACCGTAAAGGTCCACAGTCTCCAACATAGCCATAGTGCAGCAATGCCAGAGAGAACCTCGCTGTACACAGAGTGCGTGACTATTTTGAAAATCACAAAGGCGATTTCTCTTAACATGATGGAGGGTTGATGAAGCAGATAGTAGAAAAGACTAATGAACAACTGTGATGGACCTCATGTCATAAAAGCGAGCCTGATATTCTATTTGAATCTTCCACTTGGATTATATTGCAGGCAATCGCGGACGTTGCCTATCAACGAAGAGCAGGTTTTGGAATACCATCATGCCACTATTGACCCTTGAGAAAGTCTATTCACATTGTGATAAGAGCCACTATTATTAGACTGCCGTGCAATGTCTTACCACATCTAGAGGCATAGAGCGAACGTCTCTCTTGGAAGAACTATTTTTCTTTTTTGGGAAACTTCCGCCTTGAACACGACATCGAAATTATGAAGATTCGCGCCCACATTGTGATGGTGGGGGCCATAATCGTTAGATCTCACTTCACGTAAGGCTTTCCCAGCTTTGGTAACACCGACTAGATGGCACTGCCTGCGAGATTTGGCTAGATCTCCTGTATATCCGGAGCAGATGTTCCCACTCCAAAATTTGTGCAGTTCAGTCTAGGCACTGCCTGCGAGACTTGGCTGGGTTTACTGTATATCCGGAGCAGATGTCCCCATCCCAAATTTGTGCAGTCCAGTTTCACGAACTAAAGTCTAGATATCTTCAAATTCCCGAGCGCTTAAACCATGACTATGATCAGATGTTGTTAGGCTTTCCGCGGTACCTTGTCCATGGAGACCCCACTCTAGCTACCTGGATTGAATAATCTTATTTCAGTCTTGGGGACATCTGCAAGTGACATGTGCACAGAGCATCTGGATATCGCAGCTGCGCCGTTGCAAGATCCATCTTTGGCCCCCATCACATTTATGTCATGATCATGTCCCAAGCTTGGGTCCACCAGTATCCGGCGCAGCGACTCCAGGTAGGGGTTTTTCGCTCGGTTTACACCCTTGTAGTGGGGTTTTCTATCGGGACTTCCTGATAAAGCAGATATCTCCAAAGCTCCAAAGTTTAATCACAATTGATACGATCCATGATCTTTGTGCAGGGGTTCAATTCAGTGTGTCCCCTCCCCCCTTTACAATACCAACTTACCAAGGGAGTAAAGCTCGGTGAGTCCCTGCACCGGGATAGTTTTTTAGGTGGGTACTATCATGATTCTTTCGGAGGTATCGCTCATAGCAAAGTAGGCATTTAGGTGAACGCCATGGAGGCCATGTGGCATGCTCCAACAACCCATTTTCCGGTAGTTGTTTAGTGGTATTACCACACCACCACCGCGGTACTGGGAATCGACATGATAGGGTTAAAATGCGACATTTATTGTTAACTCTATGATCGAAAAATGTGACACGATGAACAGGTATTGAGATACTAAGTAAGCACTAGATATGAGTAGGTACCTACCGAGGTGAGGTAAGCACTAGGTTAGCGTTGCACTGCATTAGTCAGCTAACATAGATTCAAATGAACGTGCGCTTTTAGTATCCAATCACGTGCCAGGTACTACCTACGGTTATGTTTCTTTCTGCAATGCTTTAATTTCATCTTATAAATTTGCGGTTACGATCTATACATTACTCAACCAGTAATATTGGTTACCACACTGGTCAACCTCGAATTCTCGTACTCCCGAGGTCCTGCGAGATCCCCAGAAATGATTCTTCATTCACTCTCTATGTTCCGTGCAACATTATTATAATAGAGGACAATAATTCTCCGCACACGAGATATGCGATATCCAATCTGCAAGGGTTTTAAACACTCAGCCATACAATCAATCTCAAAATCATTAGCCGGATATCTTGAGTTGTGATACGCATTAAAAACATGGCATGCGGCGATCTCACATCTAATCGGCGGTTGGAGAGATGAAGTCTCGTGTAGCATCGGCTGTTTACCCTCCCTGCCCGTTTACATACAATAACCGATTGAGGAGATCCACATATGCATTCACCCTGGCTGCTAACTGTTTGCTTTGTATGGCAGTAAATAAGGCAGATTTCTTCAATAGCGTATCTAGAGGGCTTTCCGTGCTTTTTTTTCCCTTTTGATAGGTATCCTCTGTAACTTGACGGTTTTTCTTTGCCATCTGCTATAGCGCAACTATGGAAGTACATTCAGTCGATGAGACAGTCAATGAGAATTCCTACCTCAAAGGCTGGAAGCTATCTCTTGTTACCTTTTCCCTTTCTGTGGGAACCTTTCTCGTCGCTCTTGATGTCAACATTATCGGGGTTGCGATACCGAAAATCACGAGTGTCTTCGATTCTCTAGGGGACGCATCATGGTACTCATCCGCGTACCTCTTGACTGTAACTGCACTGCAGCCTACTATGGGATATCTATACAAATCATTCAATGTCAGACTTGTCTACTTCAGCAATGTCCTCATCTTTGAAGGTTAGTACACTTCTTCTATCATCTCGTGATTCTCGTCATTCCAGATGTCCTCTTACCATTAGCAATGCCTTTAGATCAATAATACATGAAAGCTGACATGACTTACAGCGGGTTCCGTGATATGTGCAGCTGCTCCAAGTTCTACGGTCTTTATTTTGGGGCGTGCTATTGCAGGCGTAGGCGCATCAGGGCTATTACAGGGAGCTTTAGCTGTCATCACACATATTGTGGAACTAGAGCGCAGACCTTTGTTCATGGGAATAGTCATTAGTGTCTTTGGCCTTTCGATTTGCGTTGGTCCTGTGATGGGTGGCGCCTTTGTCGATAGTATTGGCTGGAGGTGGTGTTTTTGGATGTAAGTTCAATCATACTTCGAAAGAAACAAAGTATCTAACCGAAGAACAGAAACCTTCCTATCGGTGCAGTCGCGATATTGTTACTTATCCTTTTCCTCAGGATTCAATCCGTGCCCAATCAATATACCTCGCTGTCCCTGAGGAGCAAGATCGCGAATATGGACTTCATTGGAACAGCTACGTTTCTTGGTGCCATCTGCTGTTTGACATTAGCATTACAATGGGGAGGAGAAACAAAACCATGGCATTCATCTCAGATTATAGGATTATTTGTAGGCTTTGGTCTTCTAACCATTGCTTTCTGTTATGTCCAGGTGAAACGACAAGAAACCGCACTAATTCCTCCACGAGTTCTTCGGCAAAGATCGGTACTTTTTGGATCTTTATATCTTTTTTTCGTGGGCATGCTAGTTTATATTGTAAGTTTTCATCAAGTCAAACTATGATGTTATATCAGATCTAACAAAAGTTGTGCACAGTATACCTTTTATCTCCCATTTTATTTCCAAGCCGTGCAAAATGTTCTGCCGATCACTAGTGGAGTTCGAATTATCCCATTCGTATTAGCCGAGATAGTCCTTATTGGTGCTGCTGGGGCGATTGTGAGCCATACGGGCCATTATGTTCCTTTCATGGTGGTGGGAATGGTGATTTGCTGTGTGGGCGCTGGTCTAGTCACTCGACTTGATATCAATACTCCAACCGCTGCATGGGCCAGCTTTCTCGTTATTACTGGTGCTGGTCTTGGAACAGCGATGCAGCTACCCTACACAGCATTACAAGTAGTTCTTTCGGAAGCAGATGTCCATATTGGAAATGGTCAGTAGTCATTTTTCATTTGTTGATGTCTCAGAGTTCCAGGCTAACAATACTTCAGCTCTCTTCGTCTTTTTCAATCAACTAGGAGGGTGAGTTCCCTACTCCTATCTTACACTTTATCTTCAAGCCCTAACTACTCTAGGATGATCGCAATTCCTATTGCTCAATCATTATTTCTTTCCAAGCTCCGAGCAGAGATTACTACTCTACTCCCGAGCCTCAATCCGGATATCGTGCTCGCAGCCGGTGCTGCAGAGTTGAATCAAATTGCCGCAGGTTCAGAAGATGTTCTTTTCCTTCTTCGTACAGCTTATTCAAATGCATTGAAAAATCCATACATATTGGCCTTGAGCGCAGCATGCATTGCTGCAATTTTAGTGCCAGCTCTGGAATGGAGGAATATTAAGACTGAAGCAGCGAAGAGGAGAGAGAATGTGAACAGAGAGGTATTGTCTGGAAGCCATGATGGGGAGGGAAAGACTTCGGGGATACGTGAAGATACAAGGGAGCTTGTGTGATTTTCCACTAGTTAAAGGTATGATAACGCATGATACTCGGTTGGGATGTCCACGAATAACGAAATGTAATTATTATAAGTCGAAAGTTAGGGTTACCATGGAAAGCTGTTACAAACCAGTAAATTAGAATTCCATCCGTGAAACTCCGTTTCTCATGATTGCCTGGCTATGATACTGAAGATAGAGCTGTGAATATGACATTGCATTATAAATGCAAGTAAAAGATACATCCCTGTGGTTCAGCGCTATATCCTTCAATTTCACGCGGTCATACTTGTAGGTAGCAGTCGTGAAACTCATCACTCCCAAATCATTTTCAATGTGGCTAGCAAGGTGTCTAAAAATTTTCACGCTTTCTTATTATTAAACGATGTAGATAAAATAATAATTATACAAAAGTAAACGTAAATCTTTCGGACCATATTTGCATGCAAATTTTATCCAAACCCTCCACTTCACATCAATTCTTCGCTGGTCTTTCAATCCATCGAACAGAGACATTCTTCGGATTCGACATTTGCAAAAGCAACTCCACATTACTATCCTTAACAATATCCAACGTCCGCTTCCTAGCCGCATCAAGTGATTCACTTCCCAGTGGCACCGGCTCCGCAACATGAGTTTGAAGAAGCGCCGTCAACGTTGCGACGAATTCGACCTGTGCAAACTTTTTGCCCGGGCAATTCCTAATTCCTTCTGACCATGGAAAGTAGGTACCTTTGGGTGGGTTGAAGATGGTTTCACTCTCAGGTTCGCCGGCGTTTTCGATCCATCTGGATGGTCGCCATACTAAGGAGTCGCTGCCCCAATGTCGAGGATGCGTATGTAAAGCTTGGAGAGCGGGAACCACCAGGTAGTCGGCAGGAATATGATAAGTGCGGCCGTCGACGGTTAGGTCGGTGGACTTGGAACCGGTATATTTGGGCACTCCGGGAAGAGGATTGTAAAGACGTAATGTCTCAAGCTGGTATTTGATCAGCAAACTTTTTATCCGGATCTCAAACTGAGGGTTTACACTTACTAAAACCGCGAGAGATCGTTTGAGTTTTGGGAAGAGTTCATTGTATGCTAGTGTTTTGGGATCTTGATTCCCTACGTAATGTTCGATCTCTTCGTGAACCCAATCTTGGACTTCTGGATGGGCGGTCAAGAGAAGCATACCATAGGCAAGTGAGATAGCGGTGGTATCATGTCCAGCAAAATTGAAGACAAAGATATTACCAAGAATCTCGGCATTGGTTAATGGCTTGAGCTTGTTGCTCTCATTATTTGTAGCGAGGCCTTCATCCGACGCGCGAACCAAGTTACTGACAAGATTGCCGGTACCAGATTCACCATTCTGAATTGATTTCTTCTCGGCAGCCACCTGCGCAGCCATATGTTCACGGAATGACTTGATAGCCCAGCCAACCTGTCGCAAGCTCTGTGGTAAGAAAGGTAGGGTGAACGCTTTTTCTGGCAGAACCATAATAACCAGACAATTTTCAAGAATGATTGCAATGGAATCTCGGTAAGTTAATGACTTTTGGTCCTTAGCTATACCATGTGATATGCTACCGAATGGATATGACTTTTGAAAAGCAACATATGCAAGTACGTGTAAAGCTAATGTTCTGGTATCATCTGGCGTTGTAGTAGTCCCGGCTTGACTTCGAGAGGACCATAATTTTAACATGTCTTCAGCTTGACGTAAGGATTCGCTCCATACTTGTGGGCTCTTGTTTTCATTGAACGGAGTTGCAGTGAGCTTTCTCTGTCTCTGCCAATCATGACCTTCGGCCTAAAAACTATTAGCTTGCAATCAGGATAATAGCTTGAGCTGATCTTACGGTTGATATGTTTGGTCCAAAAACATTGAGAGCCTCTGATACAATATTAGTACGGTTTAACCAAGCTATTATATGTACATACCCAACATCCATAAAGGACGAACAAAGTCCTTCCCTCGAGAGAATATATCGGTCACAGCAGAAGCATTGGCAACAAAGACCCAATTCTTATTAGGCGTGACCAGAACCCAGGCATCTCCAAGCCGCATGTGAGTGCGAAACCTATCATGGAATTCCCATCCCAAACGAATATGTCTGGTGAACGAAGATATCCCGAAGGGGAATCGACGTACAATGGTCTTAAAAGCCGTTTGAAACGCGATCCATAAGGGATTCTCAGGAGTGATAGGACAAATCACGCGGGGCAAGCCCAGCGCTGATGCACTTTTGTAGTTCAAGTACAATGTGTATGCATTGTACAGGAAGAAGGATAGTAGAAAGAGTGTTGGATAGAAAAACATTATCGTGTAAGGAGTGGTGTTGTCAAAAGTTCAAAGTTGTCTTGTGATGTCGTCCCAGACAGAATGGAATGGTACTTGAATACATACTTGAAGAACTGTGCAATATCTGACCCGAGAAAGCTTTCTCCCAGGCCCATTGTAAATTGAGTCTATAGACAATATGGCACAACACGGGGGGGGCCTGCAATACATCCGGTATTGGGTAGTCAAGGTCAAGCTAAAGATATCATTGTGGGGATAAAATTTAATACAGTATCAATGCAGATGTGGCCTGCGCCAATGTGGCGTTGTTAGTCTAGTGTTTATTTAGACCCACCTCGAAACCTTGACATTTTTGAATAGATATCTACTCTCCCCTCCCCTAAGCAAATGTTAAATATTAGATCTGCTCCATTAGTATTGCAACGATATCTGAACCAACAGAATCTACTAGAATACATAGATACAGCATATATCACTATAGTAGATACGATCCACCATTTAACATTTGCTTAAAGGGGGGGAGAGTACCGTCTTATCTCACCTAACTGAGGTTTAGGTTATACCTCTCTGGGATTAGTATAAGAGCCGCACCCTACAAACTAAATCCATTCTAGAGTTAGTCAACATCAAAGGGGTAAAGTTATGTAGAGTTGTGCAGATTTGTGCAGATTTATGTAGAGATATGTAGAGTTGTACAAAGTTGTGTAGATTTTTTCTATTTTAAGAGCTCGCTTATTGGTAGATCTCAAAAAAGACTATCCTAATGAGGCTTAACCTAAACCTCAGTTAGGTGAGATAAGACGGTACTAGGTAGATAACGGTTTCCGAAAGGTTTGGTTTAATTGGCCAACATCTAAATTATATAAACTAAGTTCAAAATACAATTTGTTATATTATTAACTATAAAGTTTTAAAGTATTAAAAATAATATAAAAGTTTATTAGAAAACTATATATCTTTGTATATTTTAGAAGTTAGTCGCTTAGACTCTGTTAATACTTTTAAATCGACTACTTTGATGTTCAGGGGGGGGGACGACCCGCCCCCACCCTCGATACCTTTTCAGGAAAATCTGTAACAACCTTTCTAATTATGCTCGGATATACAATGTACATCCACGCATACAATTAGCAATTTATTCTCTGAAGAATCTTGATCACGAGTAGCCGAAGCCATCCCGAGCGCTTAGGCGAGGCAAACTGCCATACTGTCGGCACTCAATACCGGAGCTGAATCCTATTTCTGCAGGTGATAAGCCCTCTAGCCCTCTACTTTAGACGCGAGCCCCATTTCTTCACCTAGACTGACCGAGCCGGTGATGGTGATAGTGATATGTGATTTGTATTTGACAATTACTAACTGAAAGCTTCCTAGATTTCTAGGTGCCTAAGTAGTGTACTGCATCAGCATTTTTTCTGCCATGTCATGATAATTTGCTTTGCTGAGCAGCCTAGAGAGAAAATTGGGGGCTCTTTTATGGCCAAGGTTCATCATATCTCGATTCTTGGTTTTTTTATCTCAAATTAACCTACCTAGTATCTGCAGTAAGATCACAACGCGTTAGTTGTCCCTCAAACGGTACATCCTAGCAGATGCAGGTGAGGGAGGACCCGCTATCTGCAAAAATCCTTGAACGCTCAGCACATGCAAATCACGAGAGGAAGTTCTCTGTATGTTTTACCCCTGTGACGAATTACAGCGGTTGGCTAATCCTGGCGATTGTTTGGGGGCTGATTTGTCTCCTAAAGGCTTAGGCCGACTTTCATGTTTGCGGGGGAAGATGACTGTTAAAAACCTCCACTATCGCACTGATTTGTTGGATTACTAGGTAGTTACCGTGCTTCCCGCTGTTTTCCTTGTGGGCCTTTGCTTTTGCTTCTATTGTACGACATCCTTCTGTCAGATTGCTTCATCAACACTCAGCATCTCACCATGTCGTCTGCTACCGGTTATATTTTCAACAAGCCACCGAGGGTTAGCGAGCAAGTCTTCATAGTGAGTCGCTAAACAGTTTCCCTTCCGCTGTGGTACTAAATTCTGTCTAGGGAGTAGCATGGGCCGGCGTGAGTTTAGGAGTTGTACTCCTCTCTGTACGCATCTGGGCCCGTATACATTTATTCCATCGACTATTTCTCGATGACTTTTTCGTTTGCGCATCCTTTCTCATGTTTCTGACGAGTACGATTCTGTGGCAAGTCTACAAAGACGACCTCTACGAAAACTTGAATGTCGGCGCTGGACTTATCTTACCTTCACCTGATTTGGCGAGCGACACTGAAGCATATCTCCATGCGAGCGTTGCAGTCATCATCTTCTTCTACTCGAGTCTTTGGTTTATAAAGTTTTCGTTTCTGGCGTTTTTCAGAAGGTTGGGGCTCAATGTACAAGCAATTCAAGTCCAATGGTGGGTAATCACTGGCATTACCTTCGCATCATGGGTTGCTTCTATTGGGACATTGGAATATCCTTGCCTTCTAGGCAACTTTACCTTCCTCCAAGGTATGAAAACGCCATTCCTTCCCTCTATCCGTACTAACTCTTGCAGAAACTTGTACCAATCATGATCATATTATGTTCCAACGACGAACATTAACCTATAACATGTGTATGGATGTGATCACTGATGCTTTGAGTGAGTTTATTATCGTCTGATAGACTGCTATCGCTGTACTAATATAACCGCCAATTTAAGTTATGACAATTCCATTCACCATTCTCTGGAATGTGCGAATTCCAATGCGACAAAAGTTTGCACTCTTGGGTATTTTCTCCCTCACCATTGTTGTCATGGTATTTGCGATAGTAAGAGTCGCTGTCATCACCTCTTTGAGTTTTATGCCAGACGAGTCGTGGCTATATCTCTGGAGTTCAATCGAACAGACAGTTTGTAAGTCTGATTTCCACAAAGGAAAATCTCAAACCACGTCTCTAAGAATATGAAACTAATCATATCTATGTACGCAGCAATTATGATCGCATGTCTCGCCTCATACCGTTCTATATTTGTCAAGCAGGGTGAAAGCCGACCAACAGCCAAAACAGACTCTAGTGGGGGTAGCAAGAGTTTCCTATCCGGAAGCTTCTTTAATTCCCTCAATTCAAACTCAAGACTGGCACGAGCACGTATAGCAGATCAGGAAGACGAAACAAACAAGTACTCGTCGTCTCAAAACAGTAGAGAGACAGGCCCGTACGAAAAGGATGGGAATGCTACTGAAAGTCGTACGCATATCATCCCTCTTAAGCAGATACAGGTTACGAAAGCCTATCATGTCTCTGAACCAGTATCGCCGGCGACTGCTGAACTTGAGGTTTGAGTGATTGGATCATACCCCAGTACAATATACACACTATGTAATGGTTGACGTTGTGTTGACATTTTTCTATTGCTTCGATGCAAGCAATTCTTAAAGTTCGGTAGGGGGCTGCGTTGCAATAGGAATCTGGCGTAAATGGGTGTTGATTGATATCTTGAGTCGGCAGCTATGCTTTGGAGATCAAGAATAATTGGTTTGACAACCTTTCTGCAAATTTTGCCTCAAATTCTCTGATGCGACCCATATGATAACCTATCGCCTACCGCCAAAGTGCCTCCTGGGGAAGCAAAAGAACCCCCTTCCTATTATCCTCTGCCAATTTAATGACTTAAGTCCCATATCCAATATGTATCCACAACATCCATCTCCAGCCACTACTCCTTTCATTGCCTCAAATCTCCTTCACAAATCCCACTTCCACCAGTCCCTCAACCGGCAAATTCAAATCAGCCATTTTCCCTCTACTATTATCCCTGATCCACAAAAACACCCATAACACACCCCTCCTCATCCAACCTCCCAAACTCCTTTCACCCTTTTTAATCTTCATCTGTTCTTTACCTAACACATATACCATCTGGCTATTCGCCGCATTATTAATCTTATCCAATTCTGCCTGGATAGCTGGTGTATGTATCACACTACTCGCCGGAGAAGTCGAGCTCGGAGATTGATGACTAGTAGTCTCTGATGCCAATTGACTCTGTAAACCTACAAATGTAGACGGATCACGAGTTATGAAGAGTATGAGTTGAGAAACCAGCGTGGAACCTATAGATGGTGTGATAATATCATCGGTGTAACCATGACGAATGGTGACTCGATAACAAGAAGGTATGGAAGTCCTTTGAATAACATAACGTTCTGTGTCTGGAACGTGTGGAACGGAAAGCGGACGCATATGTAAAAAGATGATGATTTCGGGAGTGGCGCAGAATTTCCGAACGAACTGCGTAAAGACGATGGGTAGTTGATCGCCCACTTTATCGAAGAAAATACCAATACTCGGGACAGTGGTAACAGGATGAGAGCCGAAAGCTGCAGTTAAGTAGCTAGATGGTGGGTATTTGGGATCGAACGTCATGAAATGGGAAGGAGGAATACGATCTTGAGCTTCGGAAGTCCATTGTTGCTCTTTGCCGTAACGCCATAGTACGAATATACAAGAGAGAATTGCAGCGAGAAGTAGGGTAAACCATGCACCAGTTGGAACCTTGATTAAGGCGGAGGAGAGATAGACACCATCAAGTGCGGCAAAGACTAAAAAGAAGAAGAGGACGATGAGGACGTTGACACGCCAGATTATGATGGCGACGAGTGAAACCATGCAGGTTGTTATGAAGGTTACGAAGATTACGCAAACGCCATAAGCATTTCCAAGCCGAGTTGTCTATTATGATATTAGTGAAATGTTTCAATTGTAGTGAGCGTTCAACTACAGGAAAGGAAAAATTCACATTACTGTATGCTGCTGTCACTACAACAGTACCTATCATGAGTAACCAATTTGCCAATGGCATATACACTTGGCCGTGGAATATTTTCGAGGTATGAACGGTTTTGATATGTGGAAAGTATGATAACCTCATAACCTGTGATAGCAATTGAAAGCTAGCTGTAATCATAGCTTGTGAAGCAACAATAGCAGCTAGAATTGCGATGACGAGCGAGAAATCTGTATCATGTTAGCTAGCCTTCATTGTAACATGGAAAAACAGAGCCTCGAGACTTACAAAATGTACCAGGAGGAACAGTGTTGAAGAAAGGATTCGTATAGGCGGTGCCAGTAGCGTCTTGAGAAATATATGCAGCTTGTCCGATATACGCCAGCAACAAACAAGGATAAGTGAAGCCTAGCCAAGAAATTTGTACAGCTCTTTTACTGAAAGCGCCCAAATCTGCAAAAAGTGCTTCTACTCCAGTAAAAGCGAGTAAAAGTCCACCTAGCGATTTCCATCCTTCCTCTTTATTGCGCATAAAGTAAGCTCCAGCATAATAGGGAGAAAACGCTTTAAGGACAGTGTGGTCGTATTGAGCTAAGTTATAGATGCCAGTACACATGTTGAAGAGCAGCCAAATCATGACGATTGGGGCAAACGTGGTTGCGATCTTTGTAGTTCCAAATGGCTGGATAGCAAATAATAGAATAAGAATAGCGCAAGTTGTACCGACGATTGTACTGGTGCTGATGTCTGGTTGTGCAACTTCAATTCCTTGAATTGCTCCCAACACCGACTGCGCGGGCGTTAAAACTCCATCCCTTTTGATTGTTAGTCGGGGACTTCTTGTACATCCATAATTTTTCACTTACGACATGACCATACTAACGCCTAATACACCCAAAAACTTCAATACCACTCTAGCCACTGCCGATTTTTCGATGAAAGTCCGGATATTCTTATTCGAAGGTCTCAACTCATTAGTCTGATGTCGTTCCATCTTAACCATTCCGGATATACTTGGGTCCAATTGGACAATATGTGCGTAACGCGCGAGTAAACTATAGAGGGCGAAAGTTCCTCCCTCCCCATCATCATCTGCGGATAAGACAATGAAGACATATTTTACCGAAACCATGAGAGTGAGGGTCCATATTATTATAGATAGTGCGCCCACTAGGTCATCATATGAAGGGTTGCTTGTGAAAGTGGATGAGTAGACATAGAGGGGACTTGTTCCTGCAAAAACGATGAGATATTGCAATATATCACAGGAAATTGATTGATGACCCACCGATATCTCCATAAATTACACCAGTACTTTGGTATGCCAGCCACATAAGCATCCATCCTGTGTATGTCTAGAAAAATTAGCATGAGAAGAGCAAAGTAGACTTGATTATTGACTAGAAGATAAAGTGTCTGAACAGTGCGAGAGAAAGTGAATTAGGATGATATGATCAGCATCAAGTCTCACATACCTGTTTCTTCTTCCTATTCATATCTTCATTCGCAATCTCTAACGCCTTCTCCTCAAAGTCATGACTAGTAGCCGTCTGTGATACTTTTGATTCTGCTAACACATCACCAAATGCTAACCCATTTGACCTATTTGACCTATTTGACCTGACGGGCTTTATTTCATCTCCGAATTGAACATGCTGCGAGGAATCTGCCATTTTGGCACTGGCGCTCAAAAGCTATGTCTGTCCTATGCTCGGATTATGAATATGAGGAAACCAAATGCTTAAAATGCAGCGCGCTAAAGAGAAATCAACTGTACAAGTAGCAACGATCCAATCAGGACCTAGGTATCGAAGAAACTTTCCTTTGATAATTTTGACCAGGGAAATTTCATTCACTTATACTATACCTGAGATACTAAATCGATATATTGAGCCTCTCCTCTAAGGTTACATTTAGGCGGGGACCCTCAAGGGTAGATATCTTTGTGATTTACAGCTCCACAGCTGAATCAAATCAATCCAGTGACAACAGACATTCACTCACTTGACAACTCTGACAATGTGACATTTATCACTGGATTTGGATATCTTATCGATCAAAAGCTCCAAATTATAAGCCATGAAGCTTGATAAGAAGGTACAAAGGATGACATTTCTTATCCTCGCCCTCAGATTCGAGGAGGCTAAAATGCCTCATGTATGACAAAGATCCCCCACTTCCCAGCTTGGACGCCTTTTGCGGCAGGAACCAACATTAGTACATTACGATGGTGAATTTCCGGGGATCCTGCAGAAGCGATAAAGGAGCTTGGATGATTTTGCATATTTATGTACGGAGTAGGTTACTTTGTGGCGGAGTGAGACACGTGGGACAACGATAATGTGATATTTTGTATCTAATCCGTTTGTATAATGAAGAATTCAGCTGTGAAGCCTGTGATGTACAGTTGGACCGTGGGAAGTACATTGTGCGTCATTGGAATCAGTATGCTGGCGAAACTTGTCAAAAGTTCAAGATATATAATGATATTGGGTAAGATAGATAGTTTATATCACATTTCTATCCACGATTCGAGTAATATATGTTGTGTTATGTTGTCTTGTCTTGAAAGATGTTGAGCGAGGACAAAACTTTAAACTGCTGCCTGCCCCGACGTTACTTACGATTTCTGCCACAATAGTCTGTTTTCAAGAAATCGTCGATATCTGACTGGGACGTGTCACGTATGATATAAGTCCAAAATGCCATTTGCCAAACCTGGGGAAGAAACATTCTGTACATGATTTACTGTTAGTTTCCTTTCTGGAAGATCGTTTGGAGCGGCAAATCTTGCTTTCATCATTTTCTATGTGCCAAGATATATGTATATATATGCCCATTAGATATCTAGATGCCATGTGTTATTTAAATGCTTGTCTTATGAATTCTTCTGCCACTCATTCGCATTAGTATCAAGCCCGGAATGAAAGACGACGGACCACGAAGGGTATGATTCTGCCTTCTAGTATCTGAAATCCCAGGTTATCGTAACAAACTCATGATAAACCGCCTCGTCACTGTTCCCACTCCCCCCTCTCCCATCATCCCTTAAATCCACTACCACCACCTCCTCCACATTCTCTTTCTCCATCAACTTCTTGACCCTCACCTCATCAACTTCCATCAGCCTTCCTCTCTTCACAAAATACAGTTCCTTGGCACTATTAACAAACAAAACGTTGGGTTCAAAATAAATAACCTCTATGCAGCAAAGTTGTATCGATCAATAGATAATCTAACGCAGCCAAATCGCCTACAGAACTCTGTCTCAAGTATATTGCGACAAAAATTCTATAATAATCTGAATGGTGAACAATCCTCTGAGATACCAAATTACCTGTATACATAACCATCACCGCTTCGCTTCCTCCCCGTTCCCATTTCCTTCACTACCCAAAATCCTCCCCACCTCTTTACTAATCTCTTTTGAATCTTTTGGCTCTTTTTTATAAGTGAACTCGTATACTGCGAATTCGCAATTATATCTTTCAACACTCTTCCCCAACTCTGTAAGCCTCTTCCCCAACTCTACCTCATCAATTTTTTAATAACACAATCATATTAGCAGTTGGAAACTTATTCTTTGTGGATCTATTTGAAGCACCAAGCCATTCTCAAACATAGAACCCTTTTGGAACGCCAACCCCATATGAAATAATGAATCCACTTTGAATTCTTATGCCATGCTCGAAGACTATTCGGTGCATTGAATCTATCGATTAAAAATTATCAACCGACATGTAATGAAGGGGCAGTGAATATTGTTGGTTCTACGAGAGCCATCAACACTGATACTGAGATCAACCAATAACAACTCAAAATAAGTATATTTGACATTCAATTTCGACTTGAATTTGGAACGAGATAGCAAATCCCCTTCAAAGGTTGATGAACATTCAAAGACTAAAAACTCCCAAGACAATTGAATAGACATACTGACTACACTACAGCCAGCAAAAACTTTTTTTAAGATATCCTTCAAGCCTAGCTGTAGAGCCTTCCTTATAACTCAAAATCATAAGGGGCGCCTATGGATAGCAAAAGAGAAATGGACTTTACAAGTCAAACATGATCAAAGCAGAAGATGCTAGCTGATCATCTATGGATGTACGAAGTAGATTATGAGAAATCGGTTATTGAGGTGAATTACTTAGTGGGCCAAAACTGTTTCGGCCCACCAAGTCCGTTTAATCAACCAATCATATCTCTGCACATTCCGAGAATTTCACAAAGCCAAAAAGAACCTCTAAACTTTCTTTCAAACCACAGAATGCCCAGGTGAAGATATTTTTGCCACTACAAAAAGTCCATCAACAAAACAAAAGATGAATGAATGTATTGCCTACTACTGGAATCGAACCAATGATCTTAGCATTTCAGTATGAATGGTATACAAGTGCTACGCGTTACCACTGCGCCAAGCAGGCTTAACTTAGAAGTTATCTTCTACTAGTGGTTGACGACTGAGCGGAGATTTTAATATATATTTCTCATCAGTTTGGATCAACGCAGATCTAGGTACTTTCAGAATATTCACATCTGATCGAGAGTTCCATATACGCCTGCTTCGACGCAGTGAAAATGCGTAGCAATATCGTATACATTATTTACTGAAATGATAAGATCATTGGTTCGAGTATCATCACTCGCAGCTGGAGGTGCGAGGAGTCTTTAAGAGATAGAAATATCGAGGTTTCTTTACTACCTAACCTACCTCGGGTATCGAGACTACTTCAAAGGGGTTTATATATTCGATGATCAAATGGTTACCTAGTATTTAGACTTATAAGCTTTGTAACACTTTCCAATGTTCAGAACTTTCAATCTTCTGATCCGAATTTAGCAATCAAGACTCTGTAATACCTCAATCAAATCTTGATAACATTAGGAACAAAATCATCTCTCAAACTTAGACGTCATCACAGTTGTGCTATCCGAATACCTTGGTGGCACCCTTCAGCATAGTCTCTGTCAGTCTCTACAGTCACAGAGATTCGAACTAGGTAATTAGCAGATAGCTGGGTAAGATACGTCTGATTCTTTGGAATAACTTCATGTTCAATCACTATTCATTATACTTGGCTGAGAGCTTTCATCATACTGTCACCTAAATCTCTGGCCAAGGAGTAAACTCATGCCCCCATATCTCATCCTCTCTTAGTTCGTCTTTGTAAATACATCTAAAAGCGCATATGTAAATTCGTGCATATTCTCTTCCTTGGTAAATCCCTTCCTCTATATATTATCAATCCCTCTTCGTTACCTCATTCTGTTTTTTCCAAAGAAGTATCATTATTCGAAGCTTTTGCTCCTCCAGCAGCAATTGCCAACCCTTGGAGAATCTCACTCCCAGTCACATATATGATATATGATGGAACAACTAACCATAAACCACTAAAGAAGGTTAGAGATTAGATTACCAAAATGGAAGATCCAAATGACTTACTTTGGAATGATCCATAAGAAAATAAGATCTTGAAGATTGTTGTGACCAATATTATCAAAGCCCGAGTAATATTCATTCATCCCTAAAAATATTAGCAGAAGCAACAAGATCACTCAGCCTTTAAACAAACTAACTTACAATACAATACTGTCTTACTAAGAGTCATAACCGCAGCACTATAACCCACCAATACAGCCAGTGCCCCCATCTTCCCATCCACAAACCTTTGCTCCCTAAGAGCCCCCGAGTTCTGAGGAGCTCCTCTCCCTTGAGCTGAAGAAGATTTTCCATATGCATACACAATATACAAATAGTAATAATACATAAAGCTCTCAATCATGTTCATGAAAGTCTGCGCGCCCGTAAACCCATTATGCTCATTAAAAGCCTTCCACCCATATATATAATCGACTTTGCCGTACAGTTCATATGGAGCCCATATTGGCCAATGGAGAGACCCACCTGGCATAGAATGGGGTCGCAGCATACAATATCCAATATCCCATGCTACTAATGGGAGAGCGAAAGCGAGCCAGATGATGGTGACTTTCGAGGGTGTATGTGCCCATTGTCCTTTGCGAGCGGCGCTTCGGGGGGGAATCGCAGGTGTGCGAGTGGGAGTTTCGGCGAATGCTTGGGGGTGACCGCGTGTTGATACCATTTCGATTGTCGTTTTATTAATTAGAAATGGGTGAATAAAAGAATGAACCTTGGAACTGTTTGATAAACATCGAATAGGAGGACAGGCTGTCCCGAGGTCTGTTCAGACCTTCTGAACCTGGGGAAATTTCGCGGGCCTTCTTTATTCCGATCCCTGCCCCCTTGCCATGTTCATCAACATACAAGGCAAAATTTACAAGAGAAATGGACAACGTCATAGGCTACATTTTGGTTTCTTCCAAAATTTCTTGCCTTTGCAAATCTGGCGACTTCTACCTTGGTATACTCTAAATTTGAATATTTGCTGTCGTCGCAATTTGCATTCAATCACTTTCCTTCAACTCACAACATAGAGTAGGTAGAGATCATTTTCTGTACAGTACCCCATGTTATAGCATCCAGACATGGAATCGTCCTCACCTACAAAACGACGCTCAACGCGGATTGTGGAAGCCTCCTCTACGACTATAAAAATGACTCCACGAAGATCTCCATTCATTCCAACTACCTTCGAATCAATACTTCTCACAATCTATCCTGCGACTTTACTGTTAGGATCTATATTCTCGGTCCTGAGCCCAGATGTACGTGCATCGGAGTACAATCCAGCACTGCAATCCCATCCTCCAAGCACCGCGCCCTCTTATTTCGCAAAGAAAAGCAATATATTCAATACATGGTTCGTAAAGAAAGGTTGGGCATGGATTTCTGCCAGTTATATCTTCTTCCTCCTGACGCATCCCTCGACTGGTCCCCCAGGCACTCTCACTCCTACACCACGACGAGTACGCGGCTTTCTACGATACGCTGCAGTTACAACATGGTGGTACTTTGTCACGCAATGGTTTTTCGGCCCGGCAATTATCGATCGGGGATTTATGTTAACCGGGGGACAATGCGAATTGGTTGATGCGGCGGAGAAGGGAAAAGTCGATATGGATAATACACGCCAGTTTGTTACTGGTGTAGCTTGTAAAGCCGTTGGTGGCAAATGGAAAGGTGGCCATGATATCAGTGGACATGTATTTCTGCTTGTCCTCGGAAGCATGTTTCTCTTCCAGGAAGTACTCCATGTGGTTCTTCGGAGCTCAGGAATCAAAGAAGAACGCACTATAGTGATGGAAGATGGAGCCATAAAATCTGCGGAAGTCGAGGCACCTCTGCAGACCGAAGCAGAAGGTTTGTATCAAGATGGATGGCTCGGACTCAGTGTCAAAATAGTATTGGGCGTGGCAGGATTAAGTTTGTTCATGTTAACCATGACGGCCATCTATTTCCATACGTGGTTCGAGAAGTTGACAGGACTGATAGTGGCATTTGGAGGAGTGTTTGTCGTGTTTTGGTTGCCGAGGTTGAATCCGACGGTGAGAGGGGTACTAGGGATGCCGGGAATTTAGATGATGATGAAACAATGGGAAGGGAAACGGACTCATAATAGAGTGATAGAGGAATTGTATCTAGCCCATATTTTAATGCTGCCATGTTTGATCGAAACAACTGGATTTTGCGAGTAAAAGAATTGGCCTTTGATGACTTGACTAAATGACGCAATTTCTCAAAATCAATGCGTTAACATAGCATCGCGGATGATGAGCACCGAGAATCACTTCAACACACATCTGGAAGTAAATTATCCGAACCTGAATACCTTGTCAATGCTAGGTGAATAGCAAGTTTCAAAAGTTGTTTCCAAAAGTATCATTTAGTGTTTCAGGGGATGCTCGGTTCGCTCGTCTTAGCTCCAGTGTTGAATGCTTCACACCCAGTTAGTATGTCACAAAAAATACACGTAAACATGCGCTGTAGATAGAATGAACAAAAGATAATGTAATTTCAATCTACTGTCACTAAATGAATGTAATGCATGATCATATAGCGATATAAAAAGAGTTGATGAAACTATAACATTGATATTTGATGGGATTTATATTCAATCCATTCCAACCCGCAGTTAGGAAGCCCAGAGTAAAGCACTAGTAGAATTCTGGTATGAGGTATGAAGATGTCTAATCGATCAAGTTGCCATCCTCATCGATCTCATTGCCGTTGGCATCGTAGCCGGTATCGCGATCGACTAATTGCCCGCTCTCGTCAATCTCATTACCATTGGCATCGTAGCCGGTATCGCGATCGACTAATTGCCCGCTCTCATCAATCTCATTGCCGTTGGCATCGTAACCTGTGTCTTTTCGAGGTATTAGTAGATGCTTGAGAGGGGCCTGATTTCAAGAGGTGCTGGATGTTAACTTACCACGTTGGATAACGTTTCCGTTGGAGTCTAATTCATTTCCCCTATAGAACCAGAGAATTAGTTTTTAGATTAGAGACTTTGAAAGAAATAAAGACGAGGCTGCAGCGGAAGATTTGTGGAATCAACTATCCCCGATCTTGTGAGAGATTGTGATGCCACAGCTGATGATAATACGAATTCGTATATTTCATTACACCCAGGCTTTAAAGGGCTGTAGTGTTGAAGCGGACGGCAGAAGAAGTTGCCGTGTTTGCTTGTCTTAAACCCTTTGAGAGATGAAAGATATCGAACGCAATTTGAATGTTCAAATACAGCTTTGAAAATCCAAATCTCGTCTGGTCGGTGATTGCCAAAAAACATGTCCAGTAATTTCTGAAGCAATATCCACGAGATCCATCATGGAGACTGGAATTGCAATGGTGGCTAAAAGAGGAGAAAACGAAGAGGCAATTCTACTTACTCGGCGTCATACTCCTCTGCGTTGTCACGACGGGCTTTCTTTGCTAGAGGATCATCAGTAATGCGATGTGAATGGGAACCGAGAAATCAACATACCCCTCTTATTTCTCTTGTTGTTATTGTTGTCTCGACGCTCAACAATGTGTCCACTGGCATCAATTTCATTGCCTTCGGCATCATATTCCTCCGAATCTAGAGACGTTAGAATATGCATAAAAGGCGACGAAAGATTACGGCAACTCACCACCACGCTCGATCAAGTTACCACTGGCATCGATTTCATTGCCTTCAGCGTCATAAGAGCTTTCAGCTCGAGAATTTGCTTTCTTGGCTATAACAATATTAATATGTAAAGATTCAAATGAGTAATGTTGATATACGTTTCTTGGCTCTTTTCTCAATCGCGTTTCCATTCTCGTCGATTTCATCACCAGCCGCATTATATCCAGTATCTTCGTGACAGTCAGTACGTTGACCAGGGGTATAGAGATATAGGGGGTACTTACCACGCTCGACTAAGTTGCCATTGGCGTCGATTTCATTGCCCTCGGCGTCGTACGAACTTTCGGCTTGAACATTTGCTTTCTTAATATTAATATATAAGAATTCAAGTAAGTGATGTTGATTTACATTTTTTGACCTTCTCAGCTCTCTTTTCGATTACATTTCCATTTTCATCGACTTCATCACCAGCCGCATTGTAGCCAGTGTCTATTGGCTGGTTAGAAAGTCCCATAGGCGCAGAAGATCTTTGGGAGACTACTCACCTCGCTCGATCAATTTCCCACTTGCATCAATCTCATTACCATTCGCATCGTATCCATCTCCACGAGCAGCAATCTCAAACTCTCCTCTTGCCTCAATTCCACTAACTGAACGAGCGACATTGGTGGCTGCATCCGTTGGCGCTGCCTGAACTGCCAACATGGCACAGAAGGCCAAAATCAAACTTGCTGTTGAAGAACGCATCTTGAATATATAAAAAGTACTGTGAAAGTGATTAAGTGAATTGATTAAGCTATAGTTGAATATAAATCAGGCCAGCTGTTGAACAGTGTAAAAATTGAAAAGTAGATTGGAATGATTTGAAAAGAGAATGAGAAGAGAAACGCCATTTATATGTAGTAAAACCAAGCGATCATCTCTCCGCTCTCCAAATCATCTCAAACACCCGCCACCCAACACCCGCATACGAAGCATAACATGTTAACAAAGATCGGAAAGCCTAAAACTCGCCATCTGGCGAAACAAATGTGCACACAACCGCACATACGCTGCGTAAGATACGCAGCCTCATTGAAACAACTCTTGTCAGACTCTATACTCTTTGTGATAACTCCACATCGAAAAGCTTAGCATTACTAGCTGCGGTCAACACAAATAGAAACAATCGAGACCCGGAGAACCAAAGCAAGTATCTAAACCCCTTGAGATAAGATTATCTGCTTCGCAATATCTGCGCTTTGGTGGAAAGCTTTGAAACAGCTGTGCGTAAAACTATGACGGGATGAGAAAATGCCGACTCACTCGTTTTACCTTTTCGTAACTAAAAGGTATCATAATGGGGAAAACTGAAAGGCTCTGGAACATCTTTGCTGATTATTGGTGACAAATTTCTGTTACAAAGTGAGCCATATACTGCCACGAACTTGAAGAACTTCCAAAAAACATCGAAATAGTATTCTTGAGACCCTCAGTTCCGAATTGCCTCATGTTACCACCTACTATTCTGCTCATATTCATACCAAACAGCTAATAATATCAAAAATGGCCTCCTAAAACCCCATAAACCCAGCACTATTGCGAATAAGAGAAAAAAATACGAATGGATCCCATGAAAATGACACTGATGTATTAACAAGCACAACCCTCCTTCGACGCATTATCCTTTGGTCCCGTCAAATTGACTCTAGACTGATCTTCTCCTCTGGCAGAACTTGCCTGTGCACCTCCAGCACCTCTAGCACCCTTCAACGATGTCTCTGGGATGGCATTTGCGATTGCCGTGAACACCTCTGTCACATTTGTGCCAAGCTTTGCAGAAGTCTCGAAGAATAATAATCCCTCTTCCTCCGCATATGATTTAGCCTCCGCTGTTGATATTTTTCGCGCATCTCCGCCTGCATCGTCGCCTTCGGCTGATTCCTCATCCCCCAAGTTATTACTCGAATCGTCGGATTCATTTGTCAGATCAAGCTTGTTGCCTACAAGTGCGATAACAATACCCGGAGATGCTTGCCTTTGAAGCTCTGCGACCCAGTGCTTTGCCTTGATAAGTGATGTTGGTTTTGTGAGATCATAAACAACGAGAGCGGATTGGGCATTTCGATAGTACATGGGAGCAAGAGAGGCGAAGCGTTCTTGTCCGGCTGTATCCCATATCTCGAATTTGATCGTTCTGGTTGGTAGATTACATTTTTGTGTCAAGAAAGCAGCTGCGAAAACGAAAATTAGTAGTGCCCGTATGAATGTGGAGTAAAATGAAGTTTTACACACCTCCAATAGTAGGCTCCTTGTTTTCTTGAAAGTCATTGTTCACAAACCGTAATACAAGGGAAGACTAAACAAAAGTCAACATGATGGACTTGATGTTTTCAAATCTCTGCATACCTTTCCTACAGCTGCCTCACCCAAGAGCACCAACTTGACGCTGGAACTTGGCTTTGGAGCCGATGCAGTTGAGTCCGCCATACGTCACGAATCCGGTTTGATACTGAGGGTTTATAGATTGTGTTTGTTTCTCCAACGGTGAGATGGATCTCCAAAATGGCAGATTATTATCAAAAGTGCTCCGTTGTAATGCGATAATTTTGGAGGAATTTCTGGGATGACTTTAAGTCTCTCTGTCTCTTTTTTAGTCGAGTTGATACCTGCGGAATAGATGTAAATATTCAGGTAGGTAGGTAGGTAGCTATGCTTTCGGAGGAAGATGAATGGGTTCTGTAGGAATGGCGGTTTGTGAATTCAGCGAATCACGATGCTGGGATGATTAGCGCCGGAATTTCTGGCTCACAAGCACCGACCAATATTTTATTTTGATTTTCTCTCTCAAGCTGGAAGGAATATTTCGACATCTTTTCTCAAACCATTTTCACATCTTCAAAAAAATCCTACACAATGGCGAAAAGAAAGGCCGAGTCGCAAGATCAGCTTGTGGCTATCAATGGCACAAAAAAGGTCAAGCAGGAACCTACAACCAAGGTCGAGAAGGTCGAGAAGTCTAAGATGATGTTGGATGATAGCGATTCTAGCAGCGAAGATGATTCCGTTGGAGGTGCCCCGCTTGACTCTGGATTCAAAATTAATCAAGACTATGCAAAAAGATTCGAGCATAACAAGAAGCATGAGGAGCTTCGAAGGTGTGAGTAAATTATGTACCCGAGCGTTCCAAGGAGATTAACTTATTATTTTCTTAGTGGAGGAAAAGTATCAGAAGAAACCTGGACCAACAATTGGAAAAAATGGCGAGAAGAAATATGGCGACAAATACGATGAGGATTCTTCATCTTCTGACGATGAAGATGAGGACGATGAAGGATTTCTAGCGACCGAAGATTTGGACAAGGAAATCTCAGCTACATTACAAGCTCTTCGTTCAAAGGACCCTAGAGTTTACGATGAAAAGGTCACATTTTATGCTCCAATTGAAGAGGATGCAGAGGAAGGAACCGGGATAGAGAAGAAGGAGAAGCCTATGTATTTGAAAGATTATCATCGAGAAAATTTATTGGCTGGTCATGCAGGCGAAGAGGAAGAGGAGAATGTCCCACAAACATTCGCTCAAGAGCAAGAAGCTTTAAAGAAGAAGATTGTTGGCGAAATGCATGCAGCTGCCGGAAATGGATCCGACTCGGACGAGGATGAAGGATTTCTTGTGAAGAAGGATAAGAAATTAGGCCTTTCAAGTCAAGGCATCCATCCATCAAGAGCCTCAAAGGTTGAAGTTGATATCGCGACCGCCGACAAAGATCCAGAGACATTCTTATCAAACTTCATGGCAGCTCGCGCTTGGGTTCCCAGTGATGGTGCTCGATTCCAGCCATTCGAATCCGATGACGAAGAAGATGACGAGCGAGCCGACAAATTTGAGGCAGCTTACAATTTGCGCTTTGAGAACCCTGAAGGCTCCAACGAGGTCTTAAAATCATATGCCAGAGATGTCGTCGCCGCAAAATCCGTTCGCCGCGATGAGGTTAGTGGCAGGAAAAAGCAAAGAGATGCTGCAAGAGAAAAGAAAGAGGCCGAAAAGAAGGAGAGGGACGAAGAGAGGTCACGATTGAAGCGCTTGAAGATCGATGAGATGGAGGAGAGACTCCAAAAAATCAAGAAGGCCGCGGGCATAAGTGGTAAAACTCTGAAGGATGAAGAATGGGGTCAATTTTTAGATGCGGCCTGGGATGATGATAATTGGGAATCTGAGATGAACAAACGCTTTGGGGATAGCTATTATGCTGAGCAGGAAGGGGGATCTGAGAGTGATGATGAACAAGAAGGGAAAAAGAAGAAAAAGGTGAAGAAGCCAAAGTGGGATGACGACATCGACATCAAAGATCTTATACCCGAATTCGAAGAGGAAGAATCTTCGAGGCCCGCTTTCTCTCTCTCGGATATAGAGGACGACGCAGAAGAGAATTCCGATGATGAAGGGGAATCATCTAAGAAATCAAAATCCAATAAAGAACGACAATTGGAAAAGCAAGCTAAAAAGAAAGCTGCACGTCTGGAAAGAAAGAAGATTGAGGATCTTGTGGACAGCAAACTCGATGTTGATCTCTCTTTGGCTTCCAAAAAGGCATCAGTATTCAGATATCGTGAAACTTCACCCACCTCATTTGGTTTAACAGCTAGAGATATTCTGATGGCACCCGATTCATCACTCAATGAATTTGCTGGCTTGAAGAAGATGGCTACCTTCCGAGATGCGGAAAAGAAACGAAAGGACAAGAAGCATCTCGGCAAGAAAGCTAGATTAAGGCAGTGGAGAAAGGAGACATTCGGTAACGAAGATGGTCCGGAAATTATCATTGGACCTGACGCTGGGGAGGGAGCTGATGCTATGGAAGGTGTAGAAATTCCGGAAAAGAAGAAAAAGAAGAGATCTAGAAAGAACAAGGGAGCTGTGGGAAAAGCTACAGCTGAGGAATAATGAATTTTTATACATGACTAAAAAATGTAGGAGTTATGGTGTATTAATAGATTTCACTAAAGTGGAACACTTAGTATAAAGTTTCTAGCAGTGTCTCTAATCTTTTAATTTATAAGGATAGAATTCCATATTAAACTCAAATTTCATGTCGATCCATATGTTTCGCTTTGCCATAGATCTCTGATTCTCTGCAAATCAATAATTAATGTACAACCTTGATCTGAATGTCTGTTGGTCCAGGTTTCACCGGGAAAGGAAAATGCCCTCCAACACTAATGCATGCGTACCTGGCGTACATCCCATCCCCGATGAGAGGAGAGACATCTGGAGCCGGAAAAAGAATACCTACTTAATACTTATTGATCGGTATTAATATAATTTCTTTCTGGAACTTTTTGAATCTTTGAATTGGAAGACCTATCTGCATATAATTGTACCGGTAGATATAATAATTGATAGCAATTTAAACCGATTTTTTATTGAAATTCTGATGTTATTTACTGCTTCCTTATAAGTTGTATTGGTCAACAACAAAGCCCCCCTATACTTTCCCAGCACACCCAGCCCAGGCATCATCACCAATAATCCACCTGCCAACCCCAAATTCTGTGTGTGCCGTCTTTACTCAAATTTATACGATTCATTCATCTATAGTTTTATAGACAATGAGGTTGGCGTCTGGTTCTATCTCTTACTCTACGTAGAGTTTAATCAAAATGTCGGACGTTGTGCCACCCGTTATCCCACAGCTCAATAAACCTTTGAGCTTGATACCAGTAGGCTTGAAAGAAGCAGCCCTCGATTCCCCAACCTTTCGCGCGACAGCAGTTCATTTCTCCGATCAAGTAGAAATACTTGAGAAATGGCTCGAAGCCTACGTCAAATCTATATCCAAACTTGTTCAAGATGTTTGGTCAATGGAGGACGCATTCAATACCTTTCTCCTTCGATCGATTCCTCCCGCGAACGTTTCTGAAGCCGTCCTCGACCATGACTATACTCTGTTGGCAATGAGGAGATTTGGGGAAGGGTCTAAAGAATGGTGGTCGCAGATTATGGCAGGTACCAAGAAAATTGATACGAACATATGCGAGCCCATCAAAGCATTCATGGCTTCCGAGTTACGGAATTTTAAAGATGCTCGACGATATTTGGAGCAATCGCAGAAAACATTTGACTCTACATTGGCCAGATATGTAGCTCAGTCAAAAACCAAAGAGCCTTCGGCGCTGCGAGAGGACGCTTTCCAAGTACACGAAACCAGAAAGGCATATTTAAAGGCATCGTTAGATTTCTGTTTGCTTGCACCCCAACTACGATATACAATTGATAAACTGCTTGTGCGAGTATCATCTGATCAATGGAAGGAAATGAAGAGGTCCCGGGAAGCTTCTTCAACTACCTTTGCTAAATGGGGTGGTGAAATGGATCGTGTGCGAGGATGGAGTAAGGAAATGGAAGCTGGCGAGGCAACATTCCGTCGTGAATTACAGCTTGCTAGAAGGGATATTGCGGAAACAGCATCTCAAGCTTCAAAACCATCCAGAGAATTGGAGGACTACAATCTCTCTACGGTAGCATACCTTGGCTCGAGAGGTCCCTCGACAGTCAATATTCAACCACAAAACAAGAATACTGAACGATCCGAAAAACAAGACTGGTTATTTCTAAGGACAATATCTGGCAAACCCGCAAGAACTGTATGGGTCCGTCGTTGGTTTTATGTTAAAGATGGTATATTTGGTTGGTTGGTTCAAGGCATACAATCTGGAGGAGTTGAGGAGAGTGAGAAGATTGGCGTCCTTCTCTGCAACGTGAAACCGGCTGTTCAGGAAGATCGACGGTTTTGCTTTGAAGTCAAAACTAAGAACCAGGCAATTCTGGTTCAAGCAGAGACCCAGTCTATTCTTATGGAATGGCTAGAAGCTTTTGAGCGTGCAAAAAATAAGGCTCTTGAAGCTAGTGCGAACCCCAGAACGCTTCGGGCCGGAGGAATCGATCCCGCATTTGCCATTACTCCACCTTCTATTCCAGAGTTTGCCGCTAAGAACGCTGACGGTCAGATTTCGTATGGCAGTGAAGATACGATTGAAAGATCTGGCACGTTGCCAATTCCGGGCGCAGACTTTGCGGGAAGGAATAGTTCTGACATCGTTACTAGTCCTCGTCGTTCTGTCACATCTAGAGAAGAGGGTGAGACTGGTCGAGAGCATGCCGCTAGAATTATGCAAAAGTTGGATTTGCATAGAAAGTCGACAACCATGCTATCGAATGAACCTCCGAATGCCCCGCAACCTGCTGCAGGTGGTATCGCCAGCTTGATATCAGCAAGTCATACTATTCTCCCGATTTCTACATCTACAAGTTCTACGGCCGCCACTAATCCCCTTTCAAATCCACAAATCATACTACAGTCACCAACTCATGATTATACTCCAAGTACTTTGGCACCGGCAACACTCGTAAGCCCACCTGCTCCTACAAACTTGAGCAAATCGGCAGTAATTGTAAGCGGAGAACGTGGAATCGGCATTGGTCAAAGTGATGCTAGCGGTGGAATGCCCAGTGGTATCATGGCCAATTTGTGGGGCAGTAGCAATTGGGGATATATCAACCGCCTTGAAAAGGGAGAGATCAAAACTCCAAGTTCGAAAACACCAAGTTTGGGATCTCGCTCTGCACCTGGTAGTCCACGCATAAAGCCGTTAGAACCATCTCCAAAGATAGGTACGGACGAGAATTTGAAGCCCGATAATGGACTTGGATCAGCAAAGAATCCCATTAGTCCATCAACTGATTCTTTAGCAACACCAGTTCCCTCATCTGCGATTCACCGAAAAGCTGCTAGTACCAGCATCGAAATTGAGGTTGCACGTGCAGCCAACCAATCCGCTTTCAGCCCGGAGGTATATCCCAGCAATTACCCAATCGAGCTGAAGACACAGGAAGCACAATTTCGAATGCTATTTCCGAATGTTCCGCGAGAAGACAAAGTCATTCTTGTCTTCCGTGCAACTTGGAATCCAAATGAGCAACATGATTTTCCTGGAAGAGTTTATGTTACTCAGAAAGACATATACTTCTATAGCCATCATTTAGGGCTCGTTCTTATAACCGGAGTCAAGCTAGCGAGTATTAGCGAAGTTACAGCCGCTCCGGGCAGAGATTGTGATTTCTTGTTCCTTCATCTCCTCGATACTACACCCGAGACAGGATATACCAGGATCACCATCAAAACGTTCTTAGAGCCTCTTAGATTACTACAATCTAGGCTCAACTTCCTAGTAGATATTAACCAAGCTGAGAATCAAATGAGCCTTGAAGATATTATGACATATTTAATCAAAATGGAGTTCGAAGACCCTACTAGAAGTCCTAGCATGGAAAGCTGGGAGGACGTTGATGTTAACACCCCGGTCGATGATGGAACCATCTCAGGCCGCACCCACAGTCGTGGAAATCGTGACCTCAGAGCTTCTTTGCATGTTGAGCGTGGCCTGGGTCTCCATAGGAAAGGAAAAGAGGTGACCAAATTCCAGCTTCCTTCTCAGCCCGTCATTTACGAGCCACCTGACATGCAACGGAAGACGGTTGAGCGAGAATTCAACATCAGTCCGAAGGCACTATTCCACCTTATGTTTGGCGACAAAAGCGCCGTGTTTCAATTACTCTACCATGAACGAAGAGCACAAAAGATTGCTCAAGGTCCTTGGATACATCTTGAAGGAAACCACATGCGTCGAGAATTTGAATTTCAGATTGACTACGTTGATTCCTGGCGCAGATCCCGACAAGCAAACATTATTGATTATCAAGTTATCGATATTATGAACGATCACGTATGTTATGTTGTCACTGATTTCAAGACCCCTTGGCATCTACCGCATTTCGAGAATTTTATGCTCGTTTCCAAGATTGTTATTACTCACATTGCCAAATCAAAGTGTAAACTGGCAATCTATACAAAGATTCAATGGTCTAAGTCTCCCAAAATCGGAAAAGGTCTTGTTGAGAGGCAGGCTTTGGATGATTGTGCAATGGATGCTGAAGATCTGGCCGACGTTATAGCTGATCAAGTTCGAAAATTGGGACCTAACAGTAGGACTAAGAAGGCTATTCATATTTACGGACATGTGGGTCACCAAACAACGACCTCACTTTTCTCAGCGAGCGACGCAAGCAAGTCAAAACGACCACAGATTAAGCAACGTACACTCACAAACATGATATTCGAGACACTCAGCTCGTTTGGTGAAAGTGTTATATCTTCAGTGATGATGTGGACTTTTGCTGTATTTCGATCTATATGGAAGATATCTAGTGCCCATACCATTATCCTGACTGCATTGTTGTTGAGTGTCTTGGTCAACGCAGTCCTTACTGGCCGTGGCACATCAGAATGGTGGACGGAACGAAATGCAGCAAAATTCATGAGTAGAATGGGAGTTGGGCCAAATCCAAGCATGAGCAAAGCAATTTACCTGAAAGATCTTGATGAGGCTGTGAACAGTCTATCGACAGATGTTCAAAATCCTTATCAAAGCAAATGGTAAGCATCCTCGTCCTCGAATCTTTAACATATACTAATCTATGTCAACAGTTACATACAGTTCATGGAAATCGCCAACGTTACAGATCTTGACGCTCCTTATGAAATGGCAGGGACGCCATTCAGTAAGACATCAACAAAATCAACAGCTAAAAGACTTCGAAGAACTCGTCAGAACTTAGGGTCCTACAGGCATGATTTAATGATTGCTATGCGAGTGGTCAATAATATCGAGAGAAATGTGCTAAAAGCCGAATGGGAGAACTGGCTCCTGGACGAGAATATGCGATGCAAACAAGCTCAAATGATATTGCGAGAGAATCGAACAAATTCCCTAACAACCGGAAAAGTCAAAGGGGGCTCACATCAAGAAGTTCTCCACAAACATGATCAAATAAACGAACTCAGAAAATGGCACCAAGACTATTGTGGTAGCTGTAAAGAAGAGCAAGACTTGCTCACACAAGGGGTGTAGTGTAGCATTTGGTTAATGGCAGTAGATGTGTATACATTGCGGTAGTTTCAGCATCGTTGATTAGCATTACCGGCGTTATACCTTTTGAGCGAGGCGTTGGGTACAACTTTGGGTTTTGGTGGATGGACAGAGTCGTTTTGG
>NGKG01000012.1:866890-951410 GCA_002162505.1 Myriosclerotinia scirpicola | reverse complement strand
ATAAACTTTAATAAAATTTATAATAAAACTAAGTCCAAATTAGACTTTCTCGAAAAGCAAAAGGTCCGGGGGCTCGCAGGCCCCTGGTTTATAATTTAACAACTAATAAGTTTAAAATCTTAAAAAAAGTATTTTAAGATTCTCTTCAATTAGTAATATATAGTTACTTAAAATTTAAAACAACTTTATAAATTAGTTATTAAAGAATATTAAGATTAATAGATTTTAGATTTCAAACTTTATATTTTAACACTATATAATTTATAAAAACACACTCTCAAAATCTATTTTTGGGGTTTTGGCAAAATCATCGATATGGGCCTCGGTAAATAACATTAGCGGAAATAAATCCGCTGTGACGAAATATGATGGCGGAAACGGCTGAACGGGTACACAGCTCTAGATTTGCGCTAATATTGACCATCGGGATTACAAAATTGTTAGCGGGTATTCTCCATATCTCTTGTTTCCCACTCTCTTTACTTTATATATCAATCGTCAATGTTAATTCGAAGTTTGAGTACAAGACCTGTGTTTAAAACTTCAATTGGGTGCGTGGGTTATGTCACTTTGGACAAGCAAAGCTTCACTCTCTCTGTCGTACCTCCCCTCTAAATAGCTTGTTTACTAACTCGGCACATCAACAGTCCCTCACTCGATCCAAACCTCCTCCTCCAAACCTCTCGCACAACAACACCTATTCATCATCTCCCAACCAATCTCAAAATGTCCTCCTCAACCCAACAACGCGCCGATGCCGAAAAACTCATAAACCGCAACCCCCACCCCGATTTTAAATCCGTCGAAGCCACCCGCCCCCAATGGGACACCTCCCGCACATGGGCCTACACGCAAACCGTTTCCCCCTCCTGGAAATTGGGATCCGGCGCCAACGACAACGGTGCCTCCCTCAAGATCCCCCACGTCGAAATTGATCCCTACGAAGAAGGTCGTCCCGCAGTCTACAACTACAAACTCCTGATCTCCTCCATCATCCCACGTCCAATCGGTTTCGTGAGTACTCGTAGTGCTGATGGAAAGAGTACGAATTTAGCTCCGTTTAGTTATTTCAATATGATTAATCATGATCCGCCACTTTTCACATTGGGATATGCGGGTGGATTGGACAATGCGAAGGATTCCCTCAAGAATTTGAAGGAGACGGGTGAATGCAGTATTAATATTATTTCGGAGCATTTCATCGAAGCTGCTAATGCTACTTCGATGAATGCTCCATATGGCGAATCGGAATGGGCATTTAGTGGGCTTACTCCCGCACCCTGTAAGACGGTGAAAGCGAGTCGGGTTGCAGAAGCACATTTTAGTGTTGAGGGTAAACTGGAGAGTTTGAAGGAGTATGAAAGTAAGGCGACTCCGGGGAAGAAGACGGGAGTTCTTGCCGTTATTGAGGGGACGAGATTTTGGGTTCGGGAAAATGCTATCAATGAGGAAAAGAACATCGTTGATCCGGCAGTTTTGAAACCGATTTCGAGATTGGGCGGTATTACTTATGGTCGGACGACGGAAGGTGTAGAGATTCCTCGACCAGATTATGATACGGTGGTTGGAAAGGATGAGGAGGCGAAGAAATTGATAAAGGCAAAGCTTGAGGATCAATGAGTCGATGTGCTACTGGGAGGGTATAGGCTTTTGGGGGGATCATGGTAGAATCATAGAATATTATATAAAAACATTGTAGATATAAATACACTAAAGCTACCATATAAATACCCATTCAAATGCAGCCTACTTTGCGCCTATATATCTTATCGTGAGATTCAGTCAGTCAGCCGCCCTCCCATGATACACATATTCCTCCAAGCCTCCAATCATGGTACCAAAAACGTGACCCTCCTAAGATATAGTTGCGGCCAAGCAAGCAAACGCCGTACTCCCCGTAAACTCCCAAACCAATCCGCCTCTCCACCAAAACGTCCCAAAAACGCCACGTTCACAGATAAACGCTCATCCCCTTCTCACTAACCAAAAACTCACACCCCAACTTCACCTCCTCCTCGTGCTTCTTCACCTCCCTCAGTATAGTATCTGAAAGACTCTCCCCATCATCCATCTTATCCTTCAAATGTATCAATACAACCTTCACCCCCTTCAACGCATTCCCCTTCAGCTCCGTAAAAAGGCCAGCACCATTATGAACCTTTCTATTTCCTGGCGGGTACATGAAATTTCCCGAGGTAGTTAGAGAAGGTTTTCGCCCTGCTTCTCTTCTTTCTTTGTCGCGTTTGCGGAGTAAGCTTGCAGAGTCGGTTGGCGAGGGGCTGGTACTTCTCATGGAAGCTCCGCTGCTGCGAGATTTGGTGGGTGAATGGCCGTCGCGGATCCATTCTACTTCGGCGGCCAGAACTTTGAGTTCTTCCATTACGAAGCGTGGGGTTAGGTGTCCGAATAACATCTCGTCGGGTCGACTATTGTCGTATGAACATTCGATGAATATCCCCTTCAGATAACCAGCTGCGATTTTGGGGGCGGCGTCACGCCATACGTGTTTATTGCGTGGATGGCCTGAAATAGAATCGGGTTCTACGTCGCCCCAGATGAGGATTTCTCGGGCGCTGGAGACGTCGCGGATGAAGAATGCGGAGCTGGCGTAGACACGGGATTGGTCTCCGGATGGGGAAGGGGGGTCGAGGTCGAGGTCTAGGGATGGGGGGCGGCTGCGTTGATGCAGGCCACCGCTGAAACTTTTGAAGGGGACTCGGGGGGAGTTCGTTTCGGAGTTGGTGCCATCGGGATTATCTGAGGATGGGGAGTGTTGTTAGTATGGGTACATGTTAAAAATGAAGAGCCTGTAACTCATGCAGCGAGACAAATATTTTTCGATGAAAGCGGAATATCTCAGAAGAGCCCACTCGGAGGTTTCCTCGCTTCTCGCTTCTCGCTCCTGCGATTGAATGGGCGACGATGAAAATCAGAATGAGTAGAAACCCTTATCTTTGAAAAAAAGAAACCTCACAAAAAGTATAATGGGAAGTACGTACAAGGGAAATTCCCAATACAATTCCCGTGGCTAACCGCCCAAGACTTCACACCAAGTCCCTCCACAATCTCCATATACCCTTTCGCAAATCCACCCCCCAATTGCGACGAACCTCCCGACTTGAGCCTCGCAAACGTCACCAAGCCCACCCCACCATTCTCATCCGACAGATTGGGCCAAATCACATCGTTAAAGATATGGTCCTTCAAGGCCTCAATCGTACTCGCCAAACCCGCGATCTTTTTGGGTTTAGAACATGGACTTGCAGTACTCATGATACCACCTGAAATATGATCGAGATGGGGATGGGTGAGGAGATGAGCACCGACGAGATCACGTGCAATGTACGAGGTGTTTGCGCCGGGGGTTTTGAAGGGGAGTTCTAATCCTGATAGGATGCCTTCTTTGAGTGTGTGTGGTCGTTCGGGGGGTAGTGAAGTGTATTGTTGGAGAAGTCGTTCGATGGCTGATAGATGGACTCCGGTGTCTACGGCGAGGACTGAGCCTTTACTCCATCCTAGTGCCATTGATCGTACTAAGAACGCAGTACAGTTATCTTCCAGAGGTCCTCCACCGGCTCCCTATTGAATTCAATCGTTAGCATTTTTCCCCTCGAAAATGTTTCATGGCTGATGACTCTCGTCACAAAGAAGCGCAGAACAGCTTCAAGTGCAAGTCTTGATAGTAGTAGAATATACTCGAGTCAAACAAGGAAATTGAGAGTTAAAACTTGACAAAATATCCCAATATAGTATATCCTCACGTGACCATCCTAAACTTTCAAAATCGGAAAATACCCAGACTTGGGGATGCATGCTCATGCGAACAAAGCCATGCATCCGACAACAACAACCAAGAGAAAAAGAAACACTCGCAAGTATCCAATCAATATACACATGTATATTGATGACGTATACGTATTCATACCCCTCACCTCACTCCCGTACTTGACACCTCCATGCGGTTTCCCGTCAAAGAAACAAGAGCAAACGACAAACAAGCAAACATTGCATGAGCATGAAGCAAACCACTCACCAAAACTATAACCTGCATAGCAGTGCCATCACTCTGTGCTTTCTCGGCCGCCATTTTCCCTTCCTCTCAAAGATTCAACTCGATATATAAAATCAAAAATCGACTCCCAACAAAGCTATAGAAAAAGACCCCTCCAGACTTCAATATCAATATTTCAGTAAAATATATGAAAACAAAAGTTTCAGTGTAAATACTGCTTCGTGTACAGCAATGCAAACAAAGAATGTTGTGCTCGAAAGTTTGGACGTCTCCTAAGCTTTTAATACTCTCCCTCCTATCCTCTTTGTCTTCCGTTTCCTCGTAAGAAATACTTCGATGCATTCCCACTTTAATCTTTTTCTTTGTGCTTTTTATTCGAATCAGCGAGTGCTTGCATCTATGAGTCTTTGTTCTCGAATTGAAAATGACTTGATTTTTATTAAAAGGGAAGAGTCACACAAGAGTAGTTCCGCATTTGCTGCGTACGCTTCCACGTGATTTGCGTCGTTCTGGTACGGTTTTGAGAAGATATATTTTAGAATGCAGGATTTTGACGTCGATACTTCACCGTATTGTGTGTGAATTGGAATTTTGTCTCGTTTATTACCCTTGGGCGCCGTTCTTCAAAAGTTCGGCTTTCCCGAGAACCTGGCCTCGGGATCGCCGTAGATATCTAAAATACACTACTGCAACTATTTGATGCATAATATGCAAGGTGCCATAACCGATCATGTTAAATCTAGATTGTCTGCAAGCTCAAGCTCACTTGTGCGGGGCATTGCGTTTGTTTAAGCTATCTTCAAGAAGATGGTGAATGTAGGGTTTCTATTGGTATTGTACCGCCGCGGCAAGATGTATTTATTCTTTCGTTACGTTTCGTTTTGTTTTGTTTCGTTTCACCTGGATTCTTTTACAACATCAATGCTTTTGTTCATACCATAAAACAAAGCGCTACACTCCATCAATGGTCTCGCCGTCGCCAAATGCCGATCAACCCATGCATCAATTCCCTGTTCGGGAAATGGCTAAAAAACAAACAGTCGTAAGGGTGCCAAAGCCCTTGTAATTCATCCTCTCGCCTCCCATCTCCCTCTCCCGAGGTCTCTATAAATCACAATCTACTATCTTCTGCGCCCCTGTTCTTATCAGATAGACCTCCTACACCTACCTATTCACCCATCTCTATTGATTAGCTCGATTATATTGCATTAAAGTATTCTTCCAATCATCATCATCATCCATATTGTGCACTCTCAATCCCCCAGGTCCCTGCTGCTGCTGTTGGCTCGGTAAATTCCACCGATCATTCATATTTCCCCCATCAGCATTTTGCATACCATGTTGAGAACCCATATCCATTCCCATCCCTGGTTTTGGACCGATGCTCGGAGGTTCATCCGCATTGGGTCCAAATCCTGGAACCACAAAATCAGAATAGGGGCTATCGAAATTGATGTTTCCACCGTCGAAGTTGTGGTTCGGGAGTTCGAAATGATTCTGCAGGGGATTTGCAGGGGGGATGTCATCATTATGTCGCATGCCGAAGTTTGGTTCATTTGATGATCCGATTAAAGGTCCATCGTAGTTATCTGCTGGCATCTCGGATATGCCAGTTGGGAGAGGAGCGAAGCTGTGTTGTGACATCGTTCGCTGGTGCTCGAGTTCCTGTTCCTCAACTATCTGAGGAGCAGGCTCGACATTTCGGAGACTGCTTGCGATTACGCTACTGTTTCGAACACTAGGATTACCGCTGCGTGGTTCCATAGTCTCTGTAACATCTGAAAGACCCCCTTCAGCATCTCTGATACCAAATTGTGCCATGGTACGCATTTTGCGAGTAACCCAAGTAGCTAGAATCTTGCCTCGTTGCTTCTCTCCGAGTCTGGATCTAGGGAAATCGCCCTTGTTGACAAAAGCTACGATATCGACGACTATTTGGTGTTCGTTAAGAATAGCGTTTACGATAACGGGTACGATGGAGGCCAGATATGATTTCCTTCCTACTTCTACCAGCACAACAATAAGTCCGCCAGCTTGAAATACGGCACTAAATATCATTAGTTTCAATGGCTTCAATAGATCAATAGGGACAAAACTTACGAGCCGCCAGGCACAATGTTACGGTGACATTTCTCCACAGAACACTCAATATCCATTGGAAAATGACTAAGGCCGTTTATTTCGAATGTTTCCCCTACGCTTCCTAGAACGAATAGAACTTGCATCTCGACTTGGGCACCATTTGGCCCGATAGGTCGACTAACAGTGTGTAAAAACCCCAAGTCTCCCGTACGGACGTATTGAACATTAGGATCGCCGTCAACAGTACGCCCATCAAATCTTTCCGAATCGAAAGCATCCTTAGATCCGTAGAAAGCTCTGACACATGCCTCTGACTCGACCCAGATTTCACCATACTCGCCTTCGTGGCAGAGGCAACGGCTTTCTGGGTTGACAATAGCTATTTGAGTTGACACAGGTACCATTCCAGAATCCTGAACCATGAGTGCTTTGGGGTTGGTTTCTGGGTCCACCGGACATATCATACCCCGGCGTAATGCTTGAGTGTCCAGGCATAGCTCAATTGGTTCAATGCACATATAGGACCGAGACGCAATCATTGGGTTCAGGACATGTGAATACACCGTATTAATTGCAGTGCGATCAAGACCAGTCGCAGCAAAATGGAGGCGTACTTTTTGAAAAACGTCAACTCTAGGTCTTCCTTCTGCGGAAATCATCATGTTTTTCAGTTCGTGAAGGGTAAACCCCTTTCCTGGCATGACGGCCATTGCATGATCGAGCATTTGCGGGGTGGCGTAAGTATCTTTGATCTTGTACCGCGATAAAGTTAGGAAAAGCGATACTGGATTTTGTGCAAATTCAACGGGAGAGACTAGGTAAGTTGGGGCTCCAACAAATATACCCATAAGAACACTGTGGATGAAACCTAAGCCAGTTGTACTTCGCACACAACCTAGAACAGGTCTAGAGCTTGTCATTTGACAAGTCTCTTTTTGCACCTTGCACATGCCCATGATAGTATCATGACCTAACTGTACAGCGATCCTACGTTGGTCAGGAGTCCAATATGTCCAAACAAGAGCTGGATATCCTGGCTGAACCCAAGCGGGTAACATCGTAAGGCCGAGGTCTCTGCAACCATTGTTTTGCTTGGGTGGCTTCGAAGTATTATATATACTCGGCACCAATACCTTGAGAACTTGTGCCGATTGTTTGAGATGTTGCGAAACAGCCTTTTGTTTCATTAGATGGTCAACGTCTTGATTAACCAATACAGCCTTCACATGGTAATCTGAAACCATATGTAGGAATGCTGGTGCGTCTTCATTCAGACGATTCTGATCAAGGGGAGCCATGGGTATGGCTGTTGCTCCTAAGCAAAAACATGCGTGCGTTGCATAGACAAAATCCTCTGAGTGCGTATACATGAGTATCAGGTGGTCGCCAGGTCTTATCTTGACCTTATTTTTGAGATACATAGCTACTGCGGCCACTTTCGTATCGAACTTTTTCCAGGTAATTCCTTTTCCTTCTTTACCTCGGCCGTCTATAGTGCAGTAGGATAGTTCATCAGCCTGTCGCGCGACGCGCCATTGTAACAAGTCAACTATGCTTAGGAAGTTGTTCAGAGGTGTGGATGTTCGATCATCAATTACCACTTCGCGACGATCAATTCCGGAATATTGCTTGTCTCCAGGAGATAATATGTCTTCACGAGTTTGAGCAGCAAGTGGTGACCATATGCCACCGATGGGATCCACTCCAATGGGTAGATTAAGTACAGCTCGTTCGACTCCGAATTTTACATGCACACAAGGAAGATTTCCAAGATCGAACTCTCGGCGACATAGCATATTACCAATCTCCCTTCGGCCACATTTTAAAACTTTTGGAAGAGTATTTGGTGCTGTGATCATAACGCAATATACTCTTAAATGATGCTCTTGCATCAAAACTTCCATGCACCTCTCTGATAAGGAATCTAGAAGCGCAGTATCGAGTTGGCGAGGAGGTCCACCAGAGGTAGCAGGTGCGGTTGACGCGGAAGGTGACTCCAACAGAACTATCGGAAGATGCTCCTCATTGACGAAAACATCAAATGCGGAGCAATCGTAGATCTTGGGTACATTCTTCATGATACTCACTATTATGTGCTGTACAAAGAAGTATCGATGTTCTGCGACTTCGTGGCCGTGCTCAACCCATTCAACCTTCTGACGGAGACGGTCTTCATATAGGCCAAGAACAAAAACCTTGCCTTCAATCACTGTCCCAAGAAGACCTGTTCGGAGGAATTCCGGCTCTACCATCATTGGAGTAGGATCTCCTGGCTCAAATTTATAAGGTCGAGCATGGAAAATCTGCTCTGTATGTTTCGGTAACGCCCAGAAACCCCCTGATAGCGATGGAGAATCTACCCAAATCTCACCTACTGAATGTGGCGAGGCTAGAAGACTAGTTTCGGGGTCGACTACCGCTAAAGTAGCATCAGGTATTGGAAAACCAAAGGCACCGCAACGCACGGTTCCTGGTTCGCTGCTGGCTTTCTTGCGCGCTTCCTCACCAATAGCAACCACAACAACTTCATTGGTTTTGAGTGCTTCCCGATCCAGGAGAACTTCACTTAGTTCTGTTCTTCCTTTTTGTTCAGCTGGAGCTACTGTTCCGCCTCCTATAAGACTTCCAAAACCATTACTAGGCGACTTTTCTTTTTCTTCGGATTTTTCCTCGATAGAATCGCCATCTGATCCAATATCTAGTTTCAAAGGGCACCCCATTCTTTCTTCACCACCAAGCCAATCTCGCATACTAATAACCATGCCACCGTGTTCTGGCAGGCATAACATAGGAGCAACCAGTTCCCGTGCACGTGGATTTCGCATCGGCCGTAACCATCGATCTGCTAACACTTCATGGAACTCGCTATCGACTGTCAGAGTATCTATTAAACACAATCTGACATTTTGAAAGTTTGGCTCCATTCCCTTTTTGAAATTTCGTGTAGTCATGGGATCTTGCTGGTAATTATAAGCTGCTCTCTTCAGCCCAGGGTAGTCAGCCACCATGAGAGTTGCTCTGTATTTTGTTATGAGGTGGGCATAAAGACCAGGTGTCTCAACAGCTTTACTTTCAAGCCAAACGGTTGTGTGCCCACCATATACTGTCAACAAGACACCCAAGATCATACCAATTCCTTGCCGTGGATCCAAATAAGAGAGAAGTATCTCGCCACGACTGCTACCACCAGCCATTAATCTCCCACTTTTATCTCTTAATTCAGGGTTGAAAGTATCGCCATGTCCTTCAGATGGCACTGTAGATATAATAGCACTGAGACATGCCATTTGATGCATGATTGTCCGATGGCTCATTACTACACCACGTAGATCGCCCGTAGGGGCTCTTGAAAATTCAATGTAAGCCAAATCCGGAACCGTCAACGGTGGTGCATCATCTTTCTTCTTTGGATGCCAACTTCCAAATTCATTGGTCTTCCACCATTCTACTCCTCTTGGCCAATTGAGCTTCTGAGTTGTGATATCTCGCTGAAAGGTTTTAAGGTTGTTGTCAGTGGTAAGCGCAAGATGTGCTTGTGTAGAGGTCAGAATCGTATTAAGTTTAGCATAATCTTCAAGATCATTAATAGGGACTGCCACCACTCCAGCAATGAAGCATCCAAGTAAAGCGATGGCGAAATCGATTATTTCGGATTCGCGGTATATCAAAGCGACACGATCACCCCTATAAAGAGAACTTTTATCTCTAATTACTTGCGCAACCTTTTCGGCTCGACTTGTAAGTTTCTCCCAGGTAATAGACGCGATTTCTTTTCCTTTGTTATCTAATACCCAGTATGCTGGCATCTTTGCTCTCGCCTTTCCCCGATGCCTTAAAACAGCCGCAATATTGTCGAATTTTGACATGGGAGTATTCCTATCATGTGGATCATAAACGGCGAATGGAACATCTCGAGGCTCTAGGGGCATTTGGTATTCCAGAGCGTCGGGAGGGGGTAAATCGTTAGTGGTCAGCATTGGCGGCGCCATTGCTGCCGTTGGAGAGAATGCGTCACTAGAAGAATACCGATGTGGCCCTCCACCATAGGAATTTGGTCCATTATTCTCATATCCTTGTTGTCCAGCAAAATCTGAAAAATACCCTTGTTGTGACTCCCCAAGCATGGTACCATGAGAATCCATCATCGTTCCTGCATGGCTCTGATCGTAGACGTCTCCTTGATGTTCCATATAGCCAGCTTGGTGTGCCGGATTGAAAGCATAATTTGTGCCAGAAGCCATCGATCCCATTCTCATACTTGGCTCAGTTGGACGATCTTGCTGATAGTCCCCAGTTGCTGAAGAGCCGGGTTGGTATGTGGAGTTCTGGCTATAAGAGCTATGCCGTTGAGTGGGGTTATGTACTGCCAGCCTTAGATCCTGAGGTCTGCCAGCATATGAAAAGGTTCGCCCATCTTGTGTTCTGTTTGCTCCGAAACTTCCTACATCACTAGCCATTGTAGCAGTTCGATCGGAAGGCTGAGATGCGCCGTAGCTTTGTGAGGGGTATAATTCACTCCCACTTGCACTTCTTGAGTTCGAGTTGAGGGCAGCAAGAGATGCGCTGCGCGAACCGTCGTTCGAGGGATGTGTGCTGTCATCAGGAGCATGTATGCGCAGCCCTTTCAGCTCCGCGGCCATCGGTGAGGCGCCCAGGTATTGTGAAAGTAGAAATGTGCGTCGCTTTTGATATCTGTGTTCGAGAAATCAGAACTGGTATATGATATGAGACGCCGAATGCTTTTCGCATAGCATTGGGAAAACGTACCCCTTCTCCGTAATGTCCCCTTCCTAAAGCAAAAGTTGTATCAGCATTTGGCTCTGGAAACCATTTCATCTTCATCTACTCCGAACAATGCCATCCTGTATGCACTTGGCACAAGAGAGCGCATGCGGCACAGCTAAACAAATCCCCCGTTGTTGGAAACGCCATAAACTAACCTCCAGCTCATGTTCTAATTCCTGCAGCTTTGCCTGCAACTCTGGATTATTCTCCTCCATCTTCGGCGTGGTTTATATGGAGCGGTATGAGCAAACAGGGCACAAGTTTTCCAAAGAAAGTCGCAAATTAAGGTTTCAAGGAGGGATCAAAGTATGGTAAGTGGATAAAAACATGAAGGTTGAGTAGAAGGAATATAGGTAGTCGAGTAACAGTAGTAGGTTGTAAATGCAAGTGATGGTTGGTAACTCGAAATCTAAATTGGAATTGAATTCAGTATTCAGTATTCAATATATTCAGTATTCATAGTATGTACCTAGGTATTACTTGTTCAACAAAAGCATTCTTACTTTCGTCATGGCCCTGCGCCTTGCTTTTCTTCGGTAGTTCTCGTCTACAAGTATGTATTCTGGATGGACCGACCTGCCGACGTTTGCATTCGTATGGATACGGGGGATTCGGACATGTACAAGAATAGCCGACTATGTAGTTTACCTGTCAAGCCAGTTTAAGTATTATCAATTGCAATTTTCCATTCCAACATTTCCTTAGAACAAATTTATATGTAGGTATTATCAATAGACGTAGAAGGCTTTCTCGTTTCAATTGAATGTTCCACTGCCAAGAGACATTTGGAGATTAACCAATCAAGATTCGAATATCACATGACCTTGGAGATATGAAGCTAGTACTGCACGGACCACTGCCCCTTCCCTTGTTCATAGGTAAATTTTTATCACACAAAATTTTCTTTTCAACCTTCTTCAACGACTTTCAAAAACCTCAACCTTCAACAACAACAACAACATTCAATTCAATCCAATTCATACTAGAAATCGACATACCTTCTCCCAAGTATCTCATTGATGCATTGTCACATCATTCGCAATGTATCAATTGTATCGAAGAGATGGCTAGGAAAATCTTGCTTCGATTTTGAACATCGTTGCTCCCTAACGCGATATTAGTATATTGCAAAATGTGGTCCAGACCAAATTGAAGGACTGACCTTCAAACTGCGATAGTTCGATATATGCTACTACTGTCCTATATTTATGAATCTTTCGATTCATGCTCACAGTTTTCTTTATATGGTATGTCTATTTTTATCAGCCTTCTTTGTCTGCAATCCCCTCTTACCTTTTTGGGGTACAACAACATGATGTTACAAACAAGATACACAGACCTGTTCTGAACAGCCTCGTGCTGGGTGTTGATTATCTTGGAGACCTTCTGATTATTTTTGCTCATATCTTTTTCGACTTATCTGAATCACATTATTGGAATACCAGCTAATTCTAAAATAGTACTTTGAACTTGTAAATTGTCATAGATTTCTATGCACCGGTACCTACGATTACACCAAAGATTGCCAATTACATCTTGCTATGATGCTTCAGAGACCATTCTCACTGTACTTGGCTGGCACATGCCGCCAATTTCAGTCAACTATGAAACTTTCATCCATTGGAGCTCAAGTTCTAAGACCACCAGTCTTTCTTCGTTGTCAATCGTTGGCTTTGCTATATTATAAGGTAGGTTAGCTTCGGCGGCACCATTGGGTGAGGTTCAGGAGATCTTTATTATCACTACTGCTAGAGATTCCAGGAGAGCACGTCGTCTTCTATTGTTAGTGTCTAAAGTACAAAGAGAAAACGCGTTCGTCTTTGTTGACTCTCTCAATCCTATTGTTATTTTCTGGTGAACAAGGAGGATACAATGTATTGCTTTGTCGAGTAGAGACCTATTCAACGGCTGTTCAACGGCTGCTTTGTTCGAGTATATACAAAGAAATTAGAATCAACCAAGAAACAAAGCATTAGTCACATTATAAAAGGTCTCTGACAATCCCTATTGTCTTTTTTTCCCAAACTTCTATCATTCATAGAACAATCACCAACATTACCAATTGAGAGAGATATAGCTCGGCACATCGTGACCAACTACTACATTCAACCCAATTAACAAAACATACACGCAATTTAGTACAGCTGAGCTGCTAAATCACAACATGTCAGACTACATGAACGAATTCCTTTTGGACGACCAATCCCAAACATTGGAACACGCAAACCTCGACTCCCCTGTATACCCCGCCGAAGATCATCAAGCTCTTCTTCGAGAAGATTCACCATTCGACTTCGAACAGTTTCTCAACAACCCAAATGAAGAGATGACTAACTTGCACACACTAGCCGATGAAGAGGTGGCTGATATTACACAAGCAAACCACACACAAGCTGAGTTTTCCTCTCCTCTCATCACTGACAACATAACAGTCGATCCTCAATTCTTGGACATTGATTTCTTTGGCAACAACACCCCCTTTCCGGCAGCAGTCGGTTTGGCGGGTCCAAGCAACACCTTGCTAGCCAACATCATGCAGCCAGTTCCAAAATTCCCTGCTCCTTTCGAATTTTCCCAGACCTACCGACACGATATCTTGAATGCCTTCCCAAGCCCAACATATCCATTGCACATCATTGATACATTTGGATTTTTGCCACAAAACGTTGTGGAGGCACTTCATCAAGGTTTGAAACGACAGAGAGAACATGATGAGCAAATCAACCAATTCGTCGCCGACATCGACGTCGAACCTCTTTTTCTCGAGCAACCGCCAGCCAAGAAGCGCAAGGTGTCCAAGGGCAAGGGTGTCTCCGTCTTCGTCGAAGAAGGCTTGGATCATACACCAGAGCCAGAACCAGAAACAGCACAAGAACCAGAAGTGTTCGCCAGACCCATCAAAATTCCTGGGAAACATTGGATCAAGCCCAACTCGACAACACAAGGCAAGAATAAGCGCAGCACGAATATTCAGTCGTTTGACCCCTCCCACTTCTACATGCCGCTTGAACAACCACCTCGAAGTTGGGGGCGTCCAAATCGCGCCGGTGTACTTCCATTCTCCTACACCCAAGAAGGAGAGTTGAACCCACACATCAAGTACACCGCCGAGCAGATGAAAGAGTTCATCTTCAACCATCCAGGACATAACATCGCAGGACAGAGACACACCAAGCAATCTGGACTCACAATCTGGATTCAAAGCGTCCCATCCGACTCCGCCGCACGCTACCCACACCAAAACTCCGACAAATGCCGCTTTGTTGACTGCCCAGTTCGCAACGGCACCATCCACAAAGGTCACTACCGTGTCGCGTTCGATGAGCAATCGTCCGACCCGGTCGTCACCGACCCATTCCACAACGCCGGCCACGTTCACCTCTACTGCCTCGAGAAGTTTCTTGACTTCCCCTTCATCTGCGCCAATTTCAACGTTCAGCCTGACGATCGTATCCTCCCGGAGGGACGAAACAAGATGGCGATCACGAGAGACCATATCCAGATGAAGAAGATTGTTAGACGCTTCGTCCGCAACGCAGAGAGAGAACAGGCCTGCGGTGCCATTGGGGTCGATCCTAGATACGAGAACACCCTTAACTACCGATTGACCGCCAAGCACTTGGAGCTCGAACCCGCCAACCGACAAGGTCTCCGTGACAGACGTCCCAATGCAAATTCTATGGACAAACACATGAACAACCTTGATTTCTTCGTCGCACGCAACAATGAACGAAAATTGGCAATTCAATCTCGTCCACAAATTGTAAATTTATCGGACTCCGGAGATTCAACACCAGTCAGAAAGCCCACACCGGCAAAGACCAAGAAGAGAAAGGCAGTTGAGGTAGAGGAGCAAGAAGACGCCGAGTTTGAAATCGATGAAAACATCTTGGATGCTGACAGCGACACCATCGTTGTTGACACCCAAAGCAAAGACACGAGACCAGCCAAGAGAACACGCGTCCAGAGAAATTCGACAAAGAAGGTTGTTGACAACCACGGCTATGAAAGTAGCAGCAGCGACAATGAATCTTTCTCGGAAGGCGATGTTTCGGATTGGGCGCCAGCGAAGAGAACCAGCAGATCGAGCAGGTGAGTCAAGACCGAGAAGGGTGGGTAAGGTGAGTTACGAGGTAAGTCACACACATCCATCCACAGACAAAAGAGGTAAGTAAGTATCTCATTCTATAAGAAGAAAGGTAAGCTGTAACAGATAGAGGTAGGCCTTATTTCCTTGCATCATATAGAGGGTAGGTTTTATTTCTTTATCACACCAGAAAATGAGTTTACCATTCAATGGTTACACATTTAAACATTGACTAGAGCTGGACTCTAGCAATTATTTCCTAATTTCTTAATTTAATTAACATATAATAATACAATAATTTCCAATAATTTGCAAAGTGACATGAATCTGTGAATTCAAAGTGAATCAATCAATACCATTGAGTCGAGTACCAATAACTTACAACTTTAGTATGAGATCTGACAACAAAAACCCCAATTCTTAATCATTGATATGCCGTATGAGAGACATACGATTGGACTGTGAGGCGAATCTTGAGAATTATGATAACGCATACTGACTCAAAGCGACTGATGAATGAAAATAATAATCATAGGTAGTCTCTAGCATCAAAGACACCAATAATAATTCTTGGTTGTCATCTCATCTACTCGTTCCCCGTCACCCCCATCGCACACTCAAACTCTCCCCACCATTTTCATCATTTTGTGTAGCGGGAGAATTAAAGCGCTCCAGCTAGGGTATGTGTTAGGGTATGTGTTAGGGTATGTGTTGCGACAAAGAATTCTAAAATTAACACACAAGGACAAAGATGAAGATGATGATGCAAAAGCTTCATGATATAGGCAACAAAGACTATTCATTTCATGTGGAGCCTTGATGGGCTGTACTGTAGTTCTGCAGATGCTGGTTGATGATATGCGTTAGTGATGTCGAAAAAGCCGGCACTGGGCCCAGTCGCCCTCTAGTACTATCTAATGTGACAACCTCGCTCTCATCTTTTCGTTTCACGCTATATGTAATCTGGGCACCTGCATATTTATATAAATGAAGCACTGGGAAAGTCTGTCGGCGCCACTTTGATAGAGTGATGAGATGATTAAGGTGTGAATACATGGTAAAAGTATGATAGAAGTGCTTCGATTTGAAAGCTCGTCTGTATATGATATGAGGATGGAATTCTCATTTAGAAAAATGACGGTTTTCGGGATGTTAGGGTGTAATTACCAACTTTAGATACTAGGTAGATGAAATATATGACTATAAATAGAATGATAACAGTCTAGCTGTAGAGACCAGTGTATCAAACAGTCCGGAGTTCAATGTAACAATGCAAGGCTCTTGAATGTTCCAGGATATTTGAATATCCCAAAATGATCTGAGCAATTCACAGCCTTCCGAACACCAAAACTTGCATCTAGAGTACTAGTCCAGACTATTGAATACCCTATTAAAGACAGTGACACTGCATATCTAGCTAGTCTGCATTTTGATAACAGTGTATTGCGCACATGTAAGACTCGTCGTGTCATATCCATGGATACCGACATGTCCAAAATTGCCCCGTAAAGAAGATTGTGTGCCAATGTTACTTTTGTTCTATAAATAGAAGAAAAGAAGAAGAAAGGGGATGCGAATGACTCAAAGAGTACAAAGAGAAAGAACGAGGTTAGGGTAACAGGTGAATATGAATGTTGACGGTGTGATGCACAGATGTGCAGTACGTACTAAGGCAATAAAGCAGAAAACTCGAGCTCAAGATTCACTATGCCACTTGCGACCCCACCTCCCGTGCTTACTTTACATGTGTAGAAATGTAATCTATGGACGCTTATATAAAACTCGCAAGTTTTGGAACTTTGCGTGGAGTGTGTTGCAGATTATACAGGAAACGAAAACCCAAATATGGGCCGTGTGTAAAATCCAACTGCTTAGCCCTCGTGTATGTAGAATGCAAGAAACACTTCTCTGGCAGATACACTGAGTATCGAGTACACATTTGCCAGTCCGACGCGTAACGGATTATGTCGAGGAACCGGATAGTAATATCTCAATTATAAGGACCCTCGGCGGACAGATTGCTAAGTCATCTGCGCTTTTGAAGACTTTATATATCACACATCCTATATGCCTCGCTTATGACTTGAGACGCAAATTGACATGAGATGATATAGATCAGATTAAAAGTAATAGTCCAAAAAACAATATTGATTTAAGAATCTGGCAACAAAAACTTCGACAATAAAATGGGACGAGATGAGATTAGCCCCAAGGCTTTAACCAGCAAACTAATAAGACTGTGTGTGCCAAAGATTATAGTGATAATCGCTCTCGCAGACATTTAATCCCTTCACGACAACACAAAGAACCTTGTGATTTTTTCTTCCAGTGGATGAACCAAGACGATTGGTTCATATAAAGATCTAGCTACTTTTCGGTGTGAGAAGAGGGGTACAGTATAGCTTTTACGTTTGTTAGGGAGAGGGGCGGATTCACTTAACGACAAGATACCGTAGTAAGGAATGAATCTGGGATCCATCGACTCTATGCCAGTGCGCCTACTCCACAAGTGCTTCCTTATTTAAGGAACCTTCAAGTTTGAGAGTGTCTGCCCTCCAACAAGGTCGAAAGAGGAAAAATCTGCTGTTTACAAGGGCCTGAAAGTTCAACTCGAGTGCAGGGAAAGCCACCTTTTCAGAATCATCATATTGAGAGGGTTCTGAGGTCGGCATCGAGCGGGCTGGGGTCGACTTTCTAGTAGTGTAATATGTGAAGTATCAGATGAGTACTGAGGTGAAAGATGACAATCAATACCTAGGTAGGAATTGATAACAACAACACTATTGTCAACCTAATGACCGGAGGAGAACGTATACCACGATACATGACAATCACATTCCTTCACCTCCCCTAATCATCAATTGGTAGACCTTTGAGGCATACAGCCCAAAACATCTCTTGCACAGTGTTGATTATCGATGGATTCGCACTATGTAAATTCTTGGATGGAGGCAGAGCCTATATAAAGTTTCTGCATGATGAATTAGCTAATGAATATGGGAGCATATCATAACATCATCCGATCGTACTATCTATGTATCCAAACCGAACCAGGAAGCGAAGAAACGAAGTGAGAAGAAAACATTGAAAATAGTAGTGAAAAGAACCCATGTACGATTCTATATCAAATTTCGAATGTTCGAGCCCAATGCTAGTCTGCCATAGTCTACTACTCAGCACTTACCATATCCCACAATTTGGCCATGGTGAGACTTCTGTCATGTCAATCTTCAACAACTTCGAGATCCGAGAGGTCAAAGTAAGGTAAATTCCAAAAAAGCATATCCAATAGTGATTGTGGGTGAAAATAAGATTATACGCTATTGAAAGAAATCTCCGAAGAGTCGATAGTAGTCATGTATTTATAGCAAGCCTTCCGTGCACTATCTTACCACTAGATAGATATGTAGTAACTTTAATTTCTTTGGATTAAATTTGCTATTGGACGTGTATCCAAAACAGAGAAGAGTGTTCTCGATGGTCTTCCCTTCTTGTTCTAGACTCATCGCCACTAGTTTTCGTAGCATGGCAGACTCATCTGGATATGGATATTCGGCTAACAAGACATACAATTTAAAAGTCTGAAAAGTATCCCAGTAGAAACTCTTCAAAACTGGTATGGACATCATGGGTGTTACCATGTTTTATCTGTAGTAATTATCTCCCATCAGTCTCGACAGCATTCCAATACCAACTGTACATCTACATCCTCCATACATCATCACCCCCGGAATATTTTATCGTTTGCCCCTTAAAATAGGATTGGAAATCAAAAGATGCATCATCCAAAATAGCAAAAAGAGAATGGCAAAAACATACAACAGTGGGGATTCGCTGGTGGTCACCCACCCAACTACTAATCCACCGATCTGAAGCTTGTGTATGGCAGAGCGGACGGGATGCCCAATTCTCTTCAGTCTATGGTCGTATGTGGTAGGATAAAGGTTGTTGATAATTATGTACTCAAATATTGTCAATCGTTCTCCCACTCTGCAGATCGATTGGCGAGGCATTGGAGCGGAGAGACTTGCAGCGATATGGACAACTAACAGGACTCCTGAAGCTATGAATACCTCTCGATATCGAAATCGTTGATCCCTATTACATCCCGTCTTTGCACTGGTAATCTTCACAGTACATCTCAGTTCCTAGGCGCAATATGAATCAATTGAGGATGCACAGGACCTTTAACATATGCCGCTCTTCCAAGTCGTGGGCGGCAACGGTAATCGATGGATTATCTGCCGATTATCGTTCTGTGGATACTCTATTATGTCAGTGTTGACAGGTCTTCGTCATCAGATGCTCGACATATCGGGGAAAACATAATGACTTCTGATAGATATGTACGGCAATGATACCTTGGATAAAGAAAGAAGTCAACCTCAATGATCGTAGACGATGACGAACTTGGACATTTGCATAAACCATTTCCATGCCTTTTGAAATGAATGAATGAATGGCAAATACCAATGACACAATGCCCCTTTTCACGGCTAAGAATAACCACTGGTGGATCTTCGATATCTTGGCATTTATCGATAAGCCGGGTGCTATTGTGGAGGTAGGTAAAAAGCACAGGAGGCGCCGGTGTATCAAGATTCAAGCCATGTATGTCCATTGTCTTGACTCTTGATTATTTTAATCGATGATGGACGCGCTCGTATTAAACAGATATCCATGGATGGAGAGATAATGTTCAAATCAAGATAGCTTTCAAAATGAATACGATAAGATCACTTTGGTTAGAACTTAGAATTGGTAATTCGACATCGATGAAGCTCGTATTGTAAACTTTGCAATTTCCATAGCAAATCTTAAAGACTTTGTTACGAGTAGTTACGAGCGAGGGCGAAGACCATGTTAACGTTATGGATGTGTTATATTACCGGTAGATCATAGCATCATTTTACGGATTTTTTCTTTCCAGAACAACTTGACAAGTTTCCTTTACTGGAATTTGGAAATTATGATCATCCAATCCTTGATGCTTTTCGTCCCCGATGAGGATTAACAATTTGGTTGCGTCTGGAAATGAAACGATGATTTCCCCCAAGCCAGGTTTAAAATGATGCTTAAAAGGAAGCAAGCGAGGTACGATCTGATCAGCAGCCTTCTTATTAATAATAGGTATTGAGATTTGAATCACAAGTGGCTCGAAGAGGAATGAAAATATACAGAGCGTCGAATTGATAGAGCCAATTACAATATGGTATTGAATGGTTGTACGAAGTGTTTGCTGTCCTGCAAATCTTTATTCTGAAACACTCATTCAAAAAACATCCGCTGCACAGCATCAATCATGCCGCTTCTTTAGGAATTTGAAATAATATAAAAATAAAAGCTTTTAAACTATTAAACATTACAGAGTACTTTGAATAGATATTAGAATGAAAGAGTAAAATAAAAGGATTTTAAAAGAATTGAATAATAATAAAATTATATAATTATTTAAAAAAATAAAAAAATATTTATAAATATATAAAAAAAAAAATTATTAAAAATATATAAAAATTATGTAAAACTTTTATTAAAAAAGTTTACAATTTTTATAAAAATAGCTTTAAGTTTAATTAGTTAATAGAACTTTTTTTAAACGATCTGGTTGGTTAATACATAACATCCCTGTTAAGCGATAGAGTCAAGTTTCGGCATTCTAGGGGATAGCTTTCTGTATATGCGAAAGTGGGGTCACAATTAGTAGTAGTCAGACCAAAGTCAGGCTGATGTTCGATTATGGATAATTTATAGGGGTTCTGTCATTGACCTAATTCAATCACTAATTGGTTGTGTTCCTGCATTAGATCATTCTTTGGAACAAATAGACTTTTACTCCCCCCCCCCCTGAATAATAAAGGTTAAATTTCTTGCCCTACTCCAAGCCCAGAATTTAACCTTTATTCAGGGGGGGGAGAGTACAAGCAACAAGCCATTAAGACTTCAAAGTTCAAACCATGCATTTTCTCTAGCCCGGCTCTCCTTCGGTAGACATGAAGATCAAGGCAAGAAACATCAAATCACAAGGTACGGATGAACTGTACAATTCCTCATAGGTTGAATGAATACGGGGATGGATATGAAAAAATCATCCATCACATAGATTCACACTCTATTTAATTCAAGTGGATGTCAAATTGGAGGCTAAGCGTGCTTTTGTCAGCGGTGTACATTATCGTATTCAACAAATGGCTACAATGATTGGCCTCAGCAAACAAAGTTAGTAACTTAAGTATGCACAACTACTCTGTACCTGTTTGAAGGATATTCCCCTGTAATCCAAATACGAATTAAGTATCTTTGCTAGTCCTTTTTCAAGGAAGAACCCCCTTCTAGTGGAGTCAGTGTGAAAGCCACTCCACATGGGACCGCTGAAAATAAGCTCTTCCCTGTCTCATTCACTTAAGCCCCTCAAGCCCCATCTCTCCCATCTTTGTCTAATCTCCCAAGCTTATATGGGGTTGACTTGCCCCTCCTGCATCGAATCTTCTCTTTTCCTCTTCATCCAAACAAAGTCAATCTTCAAGATCATAAATACTTCTTTTGACCTCGGTCGTCCATTCTTTACAGAACAACTCAAAGTAAATATTCTATTACAGCTCTTCAGCACCTTTCAAAAACCAAATAATATTCAAAATGCGTTTCAACGTCATCGCTGTTTCGGCCTTCGCTGGTGCCGCCATGGCTGCCACTTCCACTGACTACGTAAGTTGCACGAAATATATCGTACCAGATTTGAGTACATTTGGCTAATACATACTAGATCACCGAGGAAGTCACCATCACAAGTTGCGCCGCAACAGTCACGGATTGCCCAGCTCGCAGCACCCAAGTTTCCACCACTGTTTACCCAGCGACAACATCCATCCCAGGAGGTTGCAACCCAGCTCACCCAGGCTCATGCCCATCCTCCTACTTCAACACCGCTTCTTCCCCAGCTTCTTCTGCCAGCGTCCCAGTTGCAACTTCAATCCCAGGAGGTTGCAACCCAGCTCACCCAGGATCATGCCCTTCATCCTACTTCAGCACGGCTTCCTCCCCAGTTTCTTCTGCAGGTGTCCCAGCTGCTACAGGTTCAGGTGACGCCTGTGTTGCTACATGCAATGCATCGTACGACTCTTGCCGTAGCGCCCCAGATGCAAACAGATCCACCTGTGCTTCCGAATACGCTTCATGCCTTGGATACTCTCCATATGGTAGCGATGGATCTCTCATTACCCCAACTGCATGCTCAAGCGGCGCAGTTTCCACCTCCGCTCTCGGTACTGCTACTGCCCCAGCTGGCTCCGTTACTGCCCCAGCTGGCTCCGCTACTACCCCAGCTGGTTCCGCTTCAACTGATGCATGTGTATCTACATGCAATGCATCATACGACTCTTGCCGCAGCTCCCCAGATGCAAACAGATCCACCTGTGCTTCCGAATACGCTTCATGCCTTGGATACTCTCCATATGGTAGCGACGGATCCCTCATCACTCCAACCGCATGCTCCAGCGGCGCAGTTTCCACTTCTGCTCTCGGTGCTTCCACCACTGCTCCCGCTGGTGCTGGCAACCCAGCTGGCTCAGTTTCTGTCGTCGCCATAACCACCTGTATCCCAACCGTCATCTACTCTACCGTCACTCTCTCCGGAACAGGAGCCACTTCCCTCTCCGGATTCGAGACCTCCGCCCCCGCCCCAGTTGCCTCTTCCACTGGATCTGGACACGGCTCCACCCCAGCTAATGGTACCAGCCCATCTGCTACTGGTACCCCAATGGCATTCACCGGTTCTGCCACCAACGTTCAAGTTGGAGGTGCTGCCATCGCCGCCATCTTCGGTCTCGCTGCTTTCCTCTTGTAAGCTTCTGAATGATCGATAGTCGACAATTTACACATGTTTTCTTGCATATTCGGGCGGTGCATGCCACTACGTTTGGCTCGGTCTACGAACAGGGGATAGATACCAGATACCTTAGGGGGTGTAGAGATGTTTACTTTGTTATTCTTTAGAGTCTGGTCTGGGCAACGACAGTTTGGATCAGAAGTTTTATTTTCTTCGCGCATTTTCTTCTCATCAATGTCAATTTCTTCATTCTGGATACGAAATGGCAGAGATGAAACGTGGGATGAGGCATTTCTGTAAATATGAAGATTTCCCCATTCCTCTTTTTTTTGTCATCAAGTAGTATCTATCTAATAGTCCAGAATTTTGAAATTTTCTGATATACCTTTTTAAGTTTGCCTTTAAACTTTACAGTTTACACATAAATTTTCTGTGAAATGAAGGACCTGAGTTTGATTACATACATACATGAGTGAATTTTTCATTAAACCACTAATTGTCTAACAGACTGACATTAAATTGAATCCTGAAAAAAATACGAGAAATGATTAAAATTTTCCCCGGATCGCCAAGAACGTCTGTTTCACAGTTTCAAGCATAAGATGCCAGTGGAAATTATGCTGATCTCGCCCCTGAAAGCGTGAGCACTGAGGCTGTGCAGTTTGTACACTGTAAACAATCCCGGGCCACTTTAGCATTGAATCCGAGATTCCGAGTTCATCTGAACAAGTCATCATCTTCCATCCAATTTCAACAATATCTGCCCAGTGCCTCCGAATAATCAACCTTTTTCGATGGGATGGATCATCATGGACATCATGGATGTTGTTTCTACCTAGTAGTTGCAAACTTGCAATGAGGGAGGGAAATTCGTTCGTCCTTCCGCTTACAATTGAAGAGGAGGGAATCGGGGATATGTCCGGATATAGTAGAGAAAGAGAAAAGGTCTTCGGAAAAGGAGAAAAGGCGAAAAGTCCATCGTTTTTGTTCTTTTGTTTTCGTCTTTTGAGTCGGTAATATCTACGGACTGGACTACGGGTGCGGATCGTGGCGCTCGCTGCATCCATCTCTTTTTTGAGAAAACTACTCCGTACCTAGGTAAGATTATTACTAGGTGTTTGTGGGTCAATCGCTGGCCAAGAATTCTACCATACAATTGATAGGCTTGATAGGCAAAAATATTGGTAAAATGGTTACTACCTTCAAACTTCACATGCAATTTTCTCTTCTCTTCCCTCCTCCTTCAACTTTTTAACATGATGTCTTGCTATTACGCGTATAAACTTTGATTTCTTCTATGAAAGATATGAATGCGAATACTCTCAAAGACCGCGAGACATCTAGGTAGGTAGGTAGGCACAACTAATAATGAATGATTTATTATACAACATCAAAAACTCCGCCTTTCCCGTTGATCCACTGCCACGATTACGTCAATTACTAGGAATTAACTTTGCTGGCATGGCAGAATGCCTAGGTGGACAACGAACTTTCGAATAAGGGAAATGGCGCAAAAATATACACTCAAAACTGGATTTCAACAGAGACAAGATCATAAGATTCATAATCCCACGATGCCAACAATGAACAATCAACCTTCTTAAACAGGAAATAGTCTAGTAATGATAAATTTGGTTGTTATCGTCTTGAAGGATCCATAAACCTTATCCCATCCGGAAACAGCGGAATACACCTTCAGCTTTCTTCTTTTCCTTCCTGCCACATTTCAGAGAAATTCCTTCGAAATAATGATTGATGGTGGATTAGAAAATTCTTGATGTAAGCAGTTATAAAGCAGGAAATAATTGGGAACAAAGACGAAACCGGACAATGGCTGGACGAACCTTTCCTCAAAATGCCAACGAGCCATTAGATGCTCCAACAACATCTATCATCGCGGCAGATCAGACTGAATTCAGCGATGAATTCTCAGACGAAGCGGAAACCATGGCAATCCCTCATATATCAGATGAGGATGCACAATCCATCATCGGTGTATCACTAAGTCATGCAGCTTCGCGTTTGAAGTCTTCGAGAACACCTGCCGCAGAGAAGGCCGCAGCCATGGATAATTTGGAAGGAGGGTATTTCGATAGCGACCCCGAGACTCCGCCAGCTTTGGATTTGAAAAAAACCGGGCCATTCGATGACGAGGAATTGGTGGAACCAAGAAAAACAAAGGCGGAGGAAGGAATGTCTTTGGGAAAATTACCATCAGCGAAACTTTCACCCAAGCCTGATTCTCCTCTGAAATCCCCGCCTTCGCCATGGCGGGCCGGTCCGAAGTCAATCGTGGTGAGAGAACCACCAAACGAGGGTCACACATCATCCATGGCTAGTGTATTCAGCAGTGGGAGGAAACGTCAGAGTTCATTATCTAGTAGTGCGGATGCACTCAAAAAGCTTCTGCCAAAAGGGTTACCTTCAATATCTCAAGTGGGAAACTTATTTAGTACATCAACAAGCTCAAACCATAAGTCTCGATCATCAATTGGCTCGCCAGGAAGTGCTGGGTTCTCCCCTTTTGGTACTTCGCCTAATCTTTCAAAAGATGAGGGTTCGAATAGCAGTCAAGTAAATGGACATGTTGCAGCTCAATATCGACAGCCACAGCATCGTGATAGTTCGCAGCTTCAGAATGAAGATGGAGCGGACAACAACACAACGGAGCAACCAGGAAATCTTCGTAGAGTTACATCTGATGATTCATTATTATACCATAGCTTATCTCGAACCTCGTCACTAGGTGATGATACCAGATTCGAAAATCACCGCACACAAGTTAACTCTCGAGCTAAAGCTATAAGAGACTCTTTTCAAGATCGATCGACCTTTCGGATGCCACAATTGCCTAGTATGCCAAATATGCCCCGCGTACCCAGTTTTGGCTTTAGCATAAACTTCTTGAACTCCAGCACAACGTCGTACAGATCAAAATCAATTACTGATGTACCTTCAGAAATATTACCAACCGCTACAAAGAAGAAACCGCTCGAGCCAAGTCCCTCATTCGCGAAATCTGATACCTTTTTCGGTAATGAAAATACTCGGTCGTCAACAAAACCTACCAGTGCGTTAGATAAGGCTATGGAACATTTGACAGGAGATGTCGTAATTATGGGCGGATATCGAGGATCGATACTTCGATCAGCAAAAGCACCACATCATCAACTTTGGGTACCTGTTAAGGTAGGACTCAATATACGTAAAGTCGATCTCGAAGTTGGTTTGGACCCAGAAGATGAAGAGAGAATGGAAGAAAGCATATTCCCATCGGGGATGCTTAAGAATATTGGACCAGTAGACATATCCAGAAGGTTATTCAAGCGACTTCGTAATTGCGAGAACGCACAAAATGGGAAACTCAGAGTTTGGGATTATGGTTATGATTGGAGGTTAAGTCCTCATCTGTTAAGTCGAAAGCTTAAAGCCTTCCTCGAGACACTACCTTCTAATCAACCAGGTCCCAATGGAGAAAAGCCCACTGGTGCTTTGGTGATTGCGCATTCATTAGGAGGTTTGATCACGCGACATGTCGTGAATCAGAAACCTGAGCTTTTTAGTGGAGTTATATATGCTGGTGTTCCACAATCTTGTGTGAATATTCTAGGTCCCTTTAGAAATGGAGATGCTGTCCTGCTAAGCTCGAGAGTATTGACTGCTCAGGTAAATTTTACACTACGGACTAGTTTTGTTCTGCTTCCTGAAAATGGAGAGTGCTTCTTCGATCTCCATACAAGAGAGAGATATCCCGTCGACTTTTTCAATCTGGATGATTGGATCAAATATCGCTGGTCTCCTGTTACAGATCCGCCATTACCACCAATTTCTCAATCTGGTAGCGGCATTGGCAGTATTCTTAATCTTCAAATACCAAACAGCTTGTCAAGTCTGACTACGATAGCTGGAAAGAAATCAGGACCGGGTTCAGCCTCAGGATCGGGTTCAGACACAAATACTCCACAGCCCTCTTCACCATACCTTGGTTCAAATCCTCGTAACGAGAACGACGATCGTCATCAACCGAACGAACAATCCAAAACCAGTCGAGCAGCAGAAGTGCTTCGTGGAATTGAGGGTACCGATCGTACCCTAGCACCTCAAATGGGTAACTCCTTGGGCAAAGGCCATAACCAAACCTCATCAGTCTCCACCCTTGTAACTCTTCCCCGCGACAAAGCAATTACGTATCTTCGTCGCACACTAGCCGAAACATTACAATTTAAAAAAGAATTACATTTCCGTCCCGAAATTTCGGATGCTAATCGCTATCCCCCTCTGGCTGTTATCTATGGAAAATCAATACCAACAGTCTACGGAGCGAAGGTAGCGGGCAGAGAAGGTATACCATGCGCGGATGTTTATGATAATCTAGCGTTTGCGAGCGGAGATGGGGTTTGTTTGGCTAGAGAAGCGATGTTACCGGATGGGTATCAGTTGGTTAAGGGTGGGAGGGTGAGGAGTGATAGGGGGCATGTTACGTTACTTGGGGATTTGAATGCGGTTGGACGTGCGATGGAGGCTGTGAGGAAGGGGAGGGGGAAGGGGATTGGTTTGGGGGTTTAGAAAGTGGTGGATGGGTTATGGGTGGAGTATATCATACGAATGGGTAAAAGAAGGGAGAGGAATTTTCCATTTTAGGCATAGGCATAGGCGCATTGCATGTTTTCTTTCTCATGGTTTTTTTTTACTTTACAAAGCATAAGCATAGGCAAGCGGGCGGTATGATTGTTGTTGTATACCTAAGTGTTCGATGGTTGTTGGTTGGTTGATATCATGATTTGAGTTTTTATGATGGATGTGCAGCGTGGAGAAAGGAGTTAGGGTTTTTGTCTTGGGGGCTGAAGACTTGAAGTTGACATGTTTGGTGGAGAAAGTAAATGGAAAGGGATGAGAATAGAAAAGTGAAAGAGATAGATACATTGGCAACGATATTATACTCGCGTCTGAGGGGCCGGACTAGTCAAGTACGTATTATAAATAATGAAATATGATCTTTGGGATTTGAGTTGAGTTTGGTTGAGTTGAGTTTATTTGGTTCTTTCTGTATGCTGTGTTGTGATGTGGTGTGGTGTGTAAGTTTGATGAGGTTCTTTCTTTCTTTGATTCTGGGGTGGAGATGGGGTAAGTGAATGAATGAACGAGGTGAGGTGAGGTGAGGTGAAGTGAGGTGAGGTATAATCGCTGAGGGGGTAAGAAATAATGATAAATGGTTTGAGTAACTTTGATTGTTGAGAATAGGGGATGGATGATTGCTAGTGAGTATAATAGGTAGTATAGTAGTATGGTAGTGAATTGGTTTAGTTGGGGAGGGAGGTGTTGGTTGAGGTTTATTGTGTGGGATGATGAGGATGGGGAGAGATGGTGATAAAAGAGAGGGAGGATAAATTATTCTTTTATGAAATCTATTAGTGTGATATTATGGTATGGTATGGTATTGTATAGCATACCTAGAGCCTCAACTTTTATATCTTTTGTTTCTTATTTTTTTCTTATTTTTATTTTTATTTTTTTGGTTTAGCAGATAGGTGCGAGTAGATACTTTAAATTACCCCTAGATCCGGACTCCCGCTGCAAGTTTGCAACAAACAGCCCGGGGGATCGAAGCTGGAGAGGAATCGTTGGATGGGTTTGGAAAGAAATCAATGTATTTATATTTATATTCTCAAGTTGGATATACGGTAGATTACAACTGACTGCTCTGACCTGACCTTATGATTCATTTCTCAGATATGCTTGAGATGGTAGAGTGGGGGTAACGCGTCACGCGTGCGATTTGAGGTGGGTGAAGGATGTGAGGTTATGGTGTTATGGGTTTGGAGATCTTGGTCGTAGAGGAGGGGAGGGGGAGGGGTTGGTTGGATGTTGTGGCATGGGAGGGTTTGAATATATTTTTGATGGCTCTATGGAGAGCTTAGGGTTGAGGTTGGGGTTGAGATGGATGGTAAGCTGTTGGTTGCAACGGGGGTATGTAATGATATCTTGGGACCTCTTCAACCGTAAGGAAAGATTGCGATGGTTGAGTCTTATGTTGTCTTACGAATGGATGCTTTTTCATTCGCTTTGAGGGATGGTTATTTTGAATGGTAGTCGGGTAGTCGGTATCTCGAACGCCAACGTAGGCGGATCATATAAGCTATAAGCATCGGCACAATGAGTTTCTGTCTCAGTGCCCCTTTCTTGCTTTTGTAGTGTAGGCGAGCTATTTGCTGTGCTCCCGGTTGCAGGGAAGGGTCTTGACTTGGAAGAAAGTGCTGAAAGAAACTGAGGAATGGGTTTGAGTCTATGGGATGGTTGTTGGTGGTGGGGAATATCTTGTTGGGATATGCAGGCGATTTGAATGGGGAGATGATGATAGATATTTACAGTTGATTGGGAACAACGATGATATAAGCTGTGTGCCTTCAAGCTATGCTATATGGAAAGGTGAGAACGAACGATAATTTCCTGCAATATAAAAATTACGTGGAAGACACTCGTATCGATGCAATGTTCTGATAGCCAGAGAAAATAGATACTCCATCGAAGCTTCAAGATATATTTTCTCAAACTAAGTCATTGGGCAATAGGGATCCTTTCAGATTAGGCGATCAAGGATTTCTCCTTGATTACCTCTTCTTCCCGTCTCTAAATGAACGTAAACTCTCAGACCTTCTGAAGATATCAAGGCGCCATTGTTACGGGATCCAGAGCTTAATTTCGATCGGAAGCCCAGAGAGAGAAGCTCTTAACTTGTGTTTTATCAAGGAGTAGTCATTACACGTTCTTGTTGGATGGGGTTGGTAGCCTGTACTCACACACTCCGGTGTTCAGAGAAACAATGTTTCGGGTGAGAAGCTTAATATGTTTTGAATAGAAAAGAGTCAAGAGAATCGGTCGGGTGTATCTAGGTTGTTGGGGGGATGTTGCTTTATTATTCGCGCCTGGCTGGAGTCATAATTGCTTTTTAGACCAGTGAGTATGGAAGATTAACCCCAGAGGACTGAGGACGCAAAGATAAACATGATGCTGATACTTGGACCTGTTGTGATGGAGTTCTAGCGGAATATATCCAGGTTTTGATATTCTGAGAGGTTGAAGATTTCAGGAATAATTTTCTTTCCTCGCCTCATTCTCACTTACACTCTCCCCAGCACCTCTTCTCCCATGTTTCTCAGCCCGTTATCATCATTCGGCGTCAAAACTTCTTGTTGCATGCCTTTTGGGTCTTCTGCACATTGATGGCGGGGTATTTGGCCAAGTTTAAAAAATTATATCGAGTGAGAACAAGATGGACCAGGTAGTGTTATTCCTGACCTGCTCGTGATTCTCAGATATAAATTTTGAAAGTATAAAATATTAAGTGCCATGTGGTTTAGGAGAATGAGCGAGATATATATGGAGCGAGGTTGAAGGGGTGAGGTTGGGAGGGAGTAAAAGGTGAAGGTGGATGGGATAGGAAAGGCTGGTATGTAGAATTAATGATTGTAATTTTGGAAGGAGAGGTGTGTGATGTGAAATGAAGGACAGTTTGTGAGATGGGACGAAGAGAAATTGGGAGAGGGAGATTCGACGACCTGTAAGGTAAAACGTAGGGAATTGAAATGTTTGCGGGATCAGGACTTGTTAATTGTTCGTTGTACAAAACACATTCGAAAAATATACAAGTGAAAATGACAACGCACGAGGTAGTTATATCAATCCATATATAGGATCTAATTTGACTTAGGCAGTGAAGTTCTTGAATGGCGCGTCTTGAGTGGAAGGAGTAGATATTCACAGTGTGGGGTAATTTCCTTGGAAGAAAACCTCGATGGCTCAAACAATATAGCTTATAGTCATCGAATACACTACAACGTATCTCGCACAGAGATATATGATAAAGGCAACACCTTTGTTATGATCACATATTCATAATACAACACATCGCATTCGGTGTCCCATTGCGCTGACCGAGCCCACGCAAAAAAAAAGCCAACACTTCGACATAGCTTACAAGGCAGAACGCAGAACGCAGAACGCAGAACGATTGAATACATGCGAAGAGCATTGTGATTGAAGCTTTTGATGGCGAATAGGAGCTCACTTGATGGATTGATACGGAGGATAGGGAGGGACAATATGCCCTCCATCCAAGTATTTTTCGTACCTCTGCTCCTCTTCTCCTCTTCTCCTCTTTCATCCTAAAAAAAGAAAAACGAAACAGAATCGATTCGATAATTGTCACCTAGCAATATCGAATCCTCTTTCTTAAAGTTTCATTTTTGTTTTGTTTTTTTCGTACAAAATGCTATATTAGTATATTAGTATCTTACTCCTACTTCTGTTCCTTGTTCGGATTTGCATCACACCAACGCATCAAATTGAGACGCTCGTACGAAGAAGCTTGCAATCTTTCATTATTCAACGAATCATTACAAAAGCAAATCCAACGGCAATGCGACAAAAAGCCATAGAATTGAATGCTGCAGGGGAAATTGCTTCTAAGAATCGCATCAATGCGTTCAAAACTCAATAATCGAACGTTTTTTTTGATCATTTCATGCTGGAGGAGTAGTAGAAATGTTGGAGCCTAGACTTTAAGACTGTTGAAGTTATACGAAAGAGCAGCCACAATACAGCATGTTTCCATTTATAGCACCAAGTGACCTGTTGTTACATATTCGATGTCGATTCGCGACTGGGGAAGGGAAAGCCTCGACACACCACAATTCTCTGAACATGGCGAGACTACTACTACACCATCACCACCACAGAAACAACGAAGACACCCTGATATTGCCAAGTTCGAATCCAGATTGCTACCAAGAATTCAGAATGATACCCCAGGTACTCTCTGTAACCCTCGTCATACGATTTTTCGAGACAATTAACTTCCTTCCAAGTTCCATGGTACAAAGTGCAACCTTTGCGGCTTTTCGAATATCAACCATTGGACAGTCATAAACTTCCTTGTTGGTGAGCAAGCATGCCACGTTTTTGAAAGAGATCCAATAGCGGAATGGCGTCTCCAAGGTGAAAGTATATACACCAATCAAGAAGATTTAAGCGAATGATTTCCTATTTGAGAATTATAGGTGTGTTATTTCATTAGACTTCTTGAAGTAACCTAAGATACTGACTGCCCCGCCCCGTCAAATGCTAGTTATATTGCCAAGTACAATCTATTTTCAAAAGGGTATCGTTGAAAGTAACAAAGTTCCACGGACTCCGGAAGTAAAGAACCTGGAACCTAGGAGTGTGAGTATCCGTCGTCCGAAACCTCGAGTGTACCGCCGGCATGTACTTTTTACTTTTATGCTTGACCGGTACCTAGGTAGTAGATGTCATTTGATTCGGAATCGGATTATTAATAATTCCTGACTCTACTAATCTTCAAGTCGGCGACTTGGCGGAAATTCCCAAGATTGAATACATCGAGTTGCATCGGGGGTCACAAAAGAAAAGATTGTACACTTTTTCACGTGGCTCTTGCGGATAACAAATTAATTTATGTCAAGGGGGTGCACCATGAGTATGGTTTAGGTAGCGCCTTTTTCAATGCGAGACGGATAACGACATTGAAGACCAATCTATTTCCAGGATATCCACTCCATTAATTAGTTGCAAATCAACTGTCTATCAAACAACTTTCTGAGCCCGAGGAAATGGGTAACACACAGGTCAATCAACCGGGGATGTTTGGCGAAAGTCCAATCCCGCTTTGACTGAAATGCTTGTACGAATAGTCAAATGTACAGTAATAATAATGGCACAGGGGAGGATATATTGCGAGGACTCAATTGGACCCCATTACGATGAGAACCTTATTTCAAGTTATTTGATTGGTACGCAGAGCCTCATGATCTTACCTCGATGTCCAAAAATATCCATCTCTTTTATATACGACACGAGGTTCAACAGGGAATATATCATACAGATCTTCAAATCTAACAGGGTCGAAAGCCCAACCGGGACAGAACCCACGAGAGGTGATCATTTTACTACTTGGTAACAACACAGCCTAAAAGGATATCTGGATGCTACACGTTGATATCTACGGAGTAGGGAGGAATGAGATCCCAGCCGGACTATCTTGTTCTAGACCCCAGGAACGCACGGCAATGCTACGTAGCGGTCGGATGTCAAATTTGAAGCTTAAGCATCGGCCTACAGTTCATACAGTATCAGTACCGAAAGGTATCATAATAATTAGTCCTACTACTAGAATTTTCCCTATTATTGAGGGGTAAGGGGACAAGATACTTCAGATACGTACCACCGGGACATTTCACATTATTGCTGGTGAATCTTTGCAAATATATCGCAGTAAGTTAGTTCAATATACTATTCGGGCAAGGTACATTAACCCCTCAATTAAAAGGTTATTCAATAGATCACTGATCGGGAAAACCTTGCGAACTTGCAGGAGGTTTGGAACTTGCAGGAGTTTTGGAACTTGGCGAATAGATGTGGCTGGAATGCTTTCCCCCGCTGTCAAAAGCCTCTCCATAATTTTCGGTATCGTGAAGTTTCGGACGAACCCTGGAGGTCTGCACTCACTCTTGTCTCATCACGACTTTCCAAGAAGTCATCAGTTATCAAGATTGAAAATTCAGTTGGCACAAATCTGCTGCCGGTCTTTGTTGGCACCATAATTCAATATTGTTTGCATAATCAAATTAATATCAACAGGATACACCGCTCGAAAATTTAACGATTTGCATTATACATTTTGTACCGAGGTTCATTCATCTCCAATGATCGAGATCTTGGGAAGGCAAGAGGTCATCGTCGTTGCAGTAATAAATACAATGGATTGACAACTAAGGTAAACAACGACAAAGTGGGCGACGCCAATCATCATATGGAAGCTGAAGAACCCTTTTCGATTGAATGTTGCTCCTTGGTGGCAGCTCACTGCATACTCAAGTTACATTCGTAAATTCAATTGCGCGGGACCGTTGGTTATGGTTTCTCTGATCAACCACACCAAATCGGCGGAAATTTCTGCACAGTTTCTGCACAGTTTCTGTAAGGAATCTGCAGCGATTATCGTCTGCAAAACGTTAAGCGTCACTGTGACGACAAAAAAGAGCGCGATTGGCTACAGTACGAAATGTCACAACAAGCGGTGGGGAAATTACCAATGGCGGTGATGACCGAAAGCATGCGTGATGATCAATTGGTCAATTACTCAGCCCTATAGCAGCAGAGATGCCTTTTCTAGGGTTATTATGAATTATGGCTAAAGCTACAATGCACCAGGCTGTGAGGCTGTGCAACACAAGTATACTAGAAACGACAACAGTTGAACCTACCTGCATGTTTCTTATTGCTGACCAGATTATAGATTATGATTCTATGAAGTGTAGTTGCATCTGAGGGAGACATCAGAATCATGCCACCATCGAACTTCTGCATTCCAAATGCCGGAGGAACAGCATGGAGCCGGTAGGTAACATCAACTTCTGGGTCGCATATTTTGACTGCCTTTATCAGCGAGTGCATTACTATGGTAAAATCTTGCAGTAATATATTGTCAAGTAAGTCATAGCATACTTTTACGAAGTATATTATCACACTGTGAAATTTAAATGTCTTCACTGTACTAAGGGGTACCGCATAGTGATGATTCGCAAGATATTCTGGTAATGGCAGCTTCAACAGGCCTGTGTTTGAGAATTAAATTTACCAGCCAATTCAATCATTAGAACTCAACTACAATTTCTAGAACTGGGTGCCAAGAAGGTGAGGATTATGATTACCAGGATTTATACGTAATCATACAATTTTCTTCTCGAGGGAAAGGGGTTCATAGGGCTGAATTTCGGAGAGTTGCAGAATAATGAAGTGAAACCAGGGGGTTATGCTCTTCTTGGGGAAATGAAGCTTCTAGGGATATGAAGAACTCTGATGTGTGGAAAGAAGGTGTTTTGGGTGACTCGAACGGCTTCTAGAAGGAAGGAGTTTGATCCTTCGATAACGACGACTATGCTTTCACGAAATCAAGGATACGCATAAGCACAAAGAAGGAAATTATGTCGAGGCCAAGTAGGCCGATCAATATCACACCCACACAGTTGGTCAGATGGTTCAATCCTTCTGTGACACGACCCAAAGAAAGATATTGTGGAGGTATCATGCATGATGTGAAATCCAGGGCGGACGTTGTGTGTGGTGTATACGGAAATGGTTTATCTTAAGAAATAGAGAGGGGGGGAGGGAGGAAACATCATTATGAAAATCTGCCTCGTGGAATAATGATGGGTCCGGCCGTTCCCGCTCGATTCGACGGGTACGGACGAACTTATAAGTAGACAGGGGAATGTGGCTCGTGCATATCTAAGATGCCCTGGGTTGAGAATAATGGCCATCACCAACGAAACATTCTGTTTACAAAGACCCGTTCAAGGGCGTGATAACAACTAATAACATCCGTCATAATGCAGATGAATCCCATACATGTACCGGTATTGATATTGTTTCCAAAATTGCAAGGCTTCTATTTGGGTTCTTTGCTAGATAGGGGAATTATGACGATGCCACGACGGAAGAGATGGCTGTGCTTTCTAGACGGGAGAGGCTGTGTAACTACCAGAAAAACAAATCGGGGTGTTTGTGATGAGGATTTTTGGGGCACATGAAAGATGTGGCCGAGTAGCAGTAGCCACTCATAGATGTGAGATTTTCGTTAATCCCTTCGTACTCGGGCCAATCATTTGTTGTGGACCCCTGATTAACCTAGCCACAGAGAGGTTTACTCATCAAGAGGGCAGATTCTTTTTTCTTTTGGATCATTATTGGGAATTGAATCGTTCGATCGAAGATGACAGCGCTAGAGCCTAGAAAGAGATGTATATCTTGCACATTTGTTGTCGATAGTATCAGTGGTTGTAACCCATAGTACACACATGATTTTCAATACCTAGGCAAGATTGGATCCTGTAATTCCTCAACCCTAGTCGAGGTACTCTTTGCGGATTGTCACCCTCGTTCATTTTCTCCGGCAAAAGTAGAATCCAGATCTATTCCTGTCACCATGTGTTCATATCGATCCATCCTTGGTCGGTACTATTGCATCCAGGCAACAATAAAATGTACCTTTGGTCGATCATCCGAGGGGTGCATGGGTTAAATAGGTCCAGCATGTATGTACTGCAGATATTGTTTCGTCGATGGGGGTAAACGAATCTCACGATGTAACTTCAAAATTCCAAAGTCCCTTCTTCAAATGAAATGTTTAGAAAGGAAAAACTCTTTTCGGAACTTTTGCTGGGGAGCCTGCCAAATTCCAATGAGTGAAGATCTGGCCATCGTTTTCACTAGCATGGCATCCTACCCATTTCGCCTTACTTGTCTAAGAGTAGCGAAAGCAAGCGAATGAGACAGGGTTCAGTTAACTTTAATGGGATTTTCCCCCCGCCCGCATTGGGGAGGAGACTGGTGCTGGGATTTTGGCAAGGAGGGAAGATCTACATGCAATGATGAGTGACGAGGGTGAGCGAATATCATTTGGTTGCGATTTGCAGAAGTCGAATACTCGCTCGCAACTATGTCCGCTTTTATACTTTTACCCACTAATAAGATTCACTACCTATGATATCAAATTGTTTCGAATATTCAAATGTAGGTAGGAGATACAACACTGTAGAAATGATGTTTGGTGGTATCCAAAACATCCCATATCGTAATTCATCCCAAGATGCTCCCTGCCCCAGTAGATTTTGATGGTAATCAATCTCTAGTCCCGGGAGCGACTAGCAACAAGGGGAACCATGAATCTTAGCACGTTTGTCTAGGGATTTACGCACCCTATAATCTGGTTGGTTCATTCTACGATATCTCATCTCTGGTATCTGGCCTAACTTCCTAAGCACCCTTTCGTAATCTTTTTAAACTTTTATATTTTTTAAACTTTTGACTTTGGATATTAGGTGGATGACAAGTTTGTGTGTCAAAACAAAAAAATTGATTGAAGTGGAGTGAGTCTTGACCGACTAGACGGAGATGGCGATGGTGGGACGGGGATCCAGCCGGCCACTAATAATGCACGCAGCGCCAGTTCTGCAAGTTACCCCATTCCCTTGTAAGGTTATTGAGATCCTGTGTGCGAGGTGAGATGGGTATGCCCAGCAAAGTCAAAGTCAGCCATACATTTGCCAGATGCATTCGGGTAAGGCTGTGTATGATCTTTTGGTGCCTGTTTGTCCTGTGGGATAGTGGTGTGTGTGGAATTATGTGAATGGATTCGGTGGATTCATGTGCATTGCTTGATTTTGGTACACTAATCGTTATGCATAGACTGCGGTGAGGTAAAGGGTTATAAGGTCGGTGGAAAGCGACCAGACCGAGGCCATGGAATGAAGCCACAATCTGCTGTGCTGTGCTGTTTTTGTGTTTATGAAAGTTTTGATATAAGTACTTTTTGTACCTTTTTGGACCTAGTAATCTGTCATATCTGCCATTCTGTGATGAATCCCGTCTAAAGAAAAAGTAGCTTTCTCGTTAGTTAGTCTACCGGGGACTAATTTCAACAATAGGTAGTACTACTCCATATATGGGAACTTCCAGCGGTTTTCCCCTTTCTCTTTGGCTTTAGACTATGTCAATTGTGCTTGTACCTTACGTTTTGGTACGTACTGTACGTAATATTGTACATACTTTAGATACTTTTGAATCTTAGATACTTTCAGATATGCGTCTATTGTAGACAGTTTTTCACTAATAATTAACTAAGTACAGTTACTTTCCGTAAGGCCTTTCTGGGGTATTAAAGTTAAATCGAAACTTATCATGGATTAATTGACAGTAATAATTTAGGGCAAAAGGACATTTTTAGAGTAAGAAAAATGCTTGAAAATGATTTGCCCGAAATGCGCATGTTCCAATCTCAAGGGTTCTCAACACCACCATAACCCCATGTCGGTTATCCCCCCTTCATCCATGTTTTCATGTCCATGCTTCATCGCCGGGCTTAGCATCTTGCATTTTCCTGGGTCGACCATTTTTTGAGGCCCTCTTGTGAGTCTTATCCTTTCCCGTCCAAAACTACTCCATACCTAGGTAGTAATTTTGATTTTTTTGAATCTCACTAGACTTGTCCCATATCCCATTACATCTCTCCATACAACCAATATTATATTATAATATTAATCCTCAAAGATGCCCTCAACTTTTTAGAAAAGGAACATATACATGTTCATGTTCATGTTCATGCTAATGCCCATCATCCTCCATCATACATATCATACACTATCCACCCCATATATACTCCAGATCATACCACTAGGATTCAAAAACCAATTACTACTACTATAAATATTGATACAATCATATGCCCCGCTCACCCGCTTGTCAATAAACACATCAATCTGGGAAGGCATCGATCCTCCCCGAACTACTGCATCATACCTAATCTTACACCTTCTACCTAAACTAAACCCTACGTTACTTTTTTGTCTCGCGTCAACCACATTCTCACTCATCATACCTTATATATATTCCCCGCGCCTCGCCCTCTTCTTACGTCGGCTTCCTTCATCGGCTTCCTGTCTCAGATCATATCTCTAATCCCAAAATACTACCTGGGTTCAATTATCCCCCCAAGTATCAACATCAACTTGAGCAACGACAATACTTTACCGTCTTCTTCAACATACAACATCATAAGAAATCATACTCGACTACACACACCTTTTCATACTGGAGCTTCAAAGGAATCAAAGGTAATTAGCATACAGCCTTGGGATGGTCCGTGAAGCAATTTACTGATTGGCATATCTAGTCGGCGATAAGTGTGGCTACCACCCCAAGACAAAATAGCCAGCCATCACCGTCTTCAAAACAACACAACATGGTCTCTGTATCTGATCACTCATTCCGTATGCTATCGCGACACATGGGAGAAACTGAAACCGACTTTCCTCTCTTTCCCGAAGCAAACATGTATTCCCCTCAATTCCCATACAATGGCATGCCAAACTTCCACATTGAACACGACGCTGCATATGCATACCCGAGAACACAAGATGTATATCCTACCAGCACTGGCTTCGATTCCACAGCAATGTATAGCGAAGTTCCTCAAAATTTCATCGAGTCACCAGAGCTCAGAGGAGCTGCGCCTTCAAATTACTCCACAGCAAGTGGACCTTCTACGACATCCTCAACCATTGGTTCACCAAATTCAAACAACGGCCACATAGTTTCAGTATCCGAGTGGGGTTCTGGACTCGGCATAAATCCAAGTATTGTGAATTACGATAACTTTGGTCAAGGAACCGACTACAACTTCTCTGCAGGTATGGAAGACTTTACTGTAGATTTCAATTCAGCCAAACCAGGATTTGTTGGTGAGTGTGAAAACATCTCTAGATCTACACCTCGTCAGAACAGTTCTATTTCATCATTCCACTTGGAACAATTTTCTTCTTCCTCTCCTATTCATACTATTCATACTCCAATGGATTCTTCGAGGTCAATTGCTTCGCCAATTACACCTGTCAGTGCATTTCGAAAAGATTCTAGAGAAGAATGTTTGAAATCTCCTCTTGTCTCTGCACTTTCAGTATCTCCTGTATCTTGTCAACCTTCCTCAACTTTTAACGCGCCTTTTTCCCCGTCTCAAACTAGCGCTAGTCGTAGTCAGGAGATAAGATTATCTCCCGTCGCTACTTCAATAGCGCAAACATTCACCTCGGAACCTACATCATCTTATAATTCTTTCTTTTCTCAATCTAGCGGCAATTTTGTTGCTCCTCTTGAATCTTCTTGTGTGTTTTCTCTCTGTCAATCCGGCACCTGGCTTTATTTTCTTTTCTTCGCTAAGCAAACTTAAAAAAATTGAATTACACGCTAACAATTAATCTCTAGATCCATCTATTTTGCATGCTCCTTTCTCTGCTACTCGCCCAACATCAGCTATTGGACAAGCCGAGTTATCGCCTTATCAAGCACCGATATATCCTACATCACCATCACCATCTCAACTATCCTCAAGAAGTCCTGGACCTGCCAAGGCCGATAGCGCAAGCCCTTACTTGGGATCTCAATATTATCCATACCCACCACCAATGGTCAGACGGCCATCTTTGACAATCTCCCACCAATCATATGGTTCCCAAGATGGTAACTTCAGTGGTGAAGAATCAAGAGAAAAAGGTCGTTGCACTTGGCCAGAATGTGGAAAGGTCTTCAAAGATCTCAAGGCCCACATGTTAACACATCAAAACGAGCGACCAGAAAAATGTCCTATACAAACATGTGACTATCACGTCAAGGGCTTCGCCCGAAAGTATGATAAAAATCGCCACACATTGACCCATTACAAAGGAACAATGGTATGTGGTTTCTGCCCAGGTTCTGGATCTGCGGCAGAAAAATCCTTCAATCGTGCTGATGTCTTCAAGAGACATCTTACTTCAGTACATGCGGTAGAGCAAACTCCACCAAACAGTCGAAAGAAGACTTCCGCAAACATTAACAGTGGAAAGAAACTCTCAGGATATGCACCAGATGCTACCGGAAAGTGCTCTACCTGTTCGGCTACCTTTAGCAATGCTCAAGATTTCTATGAGCATCTAGACGATTGTGTTCTTCGCATTGTTCAGCAAGAGGAGCCATCTGAGGCGATAAATGCTCGCCGTCTAGCAGAAGTTGAACAAGATCATGATGTTCACGAAACCCTCCGCAACAATGCCCTCCCAGTCACCACCAATATCTACTCAACAGCAGAAGATTATGATGAGGAAGAAGTCGATGATGAAAACGACGACGATTACTCCATCCGGGTCCGCACATCCCGAAAAGGCCGTCAAAACCGCAATCCTCCTAACGGAGTCCAAAAGTCCAGAGGTATGACACACTCTAAAGGTGGCGTCACTTTAAATACTAAGGGCCGCAAGAAGCGCAAGGACTATCCTTCCTCATGGGGATGTCCCACATCTCAAATGAAGATGAAGAAGCGCGTTCTCACTGTCTTTGATGGACCTCGTCGTCTTTGGAAAGACGACATGATGCTCGATACCGACTATGAGGTACGCATCAAGCTCGGTGATGAAAAGGCCTACGTGACCGATCTTGATGTGCAAACTATGAGAAGAGCGGAAGCTTTCCATAATGCTACTGATGAGGAGAAGGGTCCTTGGATCGCGGATGATCTGACGGGGATGGATTTGGAGAAGTTAATGGAAGTTAAGAGGGAGATGTAATTCTTTTTCTTTTCTCATAGGCTTTCCATGTTCCACTTTTTGTTACGAGATTATGAGAGGGACTTTTTTTTATGATTTGCTCGAGTGCATCGAGCAACTTGCATATGATTTTACATCGGCGCTTTGGATACCATCTACATTTATATCTAGGGGGAGATATACTATTTACTACTTTAACGGAACGGGACGATACCATTTTTATATTCTACTTTTCTTCTTTTCTTCAAAATCTTATACAATATCATATCATATGTATGGAGGATATGGACAGTGTGTATGGGGCGAAGATAAAAGTGGCAATGTGTTCTATTCTTTCTTCTTTCACTTACTCGCATTATCTATGGCCATATATGCATGCATCAGACCGAGTTTGGTTATGGAGTTTTTTTTTATTGTGTGTAATTTGGGGGATGGATGGAAGGATGCCAGTGTAAGAACGCAACTTTGGCTGGTCCATTTTTTGTGGTGTATTTTGAGGGGGGGCGGGCGGTGCATTGGAGCGGGCTATAAAGGCATTTCTGTGTTACTTACTTACCGTATGTGTGGAAGAATGGAAGTATAGTAATAAATAGTCTAGAAATCTAGGAATGAATCAAAGAATGAAGAGCATTGGTCTCTCTCAACTCAAACTTCAGAATGCATTATCTAATTTCTTCTGTCTGGGGTGAATCGGTGGAAATCAAGCCAGCTGTATGTGGTTCGCCTTGCATATTCTTACTGTACTGTAAATCACGATTGTTGGCACGGTACGCCATGTAGATCATGATCAACATTCATTGACACGATGACTTGGGTTGACGTAAAGTCGCCCTGCACGTATGAGAAGCGAGATCTGGATGTAGGGCGAGGGCGAGGGCGGGGATCCGGATCCATCTGGCGTCGTGCATATCGGATGTGTATGCTTTTATGCAGATTGGAGGATCGGGGAGTGATGTGCACTTTGTGGCTGTCTTGGGTGATCATGAGGATGGTTGGATGGGTTGTGGAGGAGGATTTATTGGGTGATGGATGGGGATCTGGTGGGTGGATGTAGAGGGGTCTGAGGTCCTGGTGAGCTGTGGAGCTGTAAGATGAAAATTTATATTGGGTTGGGTTGTGGCGATTTTGATGAGGGTGGTGGTACTGGGGTACTGGGGCATAAAGTAGAAAGGCATGAGATCTCATGGTTCAGGATGTGAATGCGATATGCTGTGGTGCAATAGGGTGAGTGGTGGACGAGTATTGGTACGGGTATGACTTTGGATATTGGCTGGGCCGGGCTAGTTCGTGGGCATTGAAGTAAAAATAAGATGAACGGGTATACAGAAAACGATCTTGATGCAGTAGGAAGAAGTTCAGATATATTGGATGAGGGGCGATGTGCTTATTGCATATCTGTTACTTCTGATGTCCAGAATGCAGTGATTGAATGTTGATATTTTGGCAAACATCTTGGCAAACCCATGGGATAAGAGAGTCCGATATCCCGCAGCTGGTGATAGTTAAAGATGTACTGGTTTCCTGTGTTTGGAGGAAGACGTTGGAGATAATGAGGTGGATTGGGTTTGGGTTTGGTGGTAGCTTCACAGGTGGTGGAGGGAGGGGTAAATGTGATGTATATCCTCATACTTTGTCAATTTTCCAAGTGTTGTAAACTCTTGATACTGATGTGGTGGGATTTTGGATCCGAAGTCGATGAATGCTATTAGTATCCAACCTGTGTATAGAATTCCATCAGGTTCCAATTCAGGAAACTCATTTTCAATTCACTTGTTGATTGGTTCGGCGGAGATAAAGAGAATGCACGAGCCACACTTGCAAACGCCACACTTCTTATCCGCAGAACGTGGCCAGTTCTATGATAACATAAAAGTGCTTCAGGCAGGAAGGAATATACCAATTTCGCTGTTTTTCAAAAAGAAGTTGAGTATGATTATGGGTACTTAACCACCATATGAGATTATTGGCAAAGAGGTTACGGATACTTTTGAGCTCGCCCGATTGTCACCTTTCCGATTGAGCACGCCACATATACAGTTATATACAGCTTTATAGCTCCGCATCACCCAACTCCACGGGTTCGCAGGTCAACAACTGAGCAAAAGCAATGGGTTCGAGACTTGCTTGGTATGCTGGTATCTCCACTGCTTTGGCAGGTGGAGTAGTTCTTTCTGCGTTTCATCACCGCGCAAACTTCTATTCGGCATGTGTCTACTTGGCGCAGAGTAATTTGTGTCTTATGGTATGTAGTTTTCGAGCTTTGAACTCTCTATTTATTGGACATAGCTAACTTGTGATAGATACTGATCAATTTGGTATGCTTCGAACCCAGTCTCCCCATTTCCACGTCCTGCGACAACCCCGCCGAAGCTTCCGTTTGCTGACAGATCTTAGATTCTATTCGTCTTCTCTAGTTTCATGTATGGACTTCAACGACTCTGTTATGGCCCCCTCCGTCCTATCGAAGTTGAACAACTATATGAGAAAGCCTGGTTTGCCATCACGGAAACATGTCTCGCCATGACCATATTCAGAGAAGAAGTTGGGGCCTGGTTTCTCGTAATGTTCGTCGCTCTTCTTACCGGTAAAGTTTGGGGATGGATAGGTGATGGACGAGTTGAGATTCTAGAACAGCAACCACCTGCCAACCCGAGACTTTTCCATATTCGATTATCTATATCATTGGCGGTTTCGGTCTGTTATGATGCGTGGTTGATGAGCTATGCTATCAATACCGTGATTCAACAGGCGAGGCCGAACATGATGGTTATGTTCCTGTTTGAATTTGCGGTATTGACTGTCTCGAGTTCTTCAACGGCTTGTAGATATATCATCTCGGTATTGGAGTCGAGAGTGGTTAAGAAGCAGACTCAAGAGAGGTTGATTGAGAGAAAAAGAGAAGTTAGAGAGGAGAGGGCAGAGATTATAAGACAGAGAGAAATCGCGCGGGCAGAAGCCGGTGAGAATTATCAAGAACCTACTACACCTTTGCCTTCAGAGGATGATATTGAAGAAATGGATATTGAAGTTCCGGGATGGGAAGCAAAGGGTCAGTGGGTTCTGACCCTTGATCTGATAACGGGTAAGTTTATGTACGTTTTCTAGCTCTGTGATCTTGCTAATTATGAAATAGATTTAATGAAGTTGATGATTTACTCGTCCTTCTTCTTCATTCTTTTCACATTCTATGGTCTCCCTATCCATATTATGCGAGATCTATTTGTTACGGCAAGATCATTTGTCAAACGTCTTACCGCATTTTTAAGATACCGCAGAGCAACTCATGATATGAACTCAAGATATGAAGATGCGACTGTTGAGGATATTCAGAGAGAAGATACATGCATTATATGCCGCGAAGAAATGCGGCCTTGGTCTGTAACAAATCCGCCTTTACCTGCTGGAGCACAGCCTAGACCAGGCACTGTCAACGAACGCACAAGGCCAAAGAAGTTACCCTGTGGGCACATTCTCCATTTAGGATGTTTGAAGAGTTGGCTCGAACGACAACAAGTATGCCCAACATGTCGAAATCCTGTCGTAGAAACTCCTCAAGAGGCACAAGCCAATGCCAATCGAAATGCCAGAGCAAATCAACCCGCTCCTGGTCAACAAGATGGACCTGCTGGTGCTCAACCACCAGCAGCGCCTGTTCGTGGCCGCGGAATGCGTATGCTAAATTTGGGACCAATCAGAGTAGGGTTTGGGCAAGCAAATCTTAATGATTTTGCCGGCCTTCAAAATCCCCCAGGAGGTCAGGCAAATGCCCCAGGTGCAGGACCAAGAGTTTATGGTTTGGAACTGGGTATTCCTCGTCGAGCTCAGCTCCAAGCCCAACCAGTTCCTGCAAATAATGGAGAGCACGCCGCAATACCACTTGACCAATTGCCACAACATTTAGATGAGCTCGAACAACAAGTCGCGCAGGAAATTCGGAATTTGCAATTAAGCCAGCACCAATTGCAAGTCGTTCAATTATTACAAACCGAGTTGTCAAGATTGAGAAGCCTACAGAATAACGCCATCGATCCCTTGCCAGCGAATATTCCCATGGGGTACTTGCCCCTGCCCAACTATAATCCCCCCCCTTTCTATAGGCGGCCGGTTGATCAACCACAAATGCAAAGACATAGCGTACGCCCAAACACCTCAGCAATACCCTCCGGTAGTGCTGACCTTCCGCCTGGAATTGTCATACCAGAGGGCTGGTCACTTCTCCCATTAGAGAGACTACATAATGCGCCTTTACCGGGTCAAGCAGGAACATCAGGAACATCAGGGACATCGACAGGACCTGCAGCAATATCATCTGATGACCCCATTATAGCCACCGCATCTACGCAAAATGCAGTCAGCCCTATGACTGCGGGAGGTGAAACTTCTAATAATAGCACCACGCCAATCAATACTGAACGAAATCATTCGCAAGCCGACTCCGTTGGTCCTCCTGAGACAAACGCCATGAATACTCCGCCTTCCATCTCAGCCGACCAATCGGCATCTACGGCTACTACTTCTACAAATACATCTTCTACAAACACAAATCCAATTTTTAACCCTTCTGATTTACCTAATTGGGGAAACTCACAACTATTTTCGGGATCAAGTTTGGCGAGTAGCCGAAACCTTGATGGTGCTCGTTCAGTGCCAAATTCGCCCTCACATGATTGTAGTGAGAATCCAAATCCTTATGTTTCTCTTGGTGCGATGACAGGTACTGGTGAGTCGACTAGTAGTTCGGCGGAGCACAGTGAGCCAAGAGCAGATGAAGATGGTGATATGAGGAAACGGGAAAAAGGTAAAGCTAAGGCTGCTACGGTGGAGGACACAGTGGATGAGGAGGAATGAGGGGAAGTTCATGCTTTGAGATGAAAAGTAAATTAATTACTCTTGGTTTTTGTGCAACGTTGACGTGGATATTGTTTATCGTGCATAATGCATAATGCATAAGGCCGCAGATATATTCGGATGAAGATGCACTATTGGCGTTCTTGGAGGGATTATCATGGAATTGAGGAATGGATTGGCGTATATTCTACGTAGTAGGCTATGGATAAGCCTAAGCATAAAGTACAAGCACAAAGTACAAGCACAAACACAACTTCGACAACATATGCATTGCGGCATTGCAACATTACTCTACATTCATAGCATGGCAAAGGTCATCTTTAGGTCTGACCGTTTGGCCATGTTGTGTTGTAGCCCAGCGAGGAAGAAATTAAAGGGAAGAGGAAAAGAGGAAAGATATTATACCACTTTTGTAGTATTGCCTAGCATGTTTGTAGCGATTATGGAAACACAAAGTTATAATAATTTATGATTACTTTCGAAATTGTGTTTCCCGAGTTAGGAATTTTGATCTGACATTTTTTTTACTAGGGGGCCATTTTCTTCAATGCCACAACTTTCCTCCAAATATCCTCGAAAAATCACATGTAGAGTTGGGTGTAGAAGTTTTACGAAGAGTACCGATACTTTGGTGTGTTATCCCCTGGTCATGTCTCGGTTTGAAACAACGTTTATGTACATGGGCTGTTTTGGGATTTTGGGACTTAGGGTATTGGTCATGCAAGGAACTACCGTCCGTAATGCTGGGATCGGATGTACGATCTTTATGAGATCGCCGGGTGGGATGGATTTAGAAGGGTGGCTGGATGGTGTGCATGGCATTTACCTAAGTGTTGGGTTGAAGATTCGGAGGGTGTGGGGATGAGGTGAGATGAGATGAGATGAGATGAGATGAGATGGATGATGGATGACGGTGAGGATGGGGGCGAATGCCCTTGGGGTAGGGCCGATACCATGGGATGGGGTTTATGGATCTAGTGATCTAGTGATTTATGAGGAAATTATGGCATGGTTTGTTCGGTATGCTTGAGAAGAATAGTGCTGTGATTACTGTACTGTGGTGTGACCGTGTGAGTTGATGAGGAAAAGCGGGAGGGATTCAGAGGTCGGATATCACCAGATAGAAATTGGGTGATTTCAATGTGGGGTGAAAGGACTAGGTACTCGTGTATGCAAGGCTTCTCCTTCTATTACTTCCCATGACGTTAACTCATAGTCTCGCCTTAATCTACTATCTTGAGTCTAGTAATCTCTCCGATCCGGATGCAAAGTGTATGCATCCGCGATTACTTTATGGGGGCGGCTGTTCTTTTCATCGGTAGTAGTTTACCAAGGAATACGAACAGGAATAGATAAACGAGGTTATGATATCACTTTATAGTACTACATATGGAGTATTATAGTTGTTCCTTATAATGGGGGTGGAGATGAAACCATGGTACTGGGTCTTTTGGTGATACTTTATGCTTATCTGGGCTTATTGATAAGGCAGGGTAAGGTTTATTGTATCAACCTTGATATGGAAGGCTTAATTAACAGAAGTACCTGGATACTTGGATACCTTGAGTCTGAAAACGAATCCAACTGCATATGCATAAGGCTACAGGGCTTTCGGAATAATGTTATAGCCATGGCCGCAATGAGCATGGTACGGAGATACATGAGCATTGGAGACGGGAAGGGGTGTAAGACTGCTAGGTATATATATTATGCAAGCAAGAGAGGCAACAGTTGGTTCCAACAACGACGACAACGAGAAAGGAAATTAAAATCATATGAACTAACTAAGAACCAACAACCCCTAAATCACTTCCAGCAACATTCACAGAGTCATCAACAGCCACAGTGGCAAACTAGGCGCGAGAGGCGCGCTCGTATGTTGCTCTTGGATGACTCGCTCGAGTACTAGGCTGATATATGGATTCCAGAGATGAATATTTGCTCGGTACGAAAAATGTAATGTGATTATGATGAACCTGCGGTCATGATCGCAAGTGAGATTATGTCTGTTTGTACCTATGATACAGTCGGTGTGCGGGTTGGACTTGCAAGTTGCAAGTTGCAGGTTCTGAATTCGTATATGCACCAGGAAGAGTGGATCAACGGGGGGAGAATCACAATTTAGTATTGTGGTGCGCTTAAAGTCGGTAGTAACGTTGCATTAATTTGGGTTTTCATCGTGGTGTGGTTTTGAGTCTTCTGGTGTGTATACAGTTGGTGCCTGCCATAAGGCTATTTTGTTGAAGATGTTGATGTATTGGAAGGTCTTATGCGGTGGGGTTTGGGGGTCTATGAAGAGGGGATTAGCGGGTTTGGGGTTTGGGTTATGGTTGATTATCAGAGTAGATTGGAATATTGGTCTGATTTATTGAGATGAATATACATTTCTTCACGGGTAAGGTTCGCGCATTGTGCTGTATTCGTTTTATCTTGTCTCTTGACTATTTATGAATGTTCAATCTAGATTGGTAGAATGTTACTTATTTGGCTTGTTCGATAAGATGAATACTCTAATTACTAGCTTTGTTTGGCGTATTGAATTGTACTATTTTGATCTGTGTGGACAAAACTCTGGTCTTGTCTTAACTGTCTTGATCATCCCGTTTCCTGATTCTTGCACATACATTTTGTCTAGGCAAGAAGGATGCCTTGTATGGAGCCGAATTTGGGATTTTCAGGGAACACAGAAAGGGGAGCAGGAAGATATTGGGAACGGTAAGAATATAATACGTACACTATGAAACCAGATGGTGCTTAACATGTAGTCATGTGTATATATCTTGAATGTTTTGAGATAAAGATGTAGCATTGTCCAATGGAAGATAGTGGCAAGAACCACCCTTAACTTAATTCATCCTCAGATCTTGTGTATTCATTTTCCATCATTCAATAACCCCAATTATCAATTCCCAAAAACTCCCAACTAATTATCAAAGAACCCTAATACCAATTCAAAAAAAAGACACTCTGAACACACTTAGCACTCAAAATTTTTCGACGCTGCCTTGTTCTTCAGACCCAGTCCTCAAGTCTCCATATTCTCTGCTCTCGCAACACCTTCTGCCAGCTGATGGTTCTGTCCACCAATCCTCGCACCGCACTCCGGACACCTAGCCTCTTGCATAGGCATTCCGCATTCACCGATAGCAAACTATGAATGCGTTAGTTAGCTAACTTCACAAGTTCTTTTCTCCCCGTCGCGACCCAGAACATAGAAAATACTAACCGGGTGCCCTCGTTCACACTCATACCAATGCCCACTATGCGTAGCAATTCCGCCGCTTCCCGAAACCATAGCTTTCTTAATCGCATCCAATTCCTCTTTCGTGACTTCTTCGTACCATTCGCGACCTAGGAGTTTGATCAATTCTTCCACTGCTGTCAGTAATAAGTCCGCGTTTTGAAAACCCTCCCCGCAAAGTTCCTTTGCTTCCTCTAGTAATTCCTTAGCCTTCACTTTTTGAGACGATTGCTTTTCAACCCCAGCCTCGGATCTGGAAGCAGAGCGGGTATAGGAATCATAAAGTCGAGCGACCTTGGCATAGTAAATCATACCCTCGATAGCAAGCTTTGGAAGGTTTTCATCGCGACATGACGCAATATATTTCAGACAAGATTGAAAGAATGGTTTAGCGAGTTGATCTGGAGCACCGCCAGATATCTTGATGGGAGGATCATGAGATCGTAGTTTCTGGGCTACAGGGAATTTATCGGCCAGGGTGAGACATCTGTTGTTTCTTGCGTCAGTTCCAATAACATAACTAAGATTGTGTTTTACACAATATAGGTACTCACTGAACCCTAAACATCACGCCTGTACCTGCAAAAGAGATCCTTCGATCTCTTGGAGAAGTTCTCGCCGGCTCCGTGATCAATAGACCTCGCAAAGCGTCCTCGAGCGAACGCTGCCTAAAAGAGTTAACCATAGCATCATGGAGTTTCGTGGCAGGTTGATGTTTATCCTTGACTCTTTCACAGAAATACATCACTCTAGCTTCTAGTTGTCTTGTTTTATTGTTCCTCGCCTTGAACAATTCAGTCACCTTAATCTCTCCCCATTTCCCTTCTACTGACTGCATCAAGACTGGGGCAGATTCTTCAAATTCTTCTTCCAACTTAAGAATTTCGGTTTCCAGTTCTCGAAGTTCGACTTGGCCACTCACGAGAAATCGTTTGGACATCTCATCGATGACAGCTCGGTTGATAACTCGGTTGTATCTAGGAGTTGCATATTGTCGCAGCGGGCATTGACAATCTGGACACTGAGGAACGGATGATGCTAGTGAGGGGGATTCTATGATTGACGTAAAATTTCCATGTCTGTCTTGTTGATAGACTTCAGACATTCCAACCATTCCGTCGAGTGATTCAGCTGTGAAGAAATGACCACAAGCAAGCGCAATGATCGGAGTATCTTCGAGGTCAATTTCTTTGTACAATTTCAGCTCAAGCAGGTCGACTCTCTGGTCTTGTTTTGTGGAGCACATCTGACAGTAATCGTGTGGGCATGGCTCCCCGCATATCCCAGGGCATTGGTGGCCACATGAAAGCTGCAATGAACAACGCTTGTTGCACGGCAATCTGTCGCAAGGACCAGCGCATCTATGTACACGTTGATTAGCTTCGTTCCGGAGGATAGTTGTATTAAAAACAGAATAATATGAAGATGCATTTCCTAATTTTGAGCCAGGATTAGGAAATTGGTATTGCGTACGGCATGTTACAAGCGCCTTGGTGCTCGCAAGACCATGTACATAGTTCTATACATGGAGCGCAAGCTTCGTGGCATCTCAATGTACATTGAGAGTGAGAACACTGAACCTATTTTCTCAAACGTCAGATCGTCTATCGTAATAAAAGAAGCACATATAACATACTTCACAGCGAGATAAGCATAGTCCGCAGTCTTGTCCTGAATGACAAGCTCGCTTACAGTTGTGGCTACAAGTTCCGAATGAACGACCGCATGGTTTTCTGCATGTTCGATGCTCTGTAACTCTGGCTTCTCCGTCCTTTTGATTGCATTGGCCACAAGTGGAACCGCATGCATGCCCACACGGTAAGATTGCACCGCAGGTCGTGGGACAGCTGAAGCTTGACGAGATAACATCCTGAGAACATGTAACCGTAACTATATGGCCACAATCGGGGACTTTTTTCTCCACATTAACCAAGCACGGGATCTGGTTTAGATCTAGAGTCAAATAGCATTGAACTCCATCTTTAAAGTGATGGCATGGAAGCTGAATATTCTCCAACTTGACAAGACATGGTCCACAATCTTCACCGCAAGTATCTTTTCGGCATGAATGTCCACAAGGTTCGTGGAGGCGTTCGCAGGGCTTTGGACATTTGAAAGCTTGGTGCATACTCATCGAGTGACAACGAGCTGTACATTTGTGCCCACAGCTTGGCAGGCGTTTGTTGCAGGAAAGTTCGCAGCCGCCTTCGGGGCTCCATCTCGCAAAGTCATCGGGCTCGGATACTTGGATATCGGTATCCGGGTGTCGTGGGCAACAAAGAGCGAATGAATTGCCGATAGAGTCAGTCTCGCTTAGCAGGCCCAGAACGTGCTTCCACATTCCTACGCTTGAGTATGTGTCAGAGTTGCCAATTATATACAAACCATGCTGCGCTCGACTTAGAAGAACGTTGATACGGTTTGTAGTTCTGAGAAACCCAACATTCTTCTCCTTGTTGCTTCTGACGAGGGAAATAATAACCACCTTGGCCTCTTCACCTTGAAAATTATCGACAGTCGCGATGCTGGAGAAATAATGGGATTAGATTAAGACCATTCACTTCCGACAAAGTGATACATACCGGAGAAGCTCACTCAGGTTCTTCTTCTCGAGAGACTTTCGGGCTCCCAATGTGGTTGGTGTCAAATTGTCGAGCACTTCCTCTGATGCGGTGAAACCATCTTTAGCCAGGACCTCCTCATCACGGTCTGACAACACAATTTCAAACTCTTTACGCATATGCATTCGTAGTTTCTGCAGCTGTCCACTGTAAGGCGTCAAAACAGCGATATCGCTACTACTGTACACCCCTTGTCGAACTATGTGCCTGACGAGTGCTGCTGTCATCTCAACTTCCCAAACGTTACTGTGAGACTTCTTATCAGAGTCGTCGCCATTCGCATTGTCTTGAAAGTTCTTGTGGTCAAGCCAGTAAGTCTGTATCGTATGTGAGCAATTTTGTAAGGAACACAAAGGACTTTGAGATACTTGTAATCCAAAAGAGATCAAGTGACACTTACATTCTCTCGCATCCCAATAACATCCGGAAGAGCCTTAGTGACGTTATGATCAACCAATCTAGGATATATTGCCTTGATAAGTCTCGATATGTCAGGACGCATACGACGCTGAATGTTCAATTGGGCCACTGGAAGGGTGAGTCGCCCAGGCTCTCCCACAGACAATCTCTCGAACTGACTGCGATCTAGCTTATATGGAGCTCCTGCTTGACTTTCCAAGGATAAGTTATAGTTGTTGGTCGAGGGGCGGAGTTGCTCGTGATCCCCAATAGAGACAACATGTTCAACACTTGCTGGAAAACAGAAAATTATTAGTTTGAGAGACAAGGACCTTTGGAAATGTCTGAATCTATTTTGCTCTTTTTATCTGAAATAAGAAAGAGAAAATGCTTACGTAAAAGTGTGGACAGCATGTGAGCCTCAAGCACCTCTCCCGCTTCCTCACAAACAATCACTTTAGCTTTAACGTGTCTTAAGGTAGACATTTTAGTTGCGAGACCAGTAGTGGTTACCCCGATAATTTCCGCTCCTTGTAAGACACGCCGGTCCACATCGGAATACACGTTCTGTATCGCCTGATTAAGATGCTCAGTGCGAGTTATGGACTCAAACAACTCGTCAGTAATTTCTTTGCGCACTTCTTCTGCCCAGTGTCTAACAAGCATAATCTTTTCATTCCCGTATAGTGCGTGTACATTGACACTTGCGAATTCCATCAAGTCATCTATCGTATGTGCTTCTAGAAAGGCTGAGGCTTGCCCTTGCAGCTCTGTATTATACCTGAGCCATAAATCGAAAGGCTCTTCGCCGACCTGTTGTTGTCCATTAGCATGAATGAGCTAAGTGCATAGGAGTAGTATGTAAAAAGTTACAATTAACAAAACAAATCTAGCCAAACCGGGAACTTAGGAAAGATTAAACCCACAGTTTCAAAGCCATCTTCATCAAAACGATCAAATTGCTGATAGATTTGAGGATGGTGTAGAGAGACGTAGTTTTTCAGAGATCTCCAACTTGGATAGCCATTTAGTCCATTCAACTGTCGAAGAAGCCCTTCCACGAGCAATTCCTCATTTTCTAAGGTCGAGTGAGTGGCCCCAAGTGTACGGGCTTCAGGCCGAGTTGTACTCTCAGATCGAGAGACTACACGAAGGTTTTTTCCAGCTAGGATTTCTGATTTACTTTGCCCGCCTATTCGAATTACTTTATCGATGCCAGATTGTACCAGGTGCTCAAGGAATTGGTCTAGAGCATGGTTCGTGTAGCAACTGCGCAGAAATTCAGTTAGTACAGAAGCTAGGGTACTTAGAGGCCCATCGCTCTACTGCTTGCAAGTCGTGAATAAAACAGCATTTCACTTACACAATGATTATTGGACCAAGTCTCGTCGTCGTGCATGCTAGTAAGACTTTGACAAGTCTTACGCCTAGGAAAGATTTTCCTGTCCCCGGAGGTCCCTGGATGTGGCAGAACTCTCGGAGGAGAGCAGCAAGTAATGCCTCACTTTGTCCACGATCTAGTTCCGTGCGTCTTTCAATCTCATCAATAAGGCTGGCATCGTTAACCGTGGCTTCTGAAGTATTGATTAGAAAGTCACCTCCAAACTGATCTTTCAATATAGAATTTAGCGAATATGTAAATCCTGCTCCACGAGCATATAGTGGGGGTGGTACATCCAAAGTTGCTGCATCTCCGATTCCTCGTCGATCAGGCAGAATCCATTGGCGAAATGGCAGTCGATTCAGTCTTTGCATGTCCTGAAGGTTCTCGAGGATAGGCGTAAAAGTGGCGAGTATCACACCAGGAAGTTCTACCAGAATCCCTTCAACAGCACCGGAGTTCAGTACCGTCAGGCTCTCGATATCTTTTAGGTTCCGAGTGGCAAGTTTTGCGGTGATTATTGCTTGTGAATTGTGTGAAACCAAGCTGTAATCTGACTCAAGGCCTGTTGACTTCTTTGTGACGGTCAGAAATAATGGGGAGCATTTCGTGCCGTTAAATGAGAGTAAGCAAAGCAAGACGCCCTCAGCGAGTCTCTGTGATTCTTTCCACCACTTCCGCTTCTCCAATTGGGTTTTTTTAGTCAATTGTGGAGGATGAATAAATGAAACATGGGCCTCCAGACCTCGTCGATGATTGAAAGTGATATCGGCAACTTGAGCATTTGCATAAGAGTGTGCTCTGATATTTGTAAGATTGAGCTTCGAATTTTCCAAGAGCGAGGGCTCTGTCTCGATGGCAATGATAAGACCACTGAGAGCGGACTTCAGTTCACCAAAAATATCATGCCTTAACAATCGAAAATGTGTATCCAAAAGTCTTGCAGCAGGGTCCACAAGGAAGTGAGGTTGATCAAGATCTGTAGAAGGAAGAAACTCCACAGTTTCGCTACGGATTTCTTCCTCGGTCGGCAAAATCTTGATATCTGTGATGTCCATTTTGTCGTTGTCATGCCTTCCGTGAGGTGGAACAATCTCACGAGGATATGTTGATTGCACGGCAGTGGTAGAGACGCCCCCGACTTGCTGTTGGTCGTCCTGATGAAGGAGTCCCTTAGCTCGGGCTATCATCCCTTGAATTTCTCGAGCACGAGAAGGTATTATTGCAAATGCTGCTGATGTTCTATCGACACCAATGATACCTACGGACGTTTCCAGTGAAGTTACTATATCGGGGAGGTCATCATGAAATAATACACGCCGTTCTCGTTTGACGAGTTCCCGAAGGCAAGTAGAAATCGCGATTAGAGTTCTTTCGATGCTATCTTTTGACACGGTGTTGAAGAAATTGTGCGTCTCGAGCAAGTTGGTGATTAGAGTTTGGAAAAATGGAATTGCACGAGATCCATTGCTGCCACTGATAAAATTGTAGAGATTTCCCACACAAGTGTCGATGGATAAGCAGTCCAATAATGCTTGATGTGTCATGACATTCATAAATGGCTGAACGAGTTTGACAAACGTCCCTTCGCCATTCGTGTGAGTGATCATCTCCAAGAGGACTCGAATGTGTTCACGACCAAAAAAGTCTTCATTGTCTAGATCTTGAGGGACCATCTGCTTGGAGTCTCGGTCCTCACCATCCAGAATTTCAAGGGCGCCTCCCCACAAAATTTTCATAGTATGTATATCATTCGATCTGGGACGCGACTTAATGAGGCGCTTCCAACTCAGATATTTGTTTCTTGCCTCCCGCTGGTCCAATGTCTCCTCGGGTCTTATACGAGGTTGCTGAAGCACTTCATCGGTATTCGACTTTTCGTGAGAAAATCTGCATCGTGAGCCACGAGTGCAATTGCCTGTGTTCTGAAATTGACGGCACAATTCGTCTGAAAGATTACTATTCCTCAGACCTCTTTCTCTGTTGCCACGACCGCGACCATGTGAGACAGCGCTCTGGTTATTTTCCCTCCCAGAACCTCTACTGCTACCTCTCCAATTGTCATCTTCTCCATCACTTCCACGCCACCCTCGCCTTGCATTGTCACCTTGCCGGTTAGCCATACTACTTGTTATAGCCACCAGCGTCTTCGGGGAAATTGAGAGGGTAAACCAGAATCAAATGCTCTAGCGAGAAGGCTCGAAATTGACAAAAATGAAGATACTTTTGGAAAATGATTTCTACTCTCGGGGTATTTTAAAAGTGCACAATATTAAAAAAATGCATTCCATTTAACATTGGTAATAAGAACTTTCATTCGTGAATGACGAACGGAGGCCCTCAACCTCGTTTGTCCAATCAAAGCAGCTGGAGGGCTGCATACGAGGCTGTCAATGCGGCATGATCAACATAAAAGCAAGTAAACGGCCACCCACACATAGTTTGATAGCATTGATGCGAAAACCCCGCATTAACTTTTCTTTTCCGTCCTAAAGTCATAGTTCTGTTGGAACTTGGAAGCTTGCTCGAAGCTGAGCGCATTTTGGGTAGCATTGGTAGAAGCGGAAGCCTGCATTCATGTCACCAACTCTGCCTTGCAGTAAACAAACGGCGAATAAAGGCAGTTTTGGGCGGCAAGAGTGTTTGTTTCGTCTGGAGACACCCATACCAATGGTAATGTGTAATTCGAAGGTCCGGAGAGGCATCCGCGAAAATATTTACATCTTGTTAGTGTCTTCACTGCCACGGCCTCCGTCCAAGAAGTTTGGAAAAATGAAAAGGAAAATACAGGTGATACTGTACCTTTCCGCAATTAAGGAGGTCGGGTCGAATCATTCACCACCACATCATGCGCCACACCATGGAAGAATTCTTTCCAACCATATGGTGCAATTCGGATATTCGCATAAATTCCATGTCATAATGTTGCACCGCCGCTGTAGATGAGCTGAACCAAGTTTTGGGAATTTTTCCCTTTAGCACCATTGTGATGATTGAATAGGGGTATGAACCTACCAACTTACCAACCTCATCGGTGCAATAGCTGATGTTTGGTAATTAGGGTGAGTATGTATAAAGTGGGCTTGGGTATCGAAGGGCTGTAGTCGTATGATTTTGAGATGGCAGAAGTAATTGTTCATGAGATTACTGGATATTTACATCTTCCTCTCTCATTGTGGCAGAATTTCAGTGATGTGCGTGTAGTAAATGAGAATTTCAGTATGTCCCATCTCATATCAGTGGAATTAAACAAGATAATTTCGATAGAGTCATCGAGGAATGGTGAAGCTTGGTCCATTACTATGCTAGTGCAAGTATATAAAGTAGAGTTGCGACACGGGAAGTACTTAGCATCCGATGAGAAGAAGAAAGAGATGGAAGAGGAAACTTCAAGTAATGGGGGAAACCTTTTGAGAGGCACAAAATGTATATAAGACATCTTCGCGTTGGCATATGCGAAAATCGTTCTTTCCCTTTTCGACAACCTAATTGGCACGTGATTATTCGACTGAAGGAAACGGCCGGTGAGCTTCCAAGAATTCGCGAGAAAAATGCTGCCACTTTCCTTCACTTATGGAGTAAAAGATTCTTATCACCGCGAATATGGTATGCTTAGATCTGACACATAACACATTATTATCTTCAACTTGAAGAACTATACTGATGCACATCGCACATCAACTTTGTCCTTAAAACTAAGGTACTCTTTCTTGATATGAGTATGGAGACCACATCTCGAATAATCGAATTGTCATCAACTCAAAAATTGTGATGAGGAGAAATCTTGTTGCTATTCAATTCCGATCTCGCACATGCCATTCCTTGATGGAAATGCACCATCACTGATCGGCGAGAAGATATGAACAGATATGGCTATGATATCGCAAGATGTTCTGTCGCCGGGATTTCCACGAGCGCATCGAGCTTCCCCATGGAGACTTGATCATCCCCGAAAGACGGCATGCTATCAGGAATCCCAAGAGAACCCTGGTTTCTCGACGGTCGTCGGTCAGGACTTATCCCGGCGTCCAAGTGTTTCGAGGCTCAACAAGTATATGAGGATTGCAAAGTTGCAATATACGCGAGCAAATAACGACTTCTGAAGTTCTGATGATGGTAAAAATATTGAGAGACTAGGGGATGTTGAATTTGACGATGACCCATGTGGCAATATAATGGGGCGAATGCATAGAATGCGTATATGAGCCTCAAAACCCGCGTTTTCCGCGAAGACCCTTAATTTAGGCAAAAAAGAAAAAAAAAGCAGAAAAAGTATCCAGATGGACGGCTTCAAGAAACCTTCTCAAGTCTCTTCCGACAACAAGTATGCAAGTTTGAAACTGGCACCCACTTCCTGCCCTAAGATCTGGGGCAGCTTGCTTCTCTTGGGAAGAACAGTCTTGCGCCGCGTAGTCTTTCCTCAAGACTTGCCCCCAACTGGCAACAGCATTTTACAATTGAAAATCTCAACTTCCGCATGACTAGGAATGAATCCTTTTCAAACGCCTTTGAAGCTTTCACGATCAAAATTTGTCCATGCATTCGTTGAATATACGCTAGTGCGCACTCTCCTGCCTATACTATACTCCGTATAGTGTACCAAAGAGTGAAAAGGATCCGCTACTGCAAACAACAAGCAGCAAAAGAGGGCAGCGGAATTTTCCAAGAATGGGGGCGCAATCTTGGAGGGGTTGAGATCCACACTGGGGCCCAATATAAATTCCCACCTTCATCTCAGAATTCATCCGGTTAAGATCCGAAGAAAGCGAGAACATTTCGCGGAAAAACAGCAAGTTGCAGGAAACAGAGAAACGATAACGGATTTTCACAAACTCCATCGCTCCGCGCTGTTGGGTTAATATTTTGCCACCAATATTTAAGTTGTCAAAATCCACAAAAGAAGCCAGTGATCGAATGGTCCATCTGATTCCGTACATATTTTGCTGGGGCCTTTTGAAGGTATCGAATAGTCTCTAGAAACTTCCCCAATACCCCACAGTAGCACCATCTTTTCCGCATCTCTTGCAGTTACAGCCCATGATTTTACAGGAGATTCGCTACCAGAGTTTTGTTGACCTGCGAGATGACCTCTTGGTGGTTGAAACTCCATGAGAAAATCCCGATCAACATGAAGGGCCATCAGTAGGCCCCTGAACTCTACACAGGTATCCGAAATTTATTCGTTACATGATCTTCAATTCGTACATCGTCATTAAACAGTTAATCGAACTGCTTTTGCGATGATCTTGAGAATTCGCACCGATTAACATGCTGTTGACCATTGATATTGCTCTCGGCAAATAATTAGTACCTAGTAGTGTTACTGTGTTAGAGAGTTTATCCAGCCCAGCTACCTAGGTACCTTTGTGGCCAGTATTTTTGGCTTCCATCGAGCGGCACGGTACGGAGTAGACGTTCATGCTAACGATTAATTGAGCTTAGAGTGTTACCTACGCTGCAACGGTTTGATAGATCTTCCGGAAATGGATTGGAATTGGGAAACATGTCGGCTACGAGAACGGGCTAGTTATGTCATGAGGATTTGATTAATGGATCTTGGAGGGGTGAATACAGCTGGATTTGTTTGGACATGGTCAATCGTCAAAAGCGAGACAGGCTCAGACAGCCTCAACCAACAGCTTCACAGTGATAAATAATATTAGCGACCGCAGTCTAAGTCCGATAATCGCCGCGATATGCGCGAGTCACGAAATTTACGGAGTATGATCGTACAGCACCATCGATTCATGGAAGGACAAGAGTTTTGAAAACATGTTAAGGGGTTACGGAGAGAGGTGTATCAAGCGCAAGGTGTCAACATACATTATTGGTATGGAAAAGTTTAGATAAGGGAAAGTCTTGTTTACTTCGCACAGTCTACAGAGCATTCAATCATCAAGCATTAAACATTTCAACTTTTCAAGTACCGGTACCTAGGCTTTATGATGGGCTAGTGAAGGCGAAGAGATTACAGTCGTTACTCAAACCCGCTACTGAATTTACGATACCGGTACTATACCTACCTACCGAGCAAGCGAGCTGGTCTATCATCTATCTACCTAGGTTCTGGGGAGTTCAGAACACAGATGTGTTCAAATTCTTACATTAGCACTTAGGTGATTAGATGTTCGGACGTTTCTCCATGAAACGGAGTTACCGACCAAAGTCTCCATTCTCAAGACTTAAGAGCCGACAACAATAATTTGTATGACCCTCCCTACCTAGTCAGTGGTCAGTGGTCACCTACATAGTATATGCGACTCTCCCATGAGTCCCATCCCGTACAGTAATTTGTAAGTCGAGTCTCAATAACCGCCGAAGGAGTTTACCGTAATAATACGTCAGTGTGTTCATACAAAGAACCAATTAGATTTCTCTGATAAGAAAAGTCTTGGCTCACCAATTAAACTTTGAATAGGATTACCGATTTGGTATTTTAGCTTATGCGCACGCGACAGTGATGGATAGTGTGGATTTTGTGAAAGTTGAACATATCTAGACCCTAGTCAATCCCTTCCAATAAAAGTAATGAGTCGTTGGCGCCGTTTAATGGTTGACAAGTGAAGCTTGGCTCAAGATTGGTTAGATGAAGAGTACGGTACCTAGTATATGCGAGAGATAACCAGATTTTGAGGCTGACTGCGCATGAAATTCGATATGTAGTAAGAGTTACACATACTTTTAGTAGGGACACAAAAAGATATGAGATTGAGATTCACTTGAGCATGTTTTGTTGACCGCTTAATCGTCTAATATCTCTCTCCCTCATTTTGATATCTGTTTTCTTCTTTCTTTATGTCCGTTCTCAACTTCTCTCTCTCTAGCTACTCCTTCCACTACCGATACAATCTGTTCTGTACATGTGATAATTGTGGCTGGAAGGGAAACTTCGAATTGACGAGTAGTTTCACATCCTTGAACAATTTGGGCTCACATCTCGGCACGAACTCCTTTAATCCTAGCAGTTACCGATACTAATAGGTCGTATCTAATACTATTACGATCTTGTCAAGTCTTAGCTTTTGTCACTCCAGTGACTCCACCGATACTAACCAAGCTGGAGGTAATATCCAATCAAACCCTAGTAATTCATAAGTTTTGATGCTTTCAGTTGATCATTTATATCATGTAAGTAGAAGAGTGGATTCTCCGACGATGGTACTAACTTCTGCTAGACTGCTACACATAAACCGAATTGGCGAGACTCGGAGTCGATTTTTGATTTGAAGAACATGAAGAAATACTAAGTTCAATGATTCAATCAAGCCTTGTATACCAATTGATCCTTGAAAGTTGAAGGCCAAATTACCCTTCTTACTCCGTAAACCTACGACCCATATGTTCTCCATATCTATCTAACATTAGCTCTAGCCTCTCCGAGATGTATTGGAACTATTATGTATACATGGCCATAATTAGCTTAAACATACTGGGTCCTTCCTGTATTATTATTATATACGCATCACTAGCAGTTGAGTAGTTGAGAAAATAAAGACCCTCGAGATTACCGGTACTACTACTAGATCTTTGACTACTCCAGCATCTCATCTCTTAGCTTCATCCACTGTCCATCCCCCTCCATTCTATACATATCATCAGATTGGTCCCCTCAATCTCATCTCAGCAACAACAATCGACAACCTCTCTTCAACCAGAACTCTCTCCAATTAAAGAGTAAAGCAATTGGAAAGAAAGACTTCAACACTTTCTTCCCAGTCACTTTGAACTTCTTTTACATCTATCTACACTATCTACTTCTTCTACATCTACTTCTATCAACTACCTACTTATTAGTCTTACTCTTTTAACTTCAAATCTTCAATCTTCAACCTTCAACCTTCATCCTTCAACTTGTATTACGAAGTACGACATATCAAAAGTCAAGACATACGACTACTCTATCCTACTCTTGTTATCTTATTTCTAAGACATCGGATTCGAATAGTGCACTTCCCAGATATTGTATAAGAAAAAGAAAAAGAAAATAAACGTTACGAGAATCCTTGAAAGAGCATTGCATTGCATTGTTATCTTACATCAGTTCCAAGAATCAATTGGTGGACCGAGCATCTCTGATAACCTCTCAAATCAATTTAATAACCCGACACAACCTGGAAATACCCAAAAGATCAAATAAATCCAGAATCCCACGATATTATATATATATTTCCTTCCCTTCTCTTCGACACACCCGAAGTCGTACAGTATAATACAATACATAACAATAATACTTTCAACCATCGACTGACGACTCATCAACCATATATTATATTCCATTGATCATTCATCAGTTGGAATATAAAGTGCTTTTTAATCAACTAAAAAGATCATTTCGAACCAACCATCTTGGAACTTTTTGTCCTACAAATCTCTCCTCCCGAGCCTTTTGATTTTTATAAGGCCTACGATAACCGCATCGTGAATCTAATAGTATTTTGGAGGCGTACACATATCGCCGCCGTTCGGTCTCTCCTACCTCCTTGGATCGCCTTCACCGATAAGAGTCAGAGTCAGAAGCAACATTTCACAAACTTCCCTTCTTATTACTCCCAAACCAACTTTCAAACCTGAAAGTGAAATTCATGTTCTTCGAAACAAATCAACAGACTTCCTACCCTCCTCCTCTCAGCACTTACGACTTAACAACAGAGAAATCGAGAATGATGGCAACAGATTTCGCAATGCCTGTACAACCTTTCACGGTTTCTCCTTCCCAATATACTCTCTATAACAGTCAACAAATTTCCCCGACAAATACCACTCCGCCAACTCCGAACAATGCTTCACCCACCTCTCCAAGAAGTGGACTTCCAAACTATTTACCAGCACATACCCGACAACTGAGACCACCCAAGTCGCCATTGTATGTGCCAGCAGTTTTGAGACCAACAGATCCACCCAAGAGAATGATGAAGCCATCACCGCTTACTCCACCTCAAAGTATGCATAGCAGCTTCGATGATTTGGAGAGCGCAGCAACATTGACTAGACGCTCGACCGGAGATAGTGCAAAGTTTGGATTGGGCGCAATAACTGAATTCGAATGGAATGTTCAGGGTCTTGGAAAGGTGACAGCATTGCCAACAAGAAATCACTGGAAGGTATGTTAACAAAATTTCTTAAACTGTTTTTCTGAAGCAAACGGCGAATCTGCAAGAATATAAACATACTTTGTTATTCTCAGAAAGTTTTGGGATACTCTAGGTATTTCTAACTTTTGCATGGTGCAATACCTTGACAAATAATCCATGTCCCAGCCATGCAAACAATTCTTCATCGCTTGGCTGGGTCGCGTGCTTCTAGAATATCCACCTTTCATACCAACATCTTCAAATTCTTACTTTATAAAATCTACAAAGACCTGACGCTAACCTTTTCTTCAGCCTGATGCCGAATCCTCTATCTGCGATGAAACAACCTGTACAAAATACTTCACCTACTTTACAAGACGGCATCATTGTCGGCGCTGTGGAAACATCTTTTGCGACCAACACTCTGGCTACACAATTCCTCTTGATCAAGATGCCAATTACCACCCAAAAGGTACACAAAGCCGCTCTTGCGAACACTGCTGGCACGACTATAGACGTTGGTCCATTGCACGATCCAGTCGATCCAACAGCGAAAGTTCCCAAGACGAACCTAGCACTCCCACAACTCCAGTTGTCAATTGCGTCAGAGGCAGAGCAGTTGATAATCTTCTTGGAGAACAACTGAAAGGTCCACCCGAGAGTCTTCCTGCAAGTGTCCCAAGAGATTGGCACTGGAGCACCTTCTGAATGAATCATCGAATTATACATATCCTTTGGATGTTAACAAATTCTACGAATTCCCTTTTTTTTGATACAATATTAACGACAAGAAACGGCCTATTTAATTTGAAAGATGTAAGATCATACAACGATTCTCACACAACGACAGCCACTTTTTCAACACCTCAGAGTTTGCTTGATCGTCTGATTTAGCGTTGCTAGTCTACTGCTTTCAGTCCTGTTGAATGCCCGAAGATTCACCTCCGCGTTTCGAATTTTTTTCTTGCCTGGGCCTCTGAGCCTGAGCAATCTACTACTTGCTTTATTTGTCTTTTTTTTGACAAGTTCTTTGAGCAAAGATCTTGCTATACATCTTAGACTAATCGTCATTTTTGCTTTTTGCGTTGCTGTTGGTTTAGCGTGGGGTTTTGATGCAATCGTTTGCTTTTTATATCATCTAGACTTCTGATATCAGTCAATGAATGGGATATAGGAACTGGGAGTCTTTGAATTCTTCTACCGGATGGCGTATTGGGAATGACAATGGAGATTAAGGTCATGGATATGGATGGATGGAATGAAATACCGCGGGAACGATGGGATGGCATGGATTGAAGGACTTGGGAGCATTGGATGGAAGGAGGGATGGGAAGAGAAGAGTGAGGCTGGCTGAATGGCTAGTGTATGCTGATGGATATATCTATTTATCTGCTTTACCTTGCCTCGCTTCGCCTTGCTACTTACGGAGCTTCGAGTTTGTTGCCTGCTTGACTAGATTAGATAGCTTTGCTGCAATGAAAGATGAGATGCAATTTTCTACATATATGGAGTTTCCTTCATGCATCTAACGATACGTGGTAGAAATGTGAAAGTGGTGCGTGTGATGCGGGATTGTTCATGTACGATGCACGCCAGCACAGTATCATCTCTCTCAAGTCTTCTATGGATACAGAGCCCCCCCCTCTTCACCAAGAGTCCTTGCAAGACAAAATCATTACACAGAGGAGTCGAGTCGTAGCTCCTGCCTCCTTTAGGTGAAACCCTCCTTCGTAAGTTGTAACTCAGCTTACGCGAGGGTAGGTGTAAATACGCCACGTAACTTCTTGCTATTTTCTGGGAGTTTTTTGTGTTGACTCTGTGGGTGCGTTGGTCCTGGGATGGGTGAGGATTCATGCGTCTAACCTGGGTTTAGGGGGAAAAGAGTAGAGAGGTAGAGAGGTTGGTGCAATGGTGGCATTATGGTGCAACGGCGCTAGGCTATACCTGACGCGCCTGATATTGAGTTTGGGCTAGTGTTGGTATTAGTGCTAGTGCTAGTGCTAGTGCTAGTGCTAGTGCTTGGACTTGGACTTGACTCTGGGATCTGGGATCTGGGATTTGGGATCTGGGATCTGGGATTTGGGATCTGGATCTGGGATTTGGGATCTGGGATTTGGGATTTGAAGGTATGTGAGTTTGTGGATGATGGATGATGGATGATGGATAGTGGATATTCGGTAGTTGGGCAGTGGGTAGTGGGTAGTGGGATAGATCTCTGATCCTCTGGAGGATGGGGGTTGAGTTTTTGGGTTTGAGTTTTTGAGTTTTTGAGTTTTGAGTTTTGAGCTTGAGCGCAGATTTTTGAATTTTTGGGTTTTTGAATCTTGAAGGGTCGGTTTGACTTGCTTTTGCTGTTGTTTGAAAAATTCTTCAGGCTGAGGTGGGGTGAGCTGGGATGGGCTGGGATGGGTATGTGAGAAGGGGTGGGCGGTGAGTTTGAGTTTGAGGTTGAGATTGACTTTGACTTTGGAGATGATGTTGGGAACTTGGGATTGAGAATTTGAGATTCGGAAATGGTGTTTGAGAGGTTCGGAGATTGGGGGATTGGGAGATTGGGAGATTGGGATTTGAATGGCGGAGGGATAGGATGAACATCATGGAATGGAATGGGAGGAGGGTGGTGAGGATCAGGGTTTTTGGACTTGGGATGGTAGGAGAGGATCTGTGTTTGAGGTTGTTAAGNGGGGGGTGAATGTTTTGGATGTTGGAGGAGGGATATATCGGGTAGGACAATGTGCATATGATGAAGCAATGAGCGTTAAGAGTTGAGAGTTGAGAGTTGAGAGTTGAGAGTTGAGAGTTGAGAGTTGAGAGTTGAGAGNNNAGAGTTGAGAGTTGAGAGTTGAGAGTTGAGAGTTGAGAGTTGAGAGTTGAGAGTTGAGAGTTGAGAGTTGAGAGTTGAGAGTTGAGAGTTGAGAGTTGAGAGTTGAGAATTGAGAGTTGAGATACGTAGTGCTTGTATGAAAGTGACAGCTCACCAAAATGCACATCAATTTGAAATTCTAGGGATCGAATAGTGTGACTGTGTGAGAGATGGATGGGTTAGTTGACTGTTAAATCTAAAGTGGGATATTGAAGACTATCAATTGTCAAATCTAATTTGGAGCGCTGAGAGTCAACCGAGATCACTTGACCGACAAATCAGAATTAACATATTGGAAAGTATTATATGGTCTAGTTTCCAGTTGAGTACATGGTTCATTTCGTACATTCGCGCAAAACAGTAGACGGGAACATGAATCGATACTGAATGACCAACAGGTTGAGAAAGAGCGTGAAGAGTGTTGTAAATATAAGGTTTTAGATTCTTGCCTTAAATTGTATATATAACAATAGACCGATTCTATCCATCCGTCTCTCATCCACTTCCAAGTATGTCTGAGTAAATAAACGCCCGCCAAACTCCACGCCTGTCCATAGTATCAAGTCAAAACCAAATCTACTTCTCTCTCCATCTTTCAGTCTATGATATATCACTCCCCAGAAAAAAATGTCCAGTCCCGGATTCGATTCAAGAATTGGAATATCGTAGATGAACTCAAACACGTAAGTTTCTTTACTGAATGGGGCTCATTGATTCGGTTGAAGCTTCCGAGTCGCGGTCTAGGGGTGTGAAGCAAGAGTCCCCAGGCCTTTTGGGGTATTCCATCTTGTCAGCCTGCTGTGGGAGAAAGCAAGCACAGCTCGAGAAATGAAATCGAGATGTTGGAGTTGTAGACGAAGGAATGATGGGGTTAGAGCAAGAGAAAGCCAAAAAATATTTCCTCTCCGAAGTCCTTCCAGACTTCAATATAGTCTGCCTTACCTCTACAGCAGTGCTCGCCCCTCTCCCCCGCGGAGTATCCCGGCAGCGGAAAGTCATATCGATAGACCCTATTCTTGGGCTTGCCCCCATAGCTCGCCGCGCTCAAAAGTCTTTTGCTCGTACTCTTGCTAGTCGTATCATAGGTAATCGTAGTCCCCCCATTTTGTTCATTCTTCTTGACTCTGCGTAATACCCCCTTCCCATCGATATTGAATCTCCTAGGCCTCATCACTCCTCCCTCCTCCCCCACAATCTCCACCCCTCCCTACCGCATAACAGGTGGTCTGCCCTCCCTATTCCAAACAACCCTACTCCTCACCCACTCCACCGCCTCTCTCACCCCCGTTCCCTCCAACGCACTGACTGGTAAAACTCTACTATCCCTAATTCCCCCACCTCCCTCACCTTCAAAAACCCTTTTTACCAATCCCTCTTTAATCCTCACTACCTCCACACAATCTTCCCTATCCTGTTTATTCGCCAACACCAAGACTGGTACCCCTTCCGTCTCCACACTCTTCAACACATCTTCCAATACCAATTTGCACTCCTCCAATCTCCCTACATCTTTATCCCCTGAATCAGAATCTAGGTCAGCAAGATCACCGGATCCGATGTCGGTAGAATCGAGGATGAAGACGATGGCGTGGCAACTGGTATAATAGGATTGCCATAGTTTGCGGAGAGAGTGTTGACCTCCTATATCCCATATTTTCAAATACATGTCAGGGAGGACGATAGTGGAGACATTTTGGCCGACGGTGGGGACAGTTTTTAGTTGGGAGGGGTCTGCGGGGGAGGGGTTATGCGGTGAATAGAGAGATTTGATTTGGGTGTGGAGGGTGGTTTTGCCCGCATTGTCAAGGCCGAGAAGGAGGACGGAGTATTCTGGGAGAAATTAGTTTGCGAAACGTAAGAAGGATATTTTGATGTCCTTGTCTGGTGAAACAAGCTTGAGAGGTTGAGAAAGCCATGGGATGGCTTATGCAATTCACATCTGCCATGAATTGAGACCTGACTTTCACTGGAACCTGCCCTCACACCCCCAAGCTCACATTGGCGCAAAAGTACAGCATTGAATCGAAACCATAGAGTATATAAATCGAGAAAATATTGAAACTAACCCTCTTTGCTAGTAGCATATCGATATAATCCCTTTGCTAGATGATACATCTTGATGTTGTTGATTGTGAAGCGCGCATAAACCAATCCCACTACAACCTCAGAATCCTCAAAAGGGTTTATTGTACGCCGATAGGCAAGATGAAGTTTAGGACGTTTTCGAAAAATATAATTTTCTTTGCAGTTTTGGAATCAGGAAGACTGACTCCAGGGCTTTGAAAAAAACTGTCCCGGGGATCTTGAAAGAACCCTTGTTGAGTAGGGGCCCAGGGCGTTTTTGAATAGGTCGTGCGGCATGGGCAAAACAGTATGGCTAAGAGTTGATTTTTGGGCGGGGAGGTTGTTGTGCTTCAATATCAAGCTCATAGAAGAAAGTACAAAGACTTGCAGAGGAATTGAGTCGTTGAAAGTCAAGAGTGAGACATCTTATTTTCAGAAGAAATGTGTTGCGACGAGCCTCACCAAAGCCTTAACACACAAGGCTGAATGACGCTAAAAGCCTGCATGATGCGGAAGCTAGCGGACCGTGACACGCTAGCACTAGCACTAGCACTATTTACCACATAGCTGCCAACAACATCTGGGGAAATCGTTTCCAAATTTATTATGCTTTATGATTTATGAACCTGTTTTGTTTTGCATTGATTTTGATTGCAGTAAATTGGGTAAGAAAACTTGGCCGTGAAGATGGCGCCGGTCGATATTGATAACAATCCTAGGTATTACATTCATGTTCATAGTCCTAGTCTTTTTGGTTGCCTCACATCATAATGTTTGACGACCTACAAACGGCAATACTGATATAAACCTATAGTATCCTTCCAACAGTACAACTAGGTGGGCATATACTCTTAACATCATGGCTCATCGCTCTCGTGGCCAGGACTATCTATCGTTCATATTTAGCGCTTCCACCTTCATCGGCGACTAGACATCGTCAGCCTTTGAGACGTGATCATGTTAAGATATTCACTAGTTTGGCTTTACTGAGCTTAATAACTGCTGGGTGGTTTGGTGTGAGTGGAGCGAGCTTGAGCTATAGAGTTTGGGCTACTGAAAGAGGTGTTGAATTACCTGATAGGTTCGTTTCATGTCCTTTGCACGATCAGACCCAGATGTCACCTGTCTTTTCACTCCATGAACTTACCTCTGCAACAGTTTCTTTGGAGATAAAGGCGCATTGCGATTAGGCCAACATCCAGGCCGTTTCGAAATCATTAGATGGCTCAATGACACGTCTTTCTACCGCGATAATCTTGAGATAGTCGCCGAGAAAGCAAGATACTTTTGGTGGGGCCAACAAGCTAGTTTTGCTATGACTTCTTTTAGTACCTATGTTGCAATTGAAGGACGCCGAAGAAACATGTCGAATTTATGGGCTTTTGTTCTTCTTGGACAGCTCGTCAATGTCTCGTTTGCTCAAAATTTGTGGTTTCTGGCTATTTTGCTTACGCCAGTGCCATTGCCAGAAAACGTGGATGTCTTGACGGATACGAGGAGGGTTATCGGCAGTGTGCATAAGTGAGTAATTCGTTGTGGGGTATTGAGAGATAGGCGTTGATGCTCATGTTTAGATTATGGTTTGAGAAGATCGTTCCACAACGAGAGGGTAATTGGCTACCAAACCCTGGCTTCTACATTATATTGCTTCTCTCTGGGTATGGCGCCTTGTTCTTGACACCCTTCGCTGCAAATACACCTTCATTTGGAACAGTGGCATTGTTATCGATTTCGTTTCCATTCGCACCACTACTACTCCCATACATTATACCTGAGCATTGGGGAACTACACACGATCACCCGTATGGAGCTTATTCTTCATATACGAAAATCTTCCGCGTTATCTCAACCATATCCTTTATACTTCATATTAGAACTACCGGCTTGGCTCTACTATACAATACACCTGAGAGTCACTATTACCGCCACAGCCTTCTCCACCCACTCGAAAAAATCCATCGATCAGGTAAGAATCGTGCATTCACAGCTCTTGAAAGAGTCCTAGGTGCAATCGGAGATCATCCTGCTGTAGGGGCTGTGGGTTATGATGTCATTCTTTCGGGTTTGAGTCTTGGAACTTGGGCTGCTGTAAGAGGTCTAGATGGAAATGAGATCTTGCGAACGGTTATTCCTTGGTCGAATAAGACTCAGAACGCAGGAGTGAAGGTTAAAGAGGAGGCAGAAAGTATTGCTCAGTCGTTAGTCTTCCCATTCTGTCTTATCAACTATGTCATAGCTAATCATTGTGAAGAACTGATATACCTACCCCACTCCGTCGTCGGGGCCGCCCTAAGAAATCTACCAAGCCCCAGCAAGATGCCGCGTATATCCCTACAGCTAGTGCAAATAGAAGTGCGACTGAAGGTGACCAGGATAAAGATGAAGATTGGGAAATTGCGGCGCTTGCGTGGGGAGTTGTATCCGCTGCCGGACTGGGTGTTGGTAGTGCCGGTGTTTATGGTGCGGAGATGACGGTTAGTTGAGGGGGTTCATGGGGTATGAGGCTGGATGATGACACGAATAAACGATGAAAGGGTAGCGAGAGAACCACAATGGTGTTTGTTGATAGGATTTCATGACTGCGTTGTTTGGTGGTGGGTTTGACTCAATGGCGCCTTCACGGAAGAAACATGATTGAATTAGTCTTATTCCTAGATTTCTACGACGCTCGGCATCCGAAGTAGAACTTCAATGAGGATATACCATAATGAACGCGCAGAAGAATAGAGAGCATGGATTCGATTGTTCAAACATGTAAATACCTCGTCGGTAGATGTAAGCGAAATCAGGTAATAATAGTTCAGATGAGTGCTCCTGTGCCCATCTGCATATCCTGTTCTGTTTGAAATATTGAATTTCTCTACAAGAGTCAGCAGATCTTGAATATAAACTCACCTGAGCATAAAATTTGCCTTCCGCATAAGAGGCACATCATTGGCCATTCTAGGGTATCGCCAATCAATATTGCCCTTCAAAGCCTAAAGGGTTCTACTATCAAGCAACGGCAAACTTCTGGTTCATCTTCCTCAATACGACAGACTGTATTTTTTCACAAAACCACGTAGCCCTGGGTCAAGATACACCGTTTATTCTTCTTACCACGTACTCTGGCCGAATACCAGAAACAAAAGTCATGACATCCCTTCAAAAACAAAATTTACGACGGGTGAAGCAATCAGCAGGATTAGCTGCTCAATTAGGCATTGATACCAATATCTATAGTTATTAATCCTTTCCGTCGGGTAAATTTCAGCAGGAGAGCGATATACTTGCAGTCTTGCACCCGATGATTGCAGGAAATTCGCAGCTGCATCATTGGTATCTAGATATATGTATAGTCTCATTTGGTGATCAAGAGCGGGCAGGTGATAGGTCATATTCTATTAGAAAGGGGCCGTTAACGCTTCGAATCTTTAGGTTCCCGCGATGATTTGTAGGAGAAATTTTGTAAAGGGATCAAGGGTCAGAGTGAGATAAAAGGGATTCGAGATGCTGGTCAAATGATTGTTTGTTCTGTTGAAATATTAGATAGGTATTGTAATATGTATTTTGGGCATTCGATTGGAGGTGTGAGGTGGCTTGTATGGCTTGTATGGCTTATATGACCACATGCGGGTGTGGGAATGTGGGAATTTACTGTTAATACTTGATTGGATTTTTCGAGAGGTGTAATCAGCTTTGCGAATTGTCTAGAGAGTCATCTCCGGAAGACTGACCTTATGCCAGGTTCCTGAGCCGATATGGGGATCGAGAGGTGTATAGTGTAGAAGTGTATTGGTGTACACGGATGTGCAAGAGCGATTATATGAGTCAGAGTAGGGGATTAGCGAAGTCTATCTGATAGGTAAATCTTTCCGCAGCTACACAACTGCACTTTGCTACATCAGGATATCGTTCAGGAGTGTATTGATCCCACTCGGAATATTTGCATTGGATCAGAATTAAAGAATCATACAGCTTTAGATGTCGCTTTCGAAAATCATCGGTCACTTTTGAGAAGGATATATTTGTTTGGTGGCAAGTATATTTTCTATTTCATGATGATTAATACCAATCACCTTACCTATTGACCTAGACCTATTGAACTGACAAAAAGCGCAAACACCTAATACCCTGTCGTCTAGCCTGATACCCTACGAACGCGCCTGAGACCATATCCTCTCAAATCCATTCCTCAACAACTATCTGTAGCCAGTTTTTAGAATAAGAAGCTTGCTCGGAATTACCATTAAACGAGGCAGGATGTTCTGGTTGATAGCGTTGGTAAATAAAAGTGGTGTCACTTACCTACGAGAGGGGTTTTTTACCCTTCCTAGCCCCATTATCATTCGACACAGAATTCCTCGCATCACCCGCCTCTTTCTTCGCCTTTGTTATATTATTCCCTATCCTGCACTTTCTCCTCAAAGTATTGTTATGGCAATCCGACGTATCCACATGGGCTCCCCTCTCATCTCTTGTCCCCACATATCCACAATGAGGTTCTTGATGATACTTCCCGATGTGCAATTTCAACTTCTCCAGATCGTCGTCAATATGTACACCTCTACAAGTGGTCGAAATTCCGCCTTTAATATGCCATTTTGCTCTTCTCGTTTTATCATGATGATTCATCTGGTATTTTGTCCGTTTATTATGGGTGTCCAGGAGACCTTGGTAACATGTCTTGTTTTCGGGAATGAATTCGGGGGCTTTACTTTAAAGCTTAGGAGACCATAGGATAAAAAGCTAGTTGGAGGTTGCTAACAATGGTTGAGAAAATAGAACTTATTAAGAGAATAAGAATGATAAGATTTTTCAAAAGCTAGCGAAGAAAAGATATGGAGAAAATTCGACAAAATATGGTAGTTCCATCCTGGGCCTAGGATAAGACTAGAAAGGACGGGGATGGGGTGCTCGAAACGCTGAGGATTATTATTATTACTTTTTGCAACGACCTTAATTGGAACACTTTCCAGCATGGCCGGGAACCAACAAATGAGAGGAAGCTCCCGACTTCGCATCTGGCTGGCACTTATCTTCCCTCATCCCTTGAAAATCACCCATCGTATATTTGAAAATCATAGTGTATCATGTTCTAGCGCCAATGAGAAGTCTATCACACCTACAAAGCGAAAGAAATTTTGGCAGATCAAAGTGCATGCTTGAAGATGTAGTGAAAGTGCAGCAAAGCTAACATCCTTAACAAACCCAAACATGGACAGTAGGAGGTCGCATAGGTATCGCCTTTCAATCTCAACGATGCATCCATACGATTGAACCTAGAGTTCCGGAAAAAATATGAATGAATATATTCGTAACGAAGAAAGAATTGACTAGTCCACTTGGATGATGAAAAGGTAGGTGCTAGGTGTAAGAATACCTGTTGTATAATTCCTATGAACATCTCACTCCAAAAAGCAAGAAACCATTTGTGAACAGTGAATTGTAAAGCGGCGCATATGAACGAGCTACCAGATCAATTTCCAAAAGAAATTAGGGATGGTTAATCCCCTTGTCTATCTAGAGATTGTGACGTGCCTTGTGACCCAAATCCTATTGTCAACCAGTGAACTGTCATCTAAATCTTCATAATGGTAACGATTCAAATTCCTCCGATCTTGTTCACCCAGAATTTTGAATTCTGGAAGTTCTTTCAAATTGAATGAAGCTTTAGGTTGACTAGGTTGGTTTTTGTTACGCAAATGGCCATTCGAGGGTTTACTTGTTGTGGCCGAAGCTGGGCTACCTGGCATCGTGGTAAACCAATCGTTAATAGTCTTTGGAAGTTTGAAGTAAGTGTTGAGTAAGGGTCGGAATGTTGGGACACAAGCTCCTAGGATAGCACTTCCTTCCTCGATCATTAACCATTCGTTTGCGGTCGAGAAATTGGAAACTGCACTAAAATTAGTGATACACAGGCAGGAAGGGGCTAGATTTTCTTACAATGCTCTGCATCTTGAGGTTGATAAGAATGTAATATGCGAAGGATGCACGTCACAACGACGCTGAAATGTAGTCAGTGGTAAGTAATCTGAACGTTGGACTGGTTGCGACTTACAATCCACCAAACCAAAATACTAAGAATAGGAGCGCCTTTTTGCGTACAGGTACATGAAGATCTCTGATGACGAAAAAAGGTAGGGCGAGAATAATAACATCCAGGATTGCATTAGGTAATTCGAAACCAAGGACTATCTCTCCGTATGGAACACAATTTGTGGTCGGTTGAATCCTAAGAGCTACATCGTACGCAGCTCTGATAGGTGTGCATCCAAAGATCGTCATGCATACAGTGATGATGAACCATACTGTGCATAGAGCCATTGTAATATCCACAGCGCGAATGAGATTTGGTGCTGTTCTGAATAGAGAGCGGTACATGCATAATATCGAGATCTTAACGGCGGTGATAATGAATGGAAAGTGGATGCTACCAATCCATAACATCTATGAAAGTATCAGCTCTACATAAACAGATAATTAAAACCGCTGGAAAATATTACCTTAAGCATGCTCAATCGATTACCTGGATCCACAACTAGGCGTGGCTCGAGTGTACCTGCTATCTTCGAGATGTCTACTTGATGCATCAGCACATAGTATATGCTCCAATCATTGTATGTACTCACCACAAATAATCACAATAGAATGCGAAGCGTATACCAAATAAGCTGCAAGAATCCACCAGTCATCAGTACGAATGAATTGTCCAGTCGTGGTTGTATTTCTTGTCTGTATTCTTGAGAGAACGCGCAGGAAGAGAGCTATAGTGTCTATGATCAAAAATGAAGTGATCACCGCCACATTGGCCATTCCATCTCGTAGGATTAAAACCATGTTTAAAAATGATTATTAGAAGAATGGCAATATTGTAAAGAAAGAGGTATGGATAAAATGTGAGAGCGTCTACATGATGTAGATTAGACTATGAAAACTCTGTTGACGCGAGTACATGTGAATATTATAAACCACATGAGCAGTCCAACTGTCCAAGGGATGAAAGAGGATTGATAAGTAGTACATATGATTCAGAAAATTTGGGTGATTCTCCATAATCTCGGGTGAATCATGATTAAGGAGTGTGATATTAGATCCATAATGCATCTTCGCGGCGTGATATCCCAGCGAAACGGTATATCAACAATCTTCCTCTCCAACAAAACCACCTGGCTTAGACTCAACTTGTAGCAATCTGGGGAGAACTATCCTATCCCTGATGTGATGATGAGTACGGAATACATCAAATGTTGATCTTATACATATGCAGATACGATAAAACAAAACCCGAGCATTCACTGTATAGACGGCATGGTTCTGCAGGCAATATACATCAAGAATGTTCCTTGCAGCATTATTGATAGCAATCGCGGAGCACATTGAAATTGGGGAAATCCGAAATTACTTTCAGTGTTGAATTTGCCTCATTAAGAGGCCTCAGAGCCTTCAATCAACATCAATCCAGCAGCATAGCATTCAAAGGGGTTCGGACTCGGCCACAAAGTGCCGCCCACTTCACATTTCCATCACTTGCAGGAACTCGTGCCGTGCCGTGCTTATATTGCAATTCCACACTCTATCGTGAATCGTCGTACAAACGAGCACTATACTCAATGAATGCCGTTTAGTTTGACCCAAGAAAAAGATTGATGTTACATCCGATTTTATAACATATTTCCAAAACCTTAAATTTTAATACTTGGATAAAATCTGCTTCAAATAAAAATTTAATAATTAATATTAAATTATTATTTATTATAACTTTATTAATATTGCTTTAATTCAAATAATTTTTAATGTAAAATTATAGTGGAAATTAGAAAGATAAAATGTTTTGTTAAAAAAGCTATTCCCGCTTTTTTTTTGTTAATAAAAAAGCTTACTTGTGGTTAGTTGTTTACAAAAAAGCTTTAAATGGGGAAGTAAATGTTTTTAATTATTGATTTTTTATTTTTAAAACTTAAAGATTTTTTTCTAAAAAAAACTAAATCTTTGAAAAACTTATTGAAGGGTAATAAAACCTTTACTACTTTTATTATTACTATTACTACTGCTAATAATCTTTTTTATTTTTTTTTCCTACTATTTTTCCTTTTGTAATATTAATATTTGAAACTATTAAAATTGATTTATTTATTACTGGTATACTTAAACAAACTTTTAAACAAAAACAATCTTCCTTGTTTTTTAAACCTTTATTTAATCCCAATATTAAAGATTTTATATATGAAATATATATTAGAATATCTTTTAATTAATATATTAATAACAAAATCTATAAAGTATTATATAAGATTATTAATATCAACTTTTCCTTTTAAAAAGATTATAATGATTTTATAAAAGCTTTATAAGAGGAGATAAATGAATAGGTAGATGCTAAGTATATAGTATTAAAAAATAGACTATTTGCAAGAAAATGGATTGTTTGTATTAATCTAAAAAAAAACAATCAATTAGTTTTCTTAATTAAATTTAAAGTATAATAAAAAACAGTTTTATATAATCTACAATTACAAAAGTATAATAACAAAAAGTATTTTAATATAGTTTAAATAAAAGTATATTTTTATATTTCTAAAAAATGTATAATTACTTTTTTTATTAAAAAACCTAATAAAAGCAAATAACAAAGTTTTTACTGAATAAAGTTTAATTCAAATTCTGAAGTAAAGGATAATAAAGATAGTAGTAAGGTAAAGGAAATAAACAAGAAGGAGTGTATTGGATAAAATATAATTATAAAGCAAATATTGAAAAAGTTAAATATTAAAAAATATAATAATTCTAAAGCAAATAAACTATGGGAGGTAATTAGTAAGTGTTGGAGGTATAAAAAGTGTAAATATTCTAATTATAATTATTATTATTAAATGTTTAACAAAAAGTAATATTATATAATATCAATTAATAAACAATTTGAATAAGGAAAGTATATTCTTTATAAAAAAGTTAATATTATAATTGATTTTTTTTTATATAAGTAAATAGCAAAATAGATTATTAATAAAAGTTTACAAATAATAAAAATATATAATAATAAGAAGATTAAAAAGCCTATTTCTTCTTTTTCTTTTACTTTTGCTTTTGCTTTTGTTGCTTTTATTATCAATATTTATTTACTTGCTTTTTAATAACTTTTATAATTTCCTTTATAATATTATTAACTTATATTACTATTTCTTTTACAAAATATTTGATTTACTATTTTATTATTTTATTAAAACTTTATTTTTATTTTAATATTTACTTTTATATTTTTTTTGTTTGAGTATATAAAGAATTACAAATATTATAAGAATATAATATTTAGTTAAATAAAAAAACTATAAATTTTGTATATAAAAAAACAATACAAAATATTATAAAATTAGTTTAAAAAAAGTTTTTTATATTGAAATAATTGAAGATTATTAATTTTATATTGTTTTCAAAAGTTTTTATTAAAATTATTATAAATATTAAAAAACAAATAAATGTTTTTAAAATATATTATAAAGTTTAATAATAAATAAAAGCAAATAATACTTTTATAAGTTTAAATATAAAGAATATAAAGTAATAAAGTTAAATTGAATATCTATATTTTATTATGATTTAATAATTTTAAAATAATAATAATTAATAATTATATAAATAAAGCATTTTAAACGGATTTTAAACTTTAAATAATAAACAATAATATTATAAATATATTTTATAATTTAAAAAATGTATTTTAACTTTTATAGTTGTTTTTGGATTTGTATAATTTTCTTTAATAACTTATTTTAAAAACAATTAATAGTTTAGAAATTTATTCTAATTTAAATAATAATATTGATATATAAAGCTTTTCAAATTACTAAAACTAAATTTAATAGGGTATAGGTTAAAAGAGTATAATAGAAGATATCGAATCAAAATACTTTAATTTATAATTGCTTTTTCAATATCTTTTGTATAAATATAGTAGGTTAATATATTATTTATTATAATAATAAATTATAGATTAAAGTATAGGTTGTATAAAGGCAAAATGTTATTAATAATAAAATTATAAAAGATATTAGTATTACAAATACTATAAAAGGTTTTTGATATAATATATTTTTTAATAATATATGCTGGTAATATAGAAACTTTTGTATAATTTGCTAATTATTTTTTTATTTTTGTTTTAATTCTTTATTAATTATATTTATATTTATAATCTTTAATATAGTTATTATTACCAAATTTGTTAATGCAAACGATTTGATTCTATTTAAAGAACTGTATTTTATCAATTCAATTATCTTTAAATTCTATATTCCTTTAAACTACTTTTATAACTAATTGTTTTTATATAAAGTTTATATATTTAATTGCTTTGTAAATGATTAGTTTAAAGATATTTATTTTGAATATCTTTTAAAGAAAGTCTGCAATTTCGTTTTAATATAACTATAATAATTTATTATAAACCTTTTTTATAACCTTATTTATTTTAGGAATAACAATATTAATAAAACCCCTTAAAAGCTTTTTGATAAATTCCTTTTTGCATATATAATATAAATAACTTTTAACAATTCTTATAGTTGTTTTATAGATTATAATTATTATTTTATAATAGCTTAAAATAATAGATTTTTTTTAATATATTAATATATACTCAATTTCTTGTATATTGTTAAAATAAAATTAAAGCGATATTATAGGTATTAATTTAATTGTTAAATAATAAAACTAAACTTTAACTTTAATTTAATATATATATTATATTGATTAAGGGTTTGGTTATAAAGATATTTATTATTAATATAGATTTTGAATATAGAGTAATATATTTTGAAGTGGTTTTTGAAAAGCACTAAAATTTAAGGTTTTGGAAATACGTTATGAAATCGGGTGTAAAAGCTCAGTGTAAATTTTTGTATGTGTTGGTGACAGTTGGAGATGAGATGAGATGCCCTACGGATGTAAAATAATAGGATTATCCTATTTTAAGTATTAAAATATATTAAAATGAGGAGTAAGATTAAGGTTTGAGATTTTGTTAATATCGGAATAGTCATATACTAAAAAACTTAATAATCCAAGTTAAAAATTAACTTTTTTTTTTGAAACGATTGAAAAACCTATTTTTTTTTTTTAACTTTTTAATTTTTTAATTTTTTAAAAGTAAATACTATATAATTTCTAAAATAGATGATTTTATATTAAAGTTAAATAAGTTTCTTTACTTTTTAATAATATATCTTCAATTTTAATAATAGTAGAATTAGTAGAGTAGGATAATCCTGTTATTTTACTTTTATAAAGATGAAGAACCTTGCAAGACAAAACGAGATGAAATAACCTTACCGGGAGTCCGTGCGCAAATGTGGCTCAAGCGATGAAGTTTTCAAGTCACGCCACAATGAAATAGGATAAATGAATTTTGATTATGCTCTCGGGGAAGGAACGTAGATATTATATGAGCGTATACTATCTAAGTGATTATTATCTAATTCAAGGAGGATATCTAAAATCCAACTCACACCCCCATATATGATAGATATTTCACCCAACACCTTCAAAATGCTACCTCCCAAGAACTCCTCACCGCTATGCCGATAAACTACGTAGAACATCATAAATCTCATACCCTTACTCTCACTTCTCAATTTTCTTCTGACTTTTCTGTCCGTCCCCAATAACTTCATGTCCCTCACACCCCCCTTTAATATTCAACCTCCTCGCTTCCCGTTCTTCCATATCCTCCACCCTCTGCTCCGCCACATCTTCATTTGCAGACTCTCCCCTCTGCTCCGCCAACACACGTGCCGCTTCCGCCGCAAACTTGCACTTCATCCGAATAGCTTCTCCATATTTATAAAAGAGGAATGGGAATGGTACGCAGGCCAGCGCGAGGAAAGCTGGGATGGAACTTGCCCAATGTATGCCTAGGTTATTATACATATCTAATTATACAGTTAATTATCTCTTCCACACAGCTTGAGAAGATGCTCAGAGTACTTACAAGTAGTAAAGAGTGGGAACGCCGCACCAAACAATGAGCGAAGCACACTGTTGGCCGCCAAAACGGAAGCGGCGTAAAGGACATACGAATCAATAAGATAATTCATAACACTCAAAAACACCAACACCATACCAAATCCAAATGGGGCGGTGGCGATAATACTAACAATCCAATGAATACTTGCTCCATTTGTCCATGCAAACCAAAAAAGCCCAATTGGTAAACATATACTGCCGATGAGGGCAGGTGGCAGTCGAGCTTCGGGCGGAGCGGCATTGTTATGTTTGGCAGCTGTAGCATTATATCGTTTGTTATCCCATAATGAATAAAGAACTGCGGCCATCATTCCTACCGCGACACCACAGAAGGCCAATCCTCCAACACCTTCACTCCATCCACGTTGGACTTGGTATACGATGGAGAATGCTGCGAACATCATATATAAGGTTCCATATATGATTGCCATGTATAAGCTCATCATGAACACGATTGGCTCAGTAAACAATAGGATCCAAGGTCTCGAGAGTGCCGTCTTGAATTCCGCAGATAAGGATTTCGAGCCATAGTCAACTTCCATCTTGGACTTGTAGACTTTGCCAGTCATAGAGGACATCTTGTTAGCACGGCGACGAAGAATGACTGGCGAATAAGTCTCTGGAATAGTGAAGGAGCCAATAATCCAAAGAGATCCAGTGAAGATGGCCATAAGCCCCCTGTAAAGAGTGTTAGAACCTTAGGTTAAGTAATTGGTGTGAACAGGTACAACTTACTCAACCCATCTCCAACCTTCTGCCTCTCCAAGAAAGCCTCCTGCAATCGGACCAATTACAGGGCCCAAGAATGGCGCCGCAGAAAAGATACTCATAGCAACTCCTCGGTGAGAAGCAGAGAACATATCCGCGATGACACCGCCCGCATTGGTAAGAGGCGAGCTACCGAAAGCTCCCGCGAAAAATCGCAGAATCAAAAGAGTCTGTATATTTTTGGCTCCAGCAGCTCCCGCATTGAAAACAGTAAGCATGGCGTAAGTACCGATAAAGAGGACCTGGCGGCCATACAATTCCGACAAAGGAGCCCAGATCAGCGGACCGATAGCAAAACCCAAGACGAAAAGCGAAACTCCCAGTGTAACGACTTCTGTACCAACATGGAAAGTTTCGAGAATCTGTTCAACACCCCCAGTATACGCGGAAGAGACAAACGACACTGCCAATGTTGCCTATGCAAATAGTTAGTACGTGGGTAAGTGGGATGTCTCACCATCGACCGTTACACCATTTAAACTTCGGCGAATAATAACCGAAATCTTAACGAAGAAAGGGGAGAGCTTACAAACGCAAGAAGAATAGTAATAGTCCATTTCTTCAGCATGGTAAAATTCAGCGGGTTTCTGCGATCATCTGGAATATATTCCACCACATAAGGGTCCTCTTCCGTTCCCGACCCCTTGTATGGGTAATTCAGTACTTCCGGCGTGACATGTGTCTGATCGAAGACCAATTCCCAATGCCGTGCTTTCTTCTGAACATATTTTTGTTCCTCCAAATCTCTTTCTCCTTCATCCATAACCATTGATGTTGAAGAACCAGAAACGTATGTTCGAACCATCATGTCGTCGTGGATTTATCCAGGCTACGGGTAAATATATCCCTGTCGATGTTGATGTTCTGATGTTCGAATACCGAATGCGAGGTTGAATATCCTCAAAAAGAATGCGGCGCGCAACATAGGTTATATATAATCTGCAATGTAAACCATCATACCTTGGACTCATCAATACCGCTGATTGAACATCCGATTCGTAGACATGCAACCTTTTATGCGATTTATGCTGGCTAATTCACATTGTGCATTGCATCCATAGAATAGATGCTATATTCGGCGCAAATCGCTCCCGATATGTCATGAAACTTGCGCACTTTATTGGGGTAGTGAGCCTTTTAGACCATGGTTATGCAAATGGGATCGAAGAAAAATTTAAATTTATGCATGCGAATGGATTTAAATGGATTTAACATCTGTGCTTTGGCTTCATCATCCATCCCGTTGACAGTGGGATATGTGGCTCATTTGTAATCTAATAGATGCCGATATAACCGAAAGAACTTTGGCCTTTCAGTCAGTAACGGAAATAATAGATTATCGCCATAGACATCCATGGATTTCATTGAAAATGTTCCCCAAATATCAACACATCTTGGAGAGACTTGGTTATTGGGTATTTACAGGTTGGAATCAGATAGAGTTGTTCTGGAACCTCCATATCCATAGCGGAGGAATGTTGATCCAAGATTTAGTCCGGGCGGATGTGATAATATCACTGCACTCAATATGAGACCATCAAAACCATATATTCACTCGTGTCCCATAATTAAATAGTGGTAAATAGGCATTCCACAACGTGCTTTCGTTTTACAATCTCCCCACTATTGGTTCTAAATTACCGTTTTGTTTTCTGTCGCTTCTTATCTTTTACACTCACATTGACACGTTTCTTAATCGCATCATGAGAGTGCTTGTTGGGCTTGGCCTTCTCCTTTTTCTCGACAGGAGGAGCATTCGTCTCCCTCTTTTCCTTGACTGTCGGTGCAACCTCCTCCTCGAATCCACCCCATTCCTCCTCGTCTTCCGGCGAGAAATCCTGAGATTCCTCAGGTACCATCTGGGCTTCCATATTCAGTTCCTCTTCGTGATCCCGACTTTTTCTGACTGGAATTCCCATGACATCGCGCACAAGATGCCCACGTTCATCTCGGAGAAACTCGGCTTCAGGATCAACGGTCGTTGTTTGATCCCTCACAAATCCTGCCAAAAAGAAGCCCATAGTAGCATGCTCATCTCCTTTGTTGGCTCGAATGCATCCTTCTGCCACCACTTCATTTCCATCACACGCTTCCACGGAACCACGAACTGGCCACTCCCTCATACCTCTGATTTGATTATCACGACGGAGAATCTTCCATCCTTTTTCTTTTGCTATATCTGAAGCTAAAGCTTTTTGAACAACCGATTCGTTCTCCTCGGCATGAATAGAGCAGGTGGAATAAGTGATCTTTCGGGCAGCAGGATACTTGAATGCATGGAGAAGAAGTTCTAGTTGAAATTCTGCAAGGGCTGCTAACCTAGACTTAAGTTCGGCATCAGTATCAACAGCAGTGACGACACCATCGTCATCAACCATGACTTCTAATGCCTCTCCATCATCTTCACGCTTTCGTTTTTTGTTTGTTTCCACTGGCTCCGGTGCCTTCTTAGGCTTCTTTTTGTTCCTCGAAGGTTTCGCAGTAACTTCTTTAATACCTGGTAAGTGTAATTCCGGCATATCATCTCTACCGACAATACCACTTCCTGAGCAACTCGGATCCAGCAACAAAGCACCGACATTCTTGTACATTCCAGAGTTGGGGTCAGTCTTCAAGAAATCATATCCGGCATGAAGAGTAGTGAAGGTATTCGATCCTGCCAAGTTGACCATCTTATCTAGAGTTTCGGCTCTCCCTTTGTTTTTCTCAAATGCGTGAATAACCTGAGTAGATGCTTCCGGCTCCGGGAGTCGATCAACCAAAATCGCCGCAATGTGAGTAGTCTTGTTACCAGGTGCTGAACACGAGTCAATAATATCACCATCTTCTGCAAGTGGGTCAAGAAGATATGCTGGAAAGCATGATGCCTTGTCCTGGAAGATGATTGCTCCAGATTTATATGCTTCATTCTTGGAGAGATCAATGTTTGGAGATATAGCAATGAGATTTGGGATATGAACGTCGATATATAAGCGTCTAGAACCCCGACGTCTAACAGCATCGATGGTTGCAGCACGTTCAAATCCAGTGAAAGTAGATTCTAGTTGATCCTCAAGGGTAGTCTTTAAAGTGTTGATACGTATCCAACGAGGATAAGGTGCTTCGGATGTGTCTGTTGCATTTTCCTGACCTGTCTCGACATAGGCTTTCAGAGCTTCCATTGTGCTCAATTTTCTCCGAAGTCTTGCCTTGGTTAATTCAGCCTGTAGTCTTCCCTTGTGACGCTCAATTGAGGCTCGTAAACCATGAGTGGCTGGGAGAGCAATTCCTCTTTTTGCCAATAGTAAGTCATGAACGAGAAGAAGAGATAAAATTGGAGAGAGCTATAGACGAGATTAGTAACTGTTCCGCATTTTGAATCAACATCAAACTGACCTTTCGCTCTAACCGTAATAAATCGGCATTTTCGATAACTTCTTTCAGAACAGGACTCCATTTGCACGACTCTATCGCCAAAGCATAGATTTGAGCTGGTTGTGATTTTAAATCTTTCTTGCTAAAAATCCTTGATCTTAAACTACCACCTTGATTAGTAGGAGCAGCTAGAACTTCAGCTGCCTCATAGTAGAGTGACATTGTAATTGTAAACGCTGTCGAGCTTGAAGGTACTTGGTTGGAAAATATCAAGTACAAATTTCTCGCTACAGTGATTGATTGCAGGTGGTCACAACAAGTACCACCCAATGAATATGAAGGGGTATCACATCAACACAACAGCTCAATGATTGGGAGACCGCCGCCTATGTTATCACGGCAGAAGAGGATTTTGAAGGTTTTCTTGGATATACCAGAAAATTCTACTCGTAAACTAACAGGAGAACGAACAGGGGATGATTACTAGTAGGTATTTCCGAAGGTCTCACAAAATTATAAGCACGTGCCATCACTATCTTATCGTACGGCGCTAGTGAAAAAAGTCGGACATCCTCCAAAATTTCTCAAGTGTTACTTGGGTATTCATCGACAATCCAGCACAACGACAAGCTGGTTCAGAAAGAAACACCGTCAACATGAGGTACGAAATTCTCTATTCCATCACAGCTTCCTCCAGCAGTTTATGGAGTTTCCAGATATCAATCGCATATCTCAATCTTCGTGACAAATGAATCCATCGCAATCTTTAACTCTGCTAACCCATCAATAGAATCGAAACCTGTTATTTTTGCTCGCAGCCATGCTACCCAAGCAAGGGCATAACATTCGTTCGTAACGATGCGCGAACCTTTAGATTCTGCCGCAGTAAATGCCACAAGAACGTATGTTCCACTCTATCATCTTCTCTCCATCCATCTCTCCATCCACAAACCCAGAGACTCCATCCTCACGC
>NGKG01000012.1:837893-848565 GCA_002162505.1 Myriosclerotinia scirpicola | reverse complement strand
CCCTCACAAATCCCCCCAAAAAATCTCAAATAATCCACCCAACCCCATCCCACCTCAAACAAAACCAAGACAACAAAAAAAATAAAAATAAAATAAACATCCCCTTCAACAAACAATCCATGAGAACAAGACTGGGTATTCAAGATACATTTACGCTCATCCAACCACCACCACCACCACAACCACAACCACAACCGCACAAAACAACACTAAACAACAAAACAACAAAAAAAAACCCCGGCCCCCAAAGCACCTGAAGTAAATCAACAACAACTCTAAAAATCTACAAAAAATTCCAACCTCTCGGACTTCCTCTGTACATAAAAATGGTGGGTGCACCACCAAACACAATCTTTCCCAAACTCCGTGATGTGGGATCAAGTACGTACTGTAGTATTATAAAAAAAAGAAAGATAACAAGAACAAGAACAAGAAAAAAAAAAACTCCATCGCTTATGCTTCTTTCTGTCGTCTTGTAAATGCTAGACTCTGACAATCGTGATATCTTTCCCTTCAAATCAGTTCCCTTTTTCCAAATTCCCTCTTTTGGCGAGTGTGGGTGAGGCTAGGCTATTACATTCCAAAGCACATTCCAGATCCATTGAGAAAAATCTCCACAGATAAAGATCCCCTCTCCCACCCCATCACATCCATCCCAAATTTCCCAGCGTAGCTTTTGCATCATTCGGACTCATCCCACTAACCCCCAAACTCCTAACCTGAGTGCCCCTCCTCAACCTCTGCAACCCCAATGCCACCTTCCAAGCCTCACTATCTTGCACCACAAAAACATATTTCTTTCCCTCCTGATCTCTAATACTCGCTCTCAAAAGATGTAACCCAGCGGTTTTATTCTCACCCATCTGCGCATTATGGTTAGTGGTTCTCTTATATTTCTCGCCATGCGGAGAAGTTGACGACCCAATGGAATCAGCATAATCAGATGAAACAGACGAGCGAGTATCAGAGGATGCATAAGAACTTGCAGAGTAAACGGAACCGCTAGCAGAAGGCGCGGCGGAAGAAGTAGAGATAGCACGAGCGCGACAATTATCCCGACAGAGTTGCAGCATACTAACGAGAAGAGTATCTTTCTCTTCTTCACTTGCTGCTAATTCTTTATCGAGGCCCCAGAGGCGTCGAACGGGATTCTTATGAGCAGTAGTAGCGGGAGGAACACGCGATGCTTGCCGGAAAGATGGGCACCATACCTCTACGAGTTTCATTGTCCATGCCTTGACGTCCCACTCTCTTTGAGCGACGCCTCGTACATCATCATCAATGAAGAGACCCTCTGTTGTAATTCTTAATATTAGTCCGTCGGTTACAGAACCAACACCGGAAAGAAGTTGAGATGTTGGGGTTTTGTGAAATGCATTATTGAATGCGTATACACCTTTGATAACAATTTTATCAGGATCCTTAGTGCTATATGCACCTCGTGTTGAAGGTGGAGGGGTGGTTTTGCTTGTCGATTGTGAGGCCGCGTATGAAGATTCGGAATACAATGAGCTGAGAGACTTTTTTCGTGCTGGTCTTGGCGATTGTGCATAGGGTGACTGGGAATAGGCATCCTTGTCGGTACCTGCATATGTCCTTGCCGTTGGTGCAGGAGGTTTCTTGGGTGAGGAAGGTTGTGTTTGAGGTCGGGGTATCGAGTTTGTGGTAGAAGCTGTTGTTGTAGTGGGGGGTCTTCCATTTGGCCATGGGCTTATTCTCTCCCCCACACCAGCATATGCATAAGTACTTGGTTTCCTCAACTCTGCTGCGGCTGCTGCCCTATCTCGCTCCTCTCTAGCATTGATTTCTCTAATTTGCGCCGCAACCTTATCTCGTTCCTCTTTAGCGTTGATTTCTCTTATTTGCGCCGCAACCTTATTTCGTTCTTCTTTAGCTTTCGTTTCTCTTATGTGTGCAGCAGCCTTCTCCCGCTCCTCTTTAGCTATCATTTCTCTTATTTGTGCAGCAGCCTTCTCCCGCTCCTCTTTAGCTATCATTTCTCGAATCTGAGCCGCAGCCTTATCTCGCTCCTCTTTAGCTATCATTTCTCTTATTTGTGCAGCAGCCTTCTCCCGCTCCTCTTTAGCTTTCATTTCTCTTAGTTGCGCTGCAGCCATTTCTCGTTCTTCTTTAAGCTTAACTTCTCTTATTTGCGCCGCCACTTCCCTCTCTCGTTCTTCTCTAGCTTTGGCTTCTCTTTTTGCAGCTGCGGCGGCCTTAGCATCAGCCCATGCTTTCGCAGCAGCTTTTGCCTTTTCTGCCTTTGCTTTCGCCTCAGCATCTGCCCTTTCCTTTTCTGCTCTGGCCTTCTTTTCAGCTTCTACCCTAGCTACTGCTTCCAATCGTAATTTTTCTTGCTCTCTTCTGATGGCTTCCTCCTCTTTCCTTAGAACTTCTCTCCTCGCTACCTCCTCTCTTAACCTCCTATCGTAGTCGGCTCTCGCCTTGGCTTCGGCTTCCTCTTGTATTCGTTTTAGGGTTTCCCGTTCCTCCTTTGCCTTTCGCTCTCGGGCTTCTTGTTCCTCTCTTTCCATTCTCGCCATTACTTCTCGTTCCTCTCTCTCCTTCTCTCGTGCCGCCTTTTCCCTCTTTTCCCTCGCCTCCAATTCCTCTCTCTCTATCCTTTCCTTAGCTTCCCGCTCCTCTCTTTCCTTTCTTTCCCTAGCCTCCCGTTCATCTCTCTGCTTCTTCTCGCGGGCTGCTCGTTCCAGGGCCTCCTTTGCTCGTAATTCCTTTAATCTCTTCTCCAAATCCTCCTTCCGTTTCCTCTCAGCCTCTACCCTTCTTCTCTCCTCTTCCCTCTTTCTCGTCCTCTCCCGAGCTTCCTCCCACGCAGCCCTCGAGGCATTTTGTTTCGATCGAGCATCGTCGTTTGCGCCGGGTGATGTGCCAGGGGTCGCCCTGGGTGTTGCGCCCGGCATTTCTGGATCAGCACCAGGGGAAGGAGGAGGAGTTTCTTCCCAACCTGAATATGGTCTTTGTCTTGCGCCTGCATCGGCTTGCGGATTAGGTGGAGGTCCCCCAGCCTCCTCTGATGTGGATCCAGGTGAAAATCCAGTTCCTGAGGTTCGTGGCCCACCGCCTGAAGCTGATCCATTAGATTGTGAGTTATTATTGGCGCCTGGAAATGATCCACCATGCGGAGGCACACCGGGTCCTTGTCTTGGTCCGGGCCTGCTTTCACCATTCGATTGCATTCGCCCTAGAGTCCAAGCTCCCAAGCCAATTGCCAACATAAGAATTAATGTCGCTGGCCCTCCACCACCACCTTTCATCGTATCCATGAGGGGTTTTAATATGAAAGTTAATGCGACCAGCACGAGTGCCGATGCAAACCCCGCTATGAAACTGTTGACATTTGGTTGTAGTGAAGGTAGATATAGGAAACCGGATCCGGAAGCATGTGGTGGAATGATGAAAATATCATAATTTCCTGGTGGCAGACCAGAAGATTTCGGTCGAGTTCCATGAGGGGGCGGCGGAGGGGGTGGTCCATCTGCCATTGTATATTGTAGGTATAGGATGTAAATTGATTGAAGCTCGATAGGTATGTACAGGTACTCAAAAAGTGCTGGCTATGGTTGGGACTTTTAAATTTCGAATTCGCATAGGTTATCTCGAAGAGTTCGTAATCTTGTCATTAAGGCATGGGTAACTGTAGAAGAAGAAGAAGACATCAGCTTCAAAAGATTTCAAAATTATCATGCGAAATAAAAGCAATGGACAAAGCACAAGAAGCAAAAGTCGCAGAATCAAAAGGTTTGGTTGTTGACAAACGGGAAAAAGTACTGTACTTCGCTAACAACACAATCAATCAATCATTCGATACTTTACTATGATACATCCAAAGCATATAAACGTTTCGCAGAAATCGAATTTGAAATTGAATCAACTATCTTCTCAATATGACCTTCTTGTCGTATAATCCAATTATATCCACGATGTCCATGAAAGAAGGAAGCAAAAAGAGAGTTCACCAAGTATCTCCAGCTACGGTAGTAGGGTCTGGTGGGTAATATTTGGCAGGTGTCTGTGTTTACTTTGGGATACAAAAAGTACAAAAAAAAAAAGTCCCTAGATGTGCTAAAATGTGCTAATTTCTTACTTTCTTCAGGGTTCCGGGGGTGATACTAGGTAGATATTATAGGCGAAATGCATAGCGATAAGTTCTCGAGTCCGTCCGTCCTTTTCAAGGCTGAATGAAATAGAATAGCTAGCAATAATAATAGAAAATAAAAATGGAAACGAATGCCGAAAGATCAATTAGATTGATTGATTGATTGATTGATTGATAACGTTTTTCCTTCTTTCCTTCTTTACACGATTCTGTGGATTGGAAACTTGTCAAAATCAATTGGAAAAGTAAAGATGCTTGTTACTAGTGACTGTCCAGTGTCAACTTCACTTCTACCCCATTCTTCACTCCAAAATTTCACCAAAAACACGCTTCAAAAAGTAGGATATTCCTTGCACATAATACCTAGGTACTAGACGCAATTACCATCAATTGTTGGTTCATATCCCACAAGTATCACTCAACTCTTCCTCTATCAGATGGACACGTTCTCATACGTAGAAGCACTCATCCGTCCAGCATCCAGTAGTGAATGAATCTCTTGAGTCTTGTACGAGTAACATCGATTTTGTATCACCTACAACCCACCTACTATCCACCACCCCACCAAACTAGTATCTCCCAATCATCCAATAACATGACCAGCGTCAGCCTGTCATTAGATTCCGGCTCTAAATCATCCAATCCCCTTCATCTGTACTTCTACCGTTAAATAAGTTCGTCTAGGCGGTTAATGTCACACGGCATAAACAAGGGACGGTCCGCTCACTAGCATTTATCTAATTTACCTATCTAATTCATCCTTTCCTTTCTGTTTATCCAGTCATTCTCATCCATCATCCATGATCTTGCATTTTACACCGACAGCTTGAAGTTCAAGGCCAAAAACGCGTCCCAGCTCTAGTATCACAAAAACTGCCCAATCTAACTTTTGTGCTTCGTCAGATTTCTTTGCTTCTTAGGAAAGATGAAGGTTACTACACGAAATGAGATGGGCGTTGGCGTTGCTGGGGGCAACGGATGAATTGACTTGGGATGACGTAGATTGGCTTACATCTATCTATACGAAGTGATACAAAAGAGCTTTTGTATTAAGAGTCTTGTATAGAAAGAGACAGGCGATGAAGAATGAAACATCAAATTAAGTGTCAATGCTAAGACTACTGTTTATAAACCACCTAATAGGTATACATTTCAAGGAAGTCCTAGGAATGGCACGTAGAAAAATCGTAATAAAGAGCTTCATTGTACTCGATTGGTTCCGATCGAGGTCATTGTTATTGACACATACTCCTAAAAAATTGATATACAAGCTGTGAGCTGTTGGAGACTCACCAGAAGATGCCAGAAATTATTTACTCTTTCATCACTTCATTACATATATTTAGAGCATGTATTCTACCTGCTCTTGTACAAGTGTCCATGAAACCACCAGGGCGAGATATCAATGAGCTTCTTGCATTTCCCTAATACGATCGGTGGCGATGGTCCTCATGCATGAGTTTGCAAGAGTCGACTGAGTGGATAATGAATAGGCTTTCTCTCTCTAGTGTAAATGCAATCTTTACATTTATAAGGGAAATTTCTAGACTCTTGGGTAAAGAATATTCACATCCTCCTGTCCATCGCAGAGCCCCAACACATGGGGAGTTACTAAGGGCCTGTTTAGGAGCAAAAAATATACTACCATTGAAAATATTCAATTAATAGTATTTGGATATTGACCTTGTAAATGTTTAATAGCTTTTTAGATTGTAGATATCAAATGGTAGTATTTAAATACTACTGTTTGTTCTTATACAAAATTTTTGAATGGTAAAATACAAGAAATAAATGATATTCTGATCATTCAACTTTACAATATATAATATTTAAAAAATTGAAGATATAAAACTTACTTTTTTTGATATCAAAAGAATTAGAAAATTAAAAAGAATAATACTTTTAAGTTTTTAATATTATGTAATATTTATTAAAGTAATTATAGTTTAAATAAATATATTTTCAAAAAAGTAAATAAAAATCTACCCCTCTAAAAAGCTAGATAATACTCCAGAACTTTATTTTATAATATTTTGTTTATTTAAATAGTAGTATATAAATTGTTATTAAATAATAATTAGTATTTTGATTTGTAATAGTTAAATATTATATTTATATTGTAGTAGTTAAATATTATTAATATTTTTAATGGTAATATATTTTTTGCTCCCAAACACCCCTTTATATCCTGCTAAGCATTTCTGCATTGTACAAAACCTATATAGATCTCAGGGCAATATGCCTCGACAATTAAGTGCTTCTCATAGAGTGTCTATAGGTCTGGATATTGCATAAACATTGTTCTCCTATTGATTGGCGACTACGATAGCTCTCTTTCCACTCCTTTTCCCGAAAGCTGGAATGAACACTACGCAATCAAATTACGCTTCGATATTTAATTTCAATGCGAAGAATAATGTTTCGATGTTTGAAACCATTACTACCTGAACTTCTACCTCAAAAGTGGATATTATACCATCATAAAAGAACACTTGTCCATTCTTCGAGTCAAGTAATCCAGCAACTGCAAACTAGGCTTCAGATTCTCCCCAAGATGATACACAGGCTCCTCAATAATCAATTGATTCTCCAAGTATTCCTCTGCAATCGCTTCAAGCAATGACTTTGAATATTGCTCGTTGGTCAGGTTGATGAAGTTGGCTTTGTTGGCCGTTACTTTGGATCAGGTCAAGGAGTATAGTAGTCGGTGGCTTGGGGAGCATGTTTTCCGATCAGCTTTTCCGCATTTTTAAGCGTGGCTGCTACAAGGAGATCTGAGTATTATTACTAGCTTGACTGTATACTCCACGAGTAATCAAAAATCAGAAAACTTCACCAGTATCACCAGCGGCGTCGAAAAGAGCACACTTAGAATTCTCCCCATCAACAAGACAATAGAGCGCATAATCTCCATCCTCCCCTTGCATAATCATCTGGCTTAAATTTCTTATATAACAAGTTAATAATCCGGAAGCACAAAAGTACACCTCAAACCCGTAGCTTGAATATATCTTTCATTATCGCTTTCCTGTCCAAATGCGCAACGTGGTTTAATCTTCCCCAAGTAGATTCTATGACATGGTTAAGAAGAGGAAAGGTCTGTAGGATACTCCGACGCTTTCGCTACATTAGTTGCGTTTTGCGTTGGGTCACTTGGGTATACTCGATATCAATGTTGCTGTTGGCGGTTTCATAGTAGTAGTAGTAGTAGTTTGTTATGATTCACGAGTGAGATGGTATAGGTTTCTCTAGGCCTTTGGACCCATGGTGAGGGATGACATGGAGTCGAGATTAGTCTTGGGAATGTTGGTAACATAGAACATAGTAGGGTTGTCATATTTTTATACATAACTCTTAACCTTTACCTATACCATATGATACCATATCATACCATATCATAACTCCCCATAATCTCACATACTCATCGAAACGCATCCGTCGAGTATTACATTCGTCGGGGCATCTCTCATGATATCTAGATTCTAGAATAGAAGATCAACACGCTCAACAATAATACCAGCATCTACACAATAACCACAGCAACAGCCTGACAGATTGAAACCCACTTTCTGAAGAGACTAGAATTCGGAATCTTTACCTTACATGTATGTAACATTTCTAAACCCAGTTATAACTTATTCAATACCATGGCATAAATCCCAACACTACGTAACCCGTTGGAATCGCTATTATTATTGGCAGATTCACATAATGCATTCATGGAATCATGCATTCATGGAAATTCGAATCATTGAATTAATAATCATAGTTGAATACCCGCTCGAGAATCTTCAAATCGATATCAATATCCATATCCATATCCATAGATTCAGACTACAGTACAGTACTCGTAACAAACCCAGCAAACCCAGCAAGCTCAAACTCCCCGCTGCTATTTTTTTTTCTCTGCTCGTGTTTATAGTTTAGATTATAGTATGTAGGTAGGTTATTCGATTCATTTGATTGATTCGATTCGATTCGATTCGATTCTAGTGACCTCGGGATAGAGATGTACTGTGCATGATGAAGTTTTGTTGAAGTTTGGGGCATTGGGCAAATTAGGCAATCTTGATTTTGATCTTGAGTTTTGTGCATATCTCATATCTCATATCTCGGTAACTGCATTTTCACTCGTGATGGATGGATCGATGGATGGATGGAAATCCCCCATCGATGCGCGCGTGCGTGCGTGCGTGCGAGGCGGACCTTGGAAGGAGGTTTTTGTGATGGGGCTAGTAGCTAGGGGTTGCGGTTTCTATATTCTATATTCTGGATTGCTGGACTTGAGCTGGGTGAAGTATGTTAAAGATTCAAAGAATTGTATGAAGTTTATGCTACTAGGTATGTAGGGAAGTTGAAAGTTGAAGGGAAGGGAAGGGGTATTCAGGGTGTGCATGTCCTAATTGATATATTCATGGAGACTTTCCTCACGCGATTCTCTGTGTTTAGAACACCAAAGAGACTTCCTTTCCTACTGGGTGGGCAGTGGGCAGTGGGCTCTAACAAAGAAAATCTACTCGTCACCTACGGTCTACCTGCGACCACGCCCCCATTTGGCATTCGTTGCTGCTGTTCCCTCCCTCGGATTCTAGCGCTGCTGCTGTGCACACTGCAGAGATGTAAATACACAAGTACATACATACGTACCTCTCCTCTCTTAAATGTAGTCCTCGCTGGAAGATCATAAAGGACACAAGTACATACGTACCTCTCCCCCCTTATATGTAGTCCTCGCTGGAAAACAACAAGCACGCCCACCAGCCCAAGGAAATCGCAAGACTGCTCGTCAAGTCGCCACCCACCGCATTCGAAGATATACGGTATCGAATCCATTGCATACTGCATATAATAATAGATTATTCGAGGATATCAATATATATATATACATAACAAGTGCAAAAAGATAACCCAGCCAGACAACTTCTAGGCCTAGATTTCACCGTTGCCGCAGCAAGATAATCATATCATATCATACTTCACCCCAGAAGTTAGAACCGCACACTCCTACATACGCCTCAATAGCACACATAACCTTTTGCTAAATATTTTCCAACCTCATTCTTTGGACTCGTTAACTAGCGATCGATCGCAAATTCTAATATTAATATTAAGATGTAATATTGGATCAGAGAGGTCTGGGTTTGAATACCTAGTAGCTCGTCGAGTATATTGATTGGGCCGAGAAGGGCAAAAATGAGTCCTAGATATTAATTAGATATTAATATATGAATCTCAAAAAATAAAAGAACAAATGAAAAATCGCGGAGGATATCATATTCGCGCCTTTCCATCCTCGTCGAATTACCTGCAAGTTCTGCAAGTTCTGCAAGTTCGATTCGATGATCAAGAGAGTAAAAATAAACAATATGTACAATACTTTCACTACAGAAGCAAATCGCAAACTCATTACAGTTGGGCCGAATAGCAGCATTATCTGGAAGCGCAAATATAGTTGCAAATTGATTCTTCTTTCGATTTGGATTGGTTTCTGATATGTTTGGGATCTTTTCAAGTCTGATAGTATTGGGGTTTGGAAGGGGTTTTAATGGTTCCAAGGTTGTTGTTTATATTGCAGGTGGTGAAAGAACTTCACAATGGATTGTCCCATCCCATTTCCCCGTCCAGACTACTTCCATTGCTCGATATGTATGACTGTGAACAGTGAACTCTCGTGGTGTACTCAAGTACACTTTCAACATTCAAGACACTCGTCTATTCCTATGTGGGAGGCTATGATAACAATAGCAACAGTGACGGGAACATACCTACCTACCTATACCCAAACTCCCAAAAATTAATACCACTGATCCATACTTCGAATTCATAACTAACATACCAACCGGACATGATCACCTACTCATACATCCACATCAAATCTACTAGCACAACCTCTCCCCTAGAAAAAAAAAACATCGCTATTATATTTCAATGCTAAGGATCCCGACCCGTCCAAACTACCTATATTATCAATCTATCCCTATACTCATCCGCCATAATTACCTATATTAAAAGTACAATTTACAAATAATCCCCACGATTCCCTTCCCACCCAAATGCCATGCGTCGAAGTAGCGAGCAAGTAATCCCATAAACTCCACGCTGAAACCCAATAAATATCAATCATCTTCATATACGTTCCCACCCTTTCACTTCGTACACCATGCACCATGCACCATGTGCATCACCCGTCCGACTAACGAATCTTCCCAATTCTCTTCTTCGCGATATCAATCTTCCCCTTAACCCTATCGGTATCCTCATCCACCCTCTTCAACATCTCATTCTGCAACTCCAACTCCCCATGAATTGCCAATCCCATTTCTCTTTGTCTCCTCACAATCTTGGCCAATTCTTCGACATCCAAATCCTGATTCTGCATCAATTCCTTCTGTAATTGTAACACGCCCTCATTATCCAATTCTCTCGTTTTGTCCGTTTCGGGAACCGGTGCGCCGAGAACTCGTCCACTGGGTCGTGATACTCCTGGTCCAAACAATGCGCTTTTATCCGCTTGTGTCGCCGCCGCAGTACCATTCCCCGAACTCGAACCGGCTT
>NGKG01000012.1:784370-829387 GCA_002162505.1 Myriosclerotinia scirpicola | reverse complement strand
AATAAAATAAAAAGTAGGTGTTAACTTTGAGAGATGTTGTATTTGGAGTCTCTGGATTGTACTACTGTACTATTGTATATATGAGTTAAACGAGTTATACAACCTACCAATTACCAGTATCTTTTTTTCGACATCAAAGATCGCGTTATTGTAGCCTTGAATCGGTCACGTTCACTATTTGTACATATGTAGTTAGTTGCCTTTGCAATATTTTTGACAGTATTATATAATCGGATGTTCAATATCATCCCATTTGTTTATCCCAAAGTTTTCTATTCAATCTCGCTGGAAGTAATTGGATTACAATAGAACTAGCTGGAAATGTATCGATGCTGCGCTGGTATGAATCGAATCGAATCGAATCGAATCAAAAGATATCTATCCTGACTGCTTCTACTCTGTAGAGTATTTTCAAGCTTATCCAGATTCCTCACATCTTCATAATGAACATCATCCATCCTCATCCTCATCATCATCCTCATTTTTATTATCCTTTCCCATCTCATCTTCCCCATCCTCCCTGTCTCCATTAACCCCATCATCCTTACCTTTCTCTTCCTCCTCCTTCTTCTCCTCCTCCTCCCCCTTCTTCATCATCATCTTCATCATCATCTTCCTCTGCTTCTTCTCCTTCCTCCTCTCCTTCCTAGCTATCCCCTTCTCCTCTTTTTCCACACTCAACTCTTCTAACCTCCGACTCAATGCCACCGCCTCCGGAACACCATCAGATAACCGGCGAAAGGAATCTAAAGTAGGTGACTGTGCAAACGCCGAACCACCAGCCCCTGAAGAATTCGCCGGATTCCCAGGCGTGAGGCACAGCGGCGATACCGGTGCAAAAAGCCCTCTAGAAGTTTCAATCGTAGACTTCGTCACATCATGCGCCAATGCTGTGGATCCAAATCGGCGTCTAGGTGGGATCTGAGATGGGGGTATGGGTATCGTTGGGGATATTTCATGTGGTAGTGGATTGAATCCTGTTTCTGGTGATGTAGATAAATCATTTCCGCTATCGATGCCCACTCCCTTTGTATTTGGTAGAAGAAGACTTTTTCGGGGTGTTTTATTCACGCCCTGTATGTGCATCTCATCCGTCTCATCCGTTGGGGCTCCTTCTGTTTCCGTCTCATTAATATAATTTTCAGACGTTTCTGGTGCATGTTTTCATACCCGATTCCGTTCCTGATCGCGTTCCCGAACGAGGCCTCTTTTCCCCAATTCGACCTTCACTATTTTTGCTCTTTTGTGGTGAAGTAGTCGACCCCGATGGTTGTTCCGGTGGCTGCCCTGGTGGCTGCTTCGATGGTTGCCCCGAACCTTGCGGTTCCATTGTTCTAGTTGATGAAGGAAATAATTGAGGGGTGAGGTGAGGTTGATTTCTAGAGATTGGGGATACTGCTAAAGCCTTTCATGGTATAAGGTAATTGTTCAGGAATGAGGAAGGAATTTAGGAATATTAAATCAACTCCCAGTGAAAGAACTTCAGGGAAATAAACATTGACTGACTAAAAGATATCTTTTAGGAAAGAACAGTTGTTGAATGTTTACATCATTCATAGCATGTTGTAGTTTCTTCCCCGAAATCATCAATTCGCTTTCTAGAAAGAACGATAAACATCACTGGCAATTTGATCAATAGCTCCATTATAATATTCAGTAGAGAACTGCCATTGACGTTTCTATCTGTCTGCCCTCCATCTATTATGATCATTTCATGGTGACATGTAATTTTGTTTTGATAATCTAATCAAACTTAGATGCCTCGTAACATTTTCAAATATCTGGATCTCTAGATCGAATAATCAATTGGTTGGTACCTTGGGCTTGAATGCCATGACACAATTCAACAACCGAGTCCAGAATGAATGGTGAAATAAAGAATGGCTCGCAAAGTCTGACTACAAACTTTCAGTTCACTCCGAGTACGCTTTGAAGTATGTCCTCAGATTGGAAGATTGCCAAATGGAGAGTAGCATTCCATATATCCATCCACAAGTGCGCAAAGCTCATCATCAGTTCAGATAGTTTTCCGTCACTAAACGGGAAACCTTTCCAAAGCTCTATCATAGCCATTGGACACTATCGGAGTATCTTCTTCCGACCCATCCTCACTAGTAGCTTACTTGTGTGATCCCGAGAAGATAAAAATGTATCGAAGTATGCAAGTAACGATCGAATGTTGGCTGGCCATGTAATGCTGTGTACAGATCACTACAATTGGAGCCAGGCCCGTTATATCCATGGATTTATTTAGTCCCGAGATTTAACCATTGTTCCATGAAGAGAGGGGTACTGTTGTGTTCTTTCGGAAAACCTTCTTATTTGGGTTGATCATGATTGTCTGAGTTGAAAAGATGGAAAGGCCTCTGGGGAAATGATGGAGAAGAGGAGAAGAGGAGAAGAAGAGTGTAATCGGTCCGAAGTGATACAGCCTCATATTAGTAAGAATGTAAGAATGGGAGAGTACTACTAGTAGTAGAGTCTAGAGTAGCGTGGAGCTGTGCCCAGGGGGAAATATAAATGGCGGGGTCGGCTCGAGTTCGGGTATCGGGTATCGGGCGTAGATGAACACGAGGTTGGCTGAGGTTGGCTGAGGATGGGCATGATTCTGTGGCTGAGAAGCTTAGAAAGCTTGGCTATAAATTAGTTGGTGGTTGAAGACGGGAGGAAGGCGGGGCGGAAACTTGGTTCCTGATGGGTGTGGGCTTTCTCTCCTCTCCTCGCACTAAGATTAAACTCGGTTGAACTATCAATGTCCATTGTCCACGAGTCTCTTGCTTTTTCTCTCTCCTCGCATCATCATCAAGATTAGAGTCAATTATAAATGTCCACCATCCTCCATAACATTTCGACGTACTCTCATCCCATCTGCCATCATCCATCTTCCATATTCATCTCCCAGCAATATCCATAAATCATGAACCTCGGAGAAAAGAAATGGAGTACCTAAGAAAAAATGAATTGCATTTAAAAGTGGAGCATCCAAAGAATCACTTGACAATGCGACTTTGCGGCACGGCCCCGCATTTTCCCCATCTCCCGAAGAATTTCCGAACGTGGTTTTTGTGGGTCTGCGTGGCGGGTCAGCATAACTTTGTGGGGTTGGGAATTGCGGAGGATATTCAAGGATGGATCGGGATGGACTTTTTATGTTTTGGACAATTATCCGAGGTTGTCAAGTCAATTCATGTTGAATCATGGAATCATTTGATTGATTGAGATAGTAGAAGCTTCTGCTTGGAGACGCGTGGAGAGTGGAGAGGTAGTAGGTAGTAGGTAATAATATATTCAAAAGGAAGTTCTTGGGAAGCTCTGAAAGTGGAAAGGTAGTAGGTAGTCTGAGGTAGTCAGTCCATTTGAAAGGAGTTCTTGGGAAGCTTACCTAGGCATAGAGTTCACCGTTTGTTCATAACTTTGAATCATGGATCCGGTATTCCGAGAGAATCAGGAGAGGCATATACAACACACAAGCCTCTCCCGTCACAACTTACACCGTACCCCAGCCAAGCCGTCGACCAACGAATCCATCCATGGCTCTCATTATCAACACTTCATGTCACTGATATCAGCTTGGAAATGACGTTTATTTCTTTCCAATTCATTTCCCTGTGTATACCCATTGCAAGATACCTACTAGGTATGTAATCCAAATGAAGAGATGAGAAGTTATTCGTAATCTCGTCTATTCAACTCAACTCGCATGGTAATCCCATACCTATCTAGGAAATTGTAGGTGTAGGTACTAACTAGGACCATATGCACGTCGTCTGATAGTGTATCCGGTATCATACTATCATTACTTGGCTATCATCATGATGAATTCAACAAGGGTAGCTGGAGCTTCCTTAACTTCCTGCAGATACTGGGGAAGCTCTCATTTTTGAGAATCTAAGCTGCTAGAGTGTACTTGGTATGCCTTGGTAAGACTTGGGATACGACCCCATTTTTGTAAGATACATCATCCATCATGACGAGAGATGATGAGAAGAAGATCCAATCTACTGACATATATAAACCTGCCTACCAACCACCAATGTTTCATGAATGCAGTACCACCATCATTTATCTTTTCCAAAAAAGATACGGTAGTAATTAATTAATTACCTAATCAATTAATTTGCTGTTTATTGGTGGCTCAAAAACTTCAAAATGCGATATTCACTTGTCGTTGCTGGGTTACTGGCCGCAGCTACTCCCAGTCAACAAGAAAGTACATCACGTCGTACTAAACAATCAAGACAAGTTAGTATACACATCCGACTTCCCTTCCAGAATCTTTCCTTCCCTTCCGCATTGCATTCCACACCACAAACCATATTTTCCCATTAACCTTGGAACCTTTTTAACTTTCAACCTTCAATCTTCAACTATCATCCCGATAAATTACAATCATTTATTTTTATTACTGCTTTGCATGATTACAATCATTTGATAATTTACAATACAATACATCTCAAAAACCATGAAGAGTCTCCTCGATCTCGTTCTGGTTCTCACGGGGATAATTAAAGGGGATAAATCTTTACTAACTCTTGGTACAAAGTCAATCAACTCTACATATCCTGGCGCAGTCGATTCCGCTACTGATGCAGGTGCACAATTTGGTCAAACCAGCGATCCATTCTATCCTTCACCATGGATGAATCCAAATACTGGAGGTTGGGAAGATGCTTACGTTAAGGCCAAGGATTTTGTTTCTCAACTTACTTTGTTGGAAAAGGTTAACTTGACTACCGGTGTCGGGTAAGTTTTTGATATCTTAAATTGGTGGGATAAAGGCTGATGATCATTTAGTTGGGAGGGTGAACAATGTGTCGGTCAAGTAGGATCTATTCCTAGACTTGGTTTCAGATCATTGTGCATGCAAGATTCTCCAGTTGGCGTTCGTGATACCGATTGGAACTCGGTATTCTCCAGTGGTCAATCTGTTGCAGCTACCTTTGATCGTGGTTTGATGTATGCTCGAGGCTATGCTATGGGTAAGTTCCCATTCACTTGTTTAATTTTGATTAGGTTTTGTTCCATTTTTGATCAAGGCTGATTCATTACGTAGGCCAAGAACATAAAGCAAAGGGTGTAACTGTTCAACTCGGTCCAGTTGCTGGTCCTCTCGGTCGTGCACCTCAAGGTGGACGTAATTGGGAAGGCTTCAGTCCGGATCCTGTCTTGACAGGTATTGGAATTGCTGAAACCATTAAGGGTATTCAAGATGCTGGTGTCATTGCTTGTGCTAAGCATTTCATTGGTAACGAACAGGTATGCACTTCCTTTCTCATAGAAACTCGTGGAATACTTCCAGTCCCCGAATAACTTCACCATAAGCCATGTAGTTGACATACATATAGGAACATTTCCGTCAATCTGGTGAAGCCCAAGGCTACGGCTACAACATTACTGAATCGAGTTCATCGAACATTGACGATGTAACCATGCATGAAACCTACCTATGGCCATTTGCAGACGCAGTTCGCGCTGGTGTTGGTTCCATTATGTGTTCTTACAACCAAGTCAACAACTCCTATAGCTGTCAAAACTCCAAGATGCTCAACAATCTACTCAAGGATGAGCTTGGATTCCAAGGATTTGTTATGAGTGATTGGCAAGCTCAACATACCGGAGCGGCCTCGGCAGCAGCTGGATTGGACATGACCATGCCTGGTGACACTGTCTTTAACAGCGGAGAAAGTTTCTGGGGAACAAATCTCACACTGGCAGTTATTAATGGAACTGTTCCAGAATGGAGAATTGATGATATGGCAATGAGAATTATGGCTGCTTATTTCAAGGTCGGTTTGACTCTCGATGAGCCAGAGATTAACTTCTCTTCATGGACCCTCGATACTTATGGACCACTCCACTATGCTGCCGGAAAGGATGTTCAACAAATTAACTACCACGTCGATGTTCGAGGAGATCATGCAAAGTTGATTAGAGATATCGGAGCTCGATCAACAGTTCTTTTGAAGAACACTAACAACGCACTTCCTCTTTCCAAACCTAAATTCGTTGCTGTTATCGGAGAAGATGCTGGATCAAATGCTTATGGACCTAATGGATGCCCTGACAGAGGTTGCAATAACGGCACTCTTGGCATGGCTTGGGGTTCTGGTTCCGCAGAATTCCCTTACCTTGTCACTCCAGATACTGCTCTTCAAAATCAAGCCCTTGCCGATGGCACTATTTATCAAAGTATCTTGGATAACTATGCGACATCCCAGATTGAAGCACTTGTTAGTCAAGAATATGTCACAGCTATCGTTTTCGTCAATGCCGACTCTGGAGAAGGATATATCAGTGTTGATGGAAATGAAGGTGATCGTCAAAACCTTACTCTGTGGCATTCTGGAGATGCATTGATCCAAAATGTCTCTGCCCTTTGCAACAACACTATTGTCGTTATTCACTCCACTGGACCTACTCTAGTTGGTGATTGGTATGATAATGATAATATCACTGCAATCTTGTGGGCTGGTGTACCAGGACAAGAAAGTGGAAATAGTATCACTGATGTTCTCTACGGAAAGGTCAACCCTGCTGCACGTACACCATTCACATGGGGCCCAACTCGAGAGAGTTATGGCACTGATGTTCTCTACGAGCCAAACAATGGCGAAGCTGCACCACAAATTGATTTCACTGAAGGAAACTTCATCGACTACCGTGCCTTTGATGCCCAAAACATCACTCCAATCTACGAATTTGGTTTCGGACTCTCATACACCACATTCAACTACTACGGCCTCATTGTCACCAAGAATGAAAACGTAACCAGCACTTACACTCCCTCGTCTGGAATGACACAAGCAGCTCCAAGCCTCGGAAACTTCTCAACTAATCTTGATGATTATATCTTCCCCAACGGTTCCTTCCCATACGTCTACCAATACATTTACCCCTACCTCAACGCAAGCGACGCGGCCGTCGCCTCCGCAGACCCACACTACGGTCAAAACGCCTCGCAATTCCTCCCTCCAGGTGCTGTCGACGGCTCCCCTCAACCCATCCTCGCAGCAGGCGGCGCACCTGGTGGAAACCCACAACTCTACGATGTCCTCTACACCATAACAGCACAAATCCACAACTCAGGCTCTCTCGACGGTGAAGAAGTTCCTCAACTTTATGTTAGTCTCGGTGGACCAAATGATCCTCTGATTGTGTTGAGAGGTTTCGAGAGATTGAGCATTGATGCGGGATCGACGGCTACTTTTACGGCAGATTTGACCAGAAGGGATTTGAGTAATTGGGATACGGTCGCTCAAAACTGGGTGATTAGTAATTATACTAAGACGGTTTATGTTGGGGCTAGTTCGAGGATTTTGCCGTTGAGTCAGACGCTTTCTTAGGGTGGGGGCTTAGAGAATTGGGGGCGATGGGATGATGTGATGATGATGGTACTTAATACATAATGAATGGGGCGGGGTGTAAAAACTGGAGAGGTTTTGGGTATGGGTACACAGTTTATGAATTTATGATATGGTATGGTATGATGGCATGAATGAATGCACATTCTGAGATCAATTGCTTGCTTGCTTGATGGCTTTGTTAACTGGCTGCTTGATGATGAATGTGTCGGTTAGTGGATTGACGAATGGCTGATCGAAGAAGGAATGAGATGAATGTAATTGTTAGTATAAACGGATAGATTAATCTAGTTGAAAGTTTTTTAATAGCTTGCATGCATGCATGAATTACTGAGTGAATAGTTCATAATTGAAATACGTATAGTTCTTTTTGGGAAAGAGCGCATTAGGGACTGGTTATCTGTCTACCTCTCTACCCCTCTCGAACTAAAACCCTCAGATCAACCTTCATCAGACACTGATCCCCGAAATCCCATATAACCGCACGCAGTAAGTAAATATACAGTAGTCTGTAACGAAAAGATTGGGATATCGTGCCCGGGAATTGAGTTTCGAATATATATTGAATCGAATATAGAATCGGATTTGGAATCGGATATTGAATCGAAATGGAATCGGATATAGAATCGCATATAGAATTAGATATAGAATCGAATATAGAATCGGGTTTGGGCTTCGGGATCATCGACTTCTTAGTTTCGGATTAGACATTTCAGATATGTTTGTTCACTACACCTCGTGGAAATGAAGTCATGTATGGATGTAATCTTATATCTTTGGCTACGTACATAGATTGTAACGAAGATCGAGATGCCAACTGTAATCTTAATTTTGATTTAATTTTTTTATTTACCATCTGATAATAGTATGTTCTCTAGAGGCTACAGCGGTCCTTTGTTTTATCGAGCTCTGATTGTTATTATCAAGGAGATGGATATACTCACTCATATGATATCATATACTTCGGATCGGCTTATATACGTAGTACAGTAGTTCCTTCGGCTTCGACTCGGGGGTTGACTCGGGAGGGAGGGCGAGGGATGAAGCGGCTTGACTATCGGTACTGCACCAAGTCTTCATCGAGTCTGTCATACTTCCTAGCCAAACGGTTACCTTCTTATCGGGGAAGAACCCATGGCTAGTTGACTACGGATTCCGGACCGAAGTATAACACCGAGGAATATACACACATTCCCGACTCCCACAAACCTTCAATTCTCAATCTTGAATACGACTCCTCATATTCGACTTATCACTTCAAAGTTCAGCCCGATTCTGCATGTGATATCGGGCCGTAAACCATGCGTATCTAAGATATTTGACGACATGATACGACAACACCATACAATACAATACCAAACTAACATTTCCCCCAAGTTCCAAAATTCCCATTCCAGGATTCGTCGAGACGACTTGGTGATTCACAGTCCAATAGTATCTCACATCCCACCCCCATTCTCCTCACATGATTGGATTTTCATGCGGGGTATTATGGTGTCGAGGTTAGCAGGTATAACATTGAGCGCGGTGATGTGGGTGGTGGGTTTTCGGCCCGGGTTTGTTGGGGGGTAGTAGGTAGGTGGTAGGTAGTAGGTAGCTCAGTCAAGTTTCCATGGGGGTGATAGCGTTACGGTTCTAGATCATTACGCCTCATGAGGCATATTTATTATTTGATCTATCAGTATTTTTTGTCCCGCTTATGATGGGTAGTTTCGTATAATTCTTGATCATCGAAGATATCTTTGTCCAGGGAACCGATGTTCAAAAGGGCTTAGATCTTAAATAAATCTTCAGTTCGATATGTAAGTACACATCTCAAGAGAAATGTGGGAGAGAATGCGGGAGAATGGTAAATGAGCATCTAGATGAACTTCGTATGACCAAGTTATCTGCGGCATCTTATCAGATCACATCCTCATTAATCTTCGAGCCGCCATCACATATGTATGCATCATGCATACATACATACATCAAAGAACCCAAGCACTCCCCAACCAATTCCGGCGCTCCCGAGTCCGCAGCTTCTCAACTGCTGCCTCCCCTCCTCTCACTCGATTGGAAAATCTACATCTCACATGACTGAAACTTCATGCGGGTCATCCCCAACATATATGCACATTTCGATAGCGCATCCGTAAATCCATCACTGAAGTCTCATCACCGATCACCCACATGCGTACCTCCAAACCTCCAAACAATTACGTCCCCCGCTCGAGGACGCATCCATGTCTGGTTTGGTTTATCCTACATATGGATGCGCCAATCGATTTCCACACGAGAGAAGATATGAGACTCACATGACTGAAAACTCATGCGGGTCATCGATTTGGTCACAATAACCGCACGCACACGGGAACCCAGCATGCAGCATGCACGAAGCGTTCGATACCCAAGCAGGAATGGATAGACATGCGGGTATCCAATTATCCATCGATGTGGAGGAAGCGAGGAAGAGAAGGACCGAGAAGGCGATTGACGGGAGGACATGATTTGATTGAGAAGCTGGGGTTATTATATCGAAAGTCGGGATCGGCAGTTTAAGTTTTTACACTTTTTGCTTGTTGCTTTGGCTTGTTGCTTGGGGGTGGGAGTGCGGGTTAAACTTGATTGGGTAGGGAATCTTCTTGGTTGGGCGTGGGCGCTTATGGTGTGATTGGGTTGGAGAGGACGGAATGGAATGGAATGGAATGGAGCGGCACGTCTTTGGATTCCGTGAGATGATTTCTCCTGCTCGCTGCTCTAACATTGGTGATTTTTAGGGGGATGCTGTGAGACATCCATGTGTTTGTTCATTCATTGGGAGTACAAATTGAGTAAGTGAGGCACAAGACGAGATCATGTCTATTAACTTAGGAAATTACATCGATTACACTTGTACCTGCAATAAATTCTTTCGTATCAATATTCAATAGATGTAGCCCAGCGGCGCTTATAATCCAACATATAAATTAATGACCAACTGTGCCGCAAAGTAAGAGATCCAAAAATCAGGAAGCGGACCCGAGTCTTCGGCAAAAGCGCTTACCCACGGTTACTTTACGTTGGCGATGATGGGTATGCTACGATCATTGAAAGAATGTGTTTCTCCAGAGATAACGGCGCCATGATGGATGTTGCATACATACACTAGTTTTTTGACCGGTGCAGATAGGGAAGTGAAATGTGTGCTTACTTGGACACATACATACCTACATGTAGAATACCCGGAATTAACGGAGCACGAAACTCCCTCCTCTTGCATAACAAATACACACCTACACACCTGCACACATACAGAAATAAATCTTCAGCACTGCAAGTCTGCAAGTCTGCAAGTCTGCAATATGACGATCTCTACTGCGTATATTCACATCGGTAGCGTATAAATAGACGTACACAATGCACATAAACAAAGTCTAGACCTACCAATAACGCACAAGCCATGCATTTTTTCTTGGGACGCTAGTTCCCCGGACTCGGATTTCCTATTTGAGTAGCAAACTCGTATGGAGTTTCGTGGCTAGCTGGGCTTTCCGCGGCGAGAGCGGGTATTGGGGGCAACTCTTAGTCTCTTACGGAGCTTTTAATTATCGTAATGCTGACCAATCGGGGTAGAAGCCTGTTATATTGCGAATCCGAATGGACGTTGATCAGTATGTGTTAGTGTATGGAGAGGATCCTTTCGCTTGAGGATCGGCTGGGCGGGGGAGGGAGAAATTGAGAGTTGGACATTGACATTTTGTCTGGGAAGAGGGTTTGTCGACGTGAGCGAGATGCTGAATTAATGTGATGCTCACCTTAAGTCATATCATCAAACAATCAAGCAAAAAAGAAGCCAAGAAGCGAATTGATAGGTTTCCAATATTTTCATTTTGTTTCGTTTTCAGTTTGTTTTTCTCGGTATCAAGTTTGTGTTCAAGATTACCTACACACAGTATTCCTCCTCTTTCCACACATAGTAATCCACGTACCAGACATGTAATCACCGTCCCTCTGTTAATCCCCATAACCAGTATGGCAGATTTTCTCCTCCCAATTTATTCCCATTCCCTGTTCCATAGAAAAGAAACCTGCATCTATACCTCCGTCTGACTGTGTCCACAGGACGAGAGAAAGATTTCAGCATTCTTCCATGCACTGTCTGCTGCTCATTATACATCGAGTGTAATGGCATTAGATAATGCAAGGAAGAAGTAGTGATGAACTACCATTTGCCCTTCACATTCTCCCCTATCATTATATCCGAACCCTCTACCAAAATCGCCCCAAATATTAATCCCACCCCTCAACACATAAGATTCGATCGCCCGGCTCGCAGGTGTTGATCGATCCGCATTCGAGGTAATGAGTTGATACGAGTCTGATTTTGCAAAAAATTCGTCTATTCCGATGAAAGAAGTCGATCCAGGCTCTCTTCGCTCCAGTTTCCAATCTCGACTAGCGAAAACCGAGAACTGTCGCAGTTTGATGATATCTAAACAATTTGTCCGTTCGTCTTTGTAGTCCGTGGAGAAGAAATCCAGTCTATGGTTCATCGACTTTTTAATCAACTGCGCTGCAGATGATCTTCCCAGCTCTTTGAATTTTTATATCTCCAATTTCTATTTTCATGAATTCATGCATCATATGCCTTGATTATTTGTCCAAGCAAAATTCATAAGCATTCATGATTCATAAAGTCGTAAAATAGAAATCAAAAGGATATGAACGTAGAAAAAGCCAGTTTCAATCCCTCCCAAGACAAACGTAAGATGATATCTCAAACTCGAAAAAGAAAAGATAAAAACAATATATCCCGACGCGCCCGTGAGCCCTGCATTGCTGCGTTATCCTCTTAGTAAGGTATTCTCTTTATAAAAAAATCTTGGAACCGTGCCAGTAAATGCTTCAAAAATAACCCGCCTTTAGGTCCTGCCATATGAGTGAAAGAAAAATTTGGTTGAACCGGTCTTGCGGTTATGTGGTGTCGTGTAAAAGCAAACCCAAACTCGCTGCGCTAAAACAAAATGAAAAGAAAAAGATTTGGTAAGAAAATTGGTATCCTATTATGTATTTGAAAGGAGATTTGTCGTTCTTGCTGATTATTAAGTATGATTTGTTCCCGGGATATCATTTGTGCTCGATCGCTGATGAGGATGATAATGAAGATGTGAAAAAAACGCCGTAAGTGCCCTCGGAGGTATCAAATGCCGCTAAAGAAGTTTGCCGATGCCATGTATGTATGTAATGTTTGTTGTCTTGTACAAAGGCTTTGAGCCATGGTATGTGTGAGTATTGTCGCCTGCCCTATACCCCGGAGCGGGTAGTAGGGGGATTATTCAAAGATCCAGGCCTTGGTTGTCACATTGTTGTGGCGTACTCTTGATATCGATCCCATCCGCCTCCAAATCCACCAAATCCACCATATCCCATACCAATACCACAGTGTTGTTGAGCTAGCATGCTTGGTAAGGGAAGTGCTGGAATCGGCGCACTAACTTGTGGTGCGCTGTAGAAGAGTCCGGCTGTAGTGAATGGCTGGCTGTAAGATGGTGTAGGGGAAGGTAGTTGGATCTCGTTTAAGCCCATACTTGCCCATAACGACTGGGTATCGGTCGAAGATGACATGGAAGATGTTGTACTTGGACTCGAAGGAACCATCCTCCACGGGTCGATGGGAGCTGCGGTTGTTACTGGTATCGTGGGTTGCGACCACCAATTCATGCCAGCGGGTGAGCTAGGCAACAAAGTAGGAGGTCTGACTACATCAACAACCCTGGGTGGTGGGGGAAGTAGGGGAAGGAAAAGTCCCATGATGTTGTTCTTGACTTCATCACTTTTACCACATAACAATTCACCAGCTCCATCTTCTTCCAGTCCCTCCAATGCAGACACATGAGTGCGGTAGACGAACTTGTTGATGGCTTGAATGAAATCCTCGTGCATCTTTTTCACTTGTTGATCCTTCTCTGACCAGTTGTAGGTATTCGCTGCAATATCCAAACAATGAACTTCCTTGTGGAATTCGATAAGTGATTCTATCGTATCTGGCGTAAGTTTGTAGGCAACCTCGTTTCTTAATACCATATCCACATGAACAACATAGGCTTCGATATGAATGATTTGATAGTTGAAAAGGGCCTCAACTAGTGGATTTGAGTCTTCGCGTCTTTGTTCCGGAGCTTTCGATAGCATCAATGATCCAAGAGTCCATATCGCTGTTGCCGATGATAACGTTTCCGTTAAACATCTCTGATGCTGTGGTACACTATTAAGAGGACGCTTTATGCGATTTATACGCTTTAAGGTTTGTGTTAACCATGGCTCAACCTTTGAGCTTAACACAACATTGACAGATGAAGCTCTTGGTGCAAAAGCAGCTGCCGAAGCAGGGAGTAGTTGAGGAGGCATTTTTAAAAGGTTTGAGGGAAAATATGGGAGGCAGGTATAGAGACGGGTAGATATTCGAGGACAAGAGGTCAAGGGTATATGAAGAGGCGAGAGCGTGACGTGACAACGATATGGGAAACAAAATAAATCAGAACGTTAAAATAAAATGAAGACAAATCTTATGGCGGTCCCGAGACAAGGGATCTAGTTTGCGCGCCTTGGATAAGTAATGAGAAAGGTACGGACGAATGAGGTCGTGAAGAAGGGAAGGGTAAGAAAAAAAAAGTTGAAGGGTGTGGTGGGGTTATTATAAGAGGTCAACGATCAGCTACTAGTTAAGCGGCGGGATCGGCTCGTAAGGATGAAGGGGTGAGTAAGGTATGATGGTATATGGGAAAATCTTGAATTCCCTTAATAGTAGCTGTGGGGTTAGCTAGTACTAGACGTAGCTACTTCTTTTCCGACGGCTGGATCGAGTTTGGGTAAGATAGTGGTGGTAGTAGGAGAGGCTAGGAGTAGATACTAGAAGTGGTAAGGTACAAGTGTGGCAGAGGAGGGTAGTCTTGTATGTAGATTACACCAATGCCACCTCCATGAGCTCCATTCCCCGTCCCCACTTGCATCTTGAAAAAGCTCCGATGAAATGCCTCATTCGTTCGCAAAGATCGAAAGGTTACGGGTCCGTGGAAACAAAAGATACTCTAAGGGGCCCGCCCAGTCAATAGGTGTGGTTGAGCCGTAAGTTCCATAGTGGCAGTAATGCAGCAAAGCAGTAAATTCAGTAAAAAAAAAAGTGTAGCTGGGGCAGTGCTGCATTAGACATGCATAAGACTAAAAAGGGTCCCTGGTATTTTCGAAGAATGGCCACCTGCACAGTAATGAAGCCTGTCTCTTGCCAGCAGAAATTGACCAAAGATGACTTACAATGAGTTTTTTTCTTCTTTTCATTTATCCACTTTCAGTCACCACTGCAGCTGAAAATACACGAGTATGCAGAAATCTTGCCTTCAACTTCCCGGTATCGTGGAGCAGATTCTATTTGGCCACTAATAACCATCTCATATTGAAGCAAGAATCATGCATACACGGCCGTACCACCACAGCCTACTACCTACGGTCTACCACCACCCACCTAAAGAGACAACGAAATATGACGAATTGAGGGAATGATCATAAAGTTCATCATGATTATTTGATAATGCCGAGGATGTAATAATGGGGAATAGTCTAATCGTCAAAATAATGGATAATGGATGGGCATTGGCATTGGCATTGGCATTGGGCATATGATATATCCTTGGAAAATAATGGCATATTCTCTTTAGCATCATTTACTTCCGCCCTACCATTTTGTGTGGTTGTGGTGCCGCTTTCATCAAAGTTGGGTGGTTTTGGTTGGAGGCTTGTAGCTGATAGAGTTTTGAACATGTGGAAAAGGATGAGGTAATCTATGGAAAGACTAATCCTAATAAAGTAAAGTGCGTCGTATCCTGTCAATCCTCAATCCCGAGTCATCTATCCAAGTCATCCACGGAAGCAGAAGTCATCTACGGTCTATATTTGAATATCTTCTTTGGTACCAATCAGATGGTAAAAGAAGACAATTGAATGAAATTGCGACGATGATATACTCCTCATACTCCTCAAACTTCCCCAATAACCTTCTGTCTAATCTTAAGAGACTCATTCATGAAATGGCTATGATTATTATGATCGTTATAAAGTTTAACTACCTAGGTAGGTAGGTACATACCTACCTAGTATATTAAGGGTAAAACCAATATAGCAAAATGTAAAATTGATTGAAAGGGCTGAATATCTCATCTCTCTCTGAGTCTGAGTCTGAGTCTCTTCACTGAGTTCACTCACTGCATTATCGGTGTAGGTGGATGGATGAATTGGGTCCTCTCTCGGCTCGAGCCTCTTTCTCACCCACTTCGTAATGCTTAGCAACCTTACCAGTTACCACCATTTACCACCTTTACCACCTTTTTACTTTACTACTAGTCTACTACTACCTCAAAATACTACCTACTCAAGTTAACCCATGTCTTAATATGTATAATTATCCATATTGGATGATTTGGATCTCGACATCGGCGGTATTTTCCCTGGCGCGACCGGTATCACCAATATCATCCGGCCTCAACTTCGGCCGACGATGAAAAAGATGACTTGCATCATGCCCAAACCTGCACCTCCACACATCACAGCACAGTACAGCATAGCACGATGCATACGCATATTCAGCGCATACAGAAAGGCAGATAGATGATAAACGTGAGGTTGCGTCAACAATGTGAAACAGCATGCATTTTTTTTCCAGTGAGTCCGTTCAATACGAAGAATTTTTTTATCTCATTAATCTCATGCATCTCCATAGCATACATAGGTATTGGAGATTAAGAGACCTCTCTGAAGCCTCATAACGACTATGGATCTCTAAGTCTCAGACTGAAGGGACGGACGGCCGGATGTTGAACCTATCTCATCGATAATTTACCCAGGTATAAGCCAAAATTGGAACCTCCTGCATGGATCGATTTGGAAGTTCCAGAACTCTCCTGACATGTTTTTTCCCTTCGCGTGAGCCATGATTAGAAAATTTCTTGAAGGTGGACTGTGGATGGTAAAATTCTTATATTTTACTAGACTGAGTCGTCGTCGTTGAATCTGAGCCTGTAGATGACATTTATCTCAAATGCCAATCCCGGTTCGAAATATAGTGTCGCTGTCAAAAGGTCGTTTCTGGCTTCTGATTCGCACAAACCAGCTTTGGAGCCGGTGCAAATCGTGCCAACCACAAACCGTCTAAACTTGCTGTTCCACCAGCCAACCATGCACTTACAACGATGCCGGACTCGGGGAAGTAAGAATGGATGAGAGTATTCAATGAAGGTCATCGCTCCTTCACGCACAGGTATAGGAGCACATCGTGCCTACAAAGTTGCATAAGAACCTGTTCCTGCGATGCAAATTCAGGGTCTATACTGACAGTAGGTGACCCTCACAGCATGAACCTCGGAGCGGAGAAGCATGCACAGTCATTGAACAGATCTCGGTGTACGCGTTCTATGTACCAGTATGCTCCGTACGATAGGATGTAAAGAAGTGTGGCGACGTTGAACAATCTGAGCTCTTCCAAGTTCCCACATGCTTTTTCCAAAGCTTTGGGCTTGTATTTCTATAATTAGCTTTTGAGGACTGCCGAATTGGTCATGGGTGGAAACCTTGATGCTTACTTATGATGATCAATTTTTTATATTTGCACCGCCACAAGGAGGTTTTACTGTTAAAGTCTCGCTGCTTTTGATTGAATGAAAATCAACGGGTTTGCCCGAGCAGGGCTATGACTGTATAGCACTGTATATATCACTGTATTATATACTAACTTCATGTGGGCTTAGGGCCCTCGATTACGGCATTAAAACATCCCGTCGTCTGGCTGGTACGACTCACAGATAGAAAAAACATCCACAACGTCCACAACATCTCCACCAACCAATAAAATCCATATCGTTGAACCTCGGATCCATCACAAGCCTAATATCAACGTACGAGATCAAACTTCAAAATCCTTCATCCTCGTGACTTTTCTTTTTGACTTGAAAGTCGGAGGCATCTGAATGACGGAGGATCTGAGGAGGACCTGATCACAAGGACACAAAAACCCGAACTCCCTCCGTCCCTTAGTAATGAGCATCTTGCGGTGAGCAATCTTTCGAGACCTTCTGCATACTCCATCTGTCCTTGTCCGCATCGAAGCGCTCTTAAGCATGTCCATATTGATCTTGATGCCCGAGAAACCTCACTCTACAAAGCAAGGTAGGTATACATTAAGCGTAACGGTAACAGGTGACTCTACATGCGCGCTTAGATACTTAGTTTCTATTGTACGGAAAGAAGGTACAAACGCAGTGTGACGCATGACATCGGCTTTTCATTCTCTGGAATTCGGAAAAGCACGTTGCGGATTCGTCCAGAAGGATATTTCATTCGGATCGATGATATGATTTGGCGCCGTGCCCTGCCCTTTTTCTAACCATCCACATTTTATCCACATGAGATCTATCATATCGTCCGAGGTTTGAGACATTGAGTATCTACAACTACCGATTCCAAACAAATCCAATGTAGGGTAGCTATTTGTTTCAGTTCTCATGGTAGAAGGCCAATGAGCCTATTATTGATACCCATCAGAAATCCCGGCTTATATCAGGCTTCCAACTAAGTTTCCAAATGCAACATAGCCATATTGATGATCACTGGCACAGTACCATGATTTCAATAGCTTCGGAATTATCGATGCGGTTATCAGATCAAGATACCATATCCAGTATCTTCATCAGTGGATCACTATGAACATGCTGCCGATGCCCAAAAAGCCCGGACGAGTACAGGTATAACGCGATCAACGTGGCATAGGCAGGTATCCTAGAACAGCTGAGCACCAGGTGGAATATCTGCAATGTTTCTCTATTTCCTAGACAGTCAATGCCAGCGAAAAAGAGAGGCGAAAATTTTATCTGAGGGCAATACAATACGCATGAAGCCGTTCGTAATCGCGATTCGGGAACAGACAATTTTGAACGATGCGCTACCTAGCCGCTGTGGCAGTGCAACACCACGTCAATACTTTGGGTTTTTCTCATCAAAGTTTATCAACCAAGAATATTTGCCTCGGTTTTTCGTATGAATATCATTGCTTAATGGATATCGCCACGATTGATGAGATTGAAGATGCTTCAACAAAAAGTTGGTACGGTTATGCACTTGCCATCCTGTCCTTCGTATTTGTGGGGAGGGTCAACTTTCTTTGCAAATATGCGAAGTCAAAGCTACAACCCAATTCCAAGACCCGAGTACCAAGTACCAAGTATGTTACCAAATGTGAACCCGGGAAGTCACGAGAATAATGTTCAAGTGATCGTTTCGTGACCCAACATTCAGCTGCAACCTAGCTGCAGTCATCCTTCAGAGTCTCGTGCGTGATTTCTCAATTGGGAATCTGTATGTCAGCTTCACGTCGGTTGAAAGCGGGTTTGCATCATCTCGTGATATTTTTTTGGATAGGAAATAGCCTTGTTGTACTTCAGTCTTGCTATTTTTGACCAGTAATAATATTTTTCAGTCTGCGTGGATGGGTAGATTGGTGGATGGGTGAATGGGGAAGTGATACAGATGCAGATTGAGCCTGTACATTCGTGAGTACGAAACATGTGCGCAAACGACTACTCCTGATTCGTGGATGACTTCACTCTTTGCTCGTGAGCACCTTCCATATTGAAAATCATATCGTTCCAGCATCAATATCATCTGCAAGACAGGGGCAGCAGTACCTTGCATTCACATCAATCCATCCATTCATCCCATCAAATTAGATATCGTCCGATCAGCCACCAAAAATTTCCACAATAGTATAGTGCTACAAGGACCAACGCCGGTAGCGAAAATGCAACGCGTCCGCAGACTCTCCGAGGCATTCCTCCACGCTGTCGGAAACGTCTTTTCGGACTCTCCTCCCCTCACAGATGTAACTCTCACCCCCGCCCAATCCGACGCTCTCATCAGATATCAAAGCCGTCTCCCCAACCCCATGTACCTCGGCGAGCGTGCCTTTTTCATAACCGAAATCGTTGATATAGAGAGTTCCAGTGTCAAAATCCACAAAGCTCTTATGAAACATGGGATGATATTAGATACACCCGTTACTCCCCCTCCTATTCCGGGTCCTGGACATGATGTTGAAGGTCTTATGATTCCGGTCAAAATCTCGGCTATTACCAAACATTTCCCTCATCAACTGGCTTCCACGGGTCTTTCCTTAAGTGGTCAGAGATTGGTGGTGGCACTTTTGTGTTTTTGGTATGAGGAGTGGAAGAGATGGTATCGACTCTCGTATGAAGAACAGACCATCAGGGGAGAAATCGAGGATACAAGACGTCGGAATGATAGACGGGGGGCATTTTATCAGGAAATTGAGTTGAACAGAGTGTTGAGAGAGCAGAGGATGTTGTGGAGTGAGCGAGAGGAGAATCAGGAGGCGGTGGGAAGAGCTGCGGGAAGTACGAATACCGTTGCGGGACCAAGTGGAAGTCGGGGTCGAGAGGAAATGGTTGCGGCGGATGGGGCGGAGGATCAGCTTCCGAGTTATGGGGATTCGACTAGGCATGAGGTTACAATTCAGGTTGCAACGGGTGGAGCGGCAAGAGTCTCGAGTAGTGGTGGTGTGGATGAATTGCCGACGTATGGGGAATTGACTACGGAGGGTGGCACGAATGATGATGGTGGAGTCGAGAGGGCTTTTAGCAGTGGTGCGGTTGAGGAGTCGCAAAACAGTGATGCGGTTGCTCAATTACCAAATCATCAAACTTCATAAAGTTTTACGAAATACAGTTTTTGGGATCGCATCGAATCGAATCAAGATATCTCTATCTCTATCGAGTATCGAGTATCGAGTAATACAAATGGGAGGGGATAATAGGATTACCTGCGAACCAGAGTTTCTTACAGAGTCTATTCATACACATACCTAAAGAACATCGTTTTGATATCGGAGTTGTAGAAAGAGTTGTTTATTACTAGCTGCGGAGAGGTGTTCACACGTGGAGTCGGAATGGAAATGGAACGGAAACGGAATGGAAACGGAAAGGAAAGGGAAGGAAAAGGAAGAAATTATCCTGGTTTTTATACCTCGGCGAGTACTGGTTCTGATTTTTAGGGTTATTATTCATCTGTCATTCGCTCCTTGAGATCACCCCTCTTCTTGTCAATATTAAGATACTAAAGTTCTAATTATAATGTTAATTGGAAGGGTTTCTTTTCATTTCTATATTAGTGATGGAAATCTTTTCTCGCTTTCCTTAAAGTCCCGCATATAGGTAGGTAGGTAGGTGTAATCTTTGGTCTGGATACCTTCTGAGCATGGGCGAAGTTCGAAGATGGATATATATATAATTTTTTGGATTGTCTATCAATCTTTGATATGCAATTTCTTGCACAAACTACAAATACAAATATATATATTGTTTTTCGTTTGTTTTTCGTTCCTCTTTTGCTTTGGCGGCTGGAGCTTCGAGTTATTAGGTAGGGAGTAGGGAGTAGGGAGTACCTAGGGAATGAAAGATTGGATGTTAGTGGCATTTCATTCATGGGAGGGTTACTTTCAGAGTGACAGGGTCACGATTGTTGGGTTTATATACTCGTAGACTAATATAGTATGTTTAAACTAGCACTTCTATATGGCTGGGCTGAAGAATAAGGATGTGGAAGTAAGTAGTCTGTATATATGTGTGTATGTATCTACTATTTTGATGTTGATACAAATAGTCGATTATCAAGGGTAAAGTTAAAGAGAATTTGGGGGCGAGGGGTGTGGTTCATACGTGAGGTTAGGATGGGATGGGATGGTGCTTGATTAATGTTTGGAAAGATGTAAGATAACCTGCGGTGAAATGCCCCAAGAACCTTTCAAGTAAAGATTTCTACTTTGATTTCTTCATTCGAGTTTGAGATTCAATCAGGTTTCACTACTTCTGTAGTAAATAAGGCAACAATAAATTTGATAATTCAAAAAGGTATTTCTTATTGCCTCAAGCACACATAATATACAAGAACAAGTATCTCCCACCAGCCGTTACCAAGACTCGGTTCGGAAAAGAAGAATCAACTTCGAGTTGCCATCTCTAACCTAATTCCTATTGTCATTCCAGAGTGCAACGTTAAACCCGGCCTTTGATATCAAGCGATGAGGTCCGTCGGAGTTTATATTTAAGATGTAGTAATATCGCTGTCACTGTAGCTGCAGTACTTGCCATCAGCACCAGACTTGTATTCGGTAGGTTCCTCGCTATTATCATCTGTTCCCGTATATTCGACGCAGATATCATCGACATTGTTGGCTACGATATTGGTGAAAGTGGCGGTATCGCCATAGTTATAGTTAATACCTATAAACATGTATATTTAGCAAAGAATTTCCAACGAGACGATATTGTGCGTGTGAAAGTGAAAAAAAAAGAGACTGGTAGATAACATACCAGCAAGTTCAGATCCGTCAGTCGCGGTAATGGAATCCATGATCACATGTCTCTCATACATAGTATCGCAGTTTCCACACGATCTATACAATTTCCCAAAAGTATCGACGGTGAAATCAGAAACGGAAAGGGTTCCCGCCCCATTATGCTGGAAAACCTTATCATCGGCTCCAAAAGCTCCTCCCCCCGAAATCGTAGTCGTTTCCCCCGACTCCTGGTTCTTGATCGTGAAGGCATCTTCGCAGACAGCAGACCACCAGACATTCTTCAAGGTGCATCCTCCTTGACAGTGAATACCTTCGATTTGATTTGGTCCGATGATAACGTTGGAGAGGGATCCCCCAGCTTCGATTTGGAATACGGCGTCGCTGTCGCCGCCTTCGGTTTGTCCGGTACAGCTTACTCCTCGATCATACATGACCATTCCGCCATCGAAGGACTCGCCTGCGGCGATTGTTTGGACGGCTGAAAGAGCAGAGGAACCGGAGGAGGCGGGGATGGAATCGCCGGTGGATGCGCTGCCAGACGATCTTGCGCTGGTGATTGTTGATGCGGCGGCGCTTGAGGTTTTTGAGGTTTTTGAGGTTTTCTTGGTAGTCGCTTTAGCACTATATGATACCTTAGAATCAGTATTGCTCTGGAATCTTTGAAAAGCCAAATCTGGATGAAACATAATTCTTTTGAATCTTTAAACACTAACATTGAAGAGCTGCTACTGTATTTGTCTTTATTAGAGGTCTTACGAACTGGAAAGACTTGCTTGTAGTGGAAATAGGCATCGCGTCTTTCAAGACCAGTACGAGTATCCATGGTAGGAGCAGCACTAGCAACGCGAAGTGCCATAGCAAAAATGGCCAGCTGAGCGAAGGAGAATTGCATAATGTTTTCGGGCAAAAATAGACTGGATAATAACTTGAAGTGAGAATTTGAAATAAGTTTGACCAGCAATGAGTGAAATGAAAGATTGAAATGTCTGGATGACAAAAGAGCGAGAAAAGAGTGTAAAATGAATATCTAGATGTGAATAAGTGTGAGGAATAATAAATGACGGTTATTTAACCAACTTATATATTTTAGTTACTACTTCTCCGGATACTCATCAGCGGTCCCCATTTGAACTTTCGAAAAGGGGGAACGAAGAATCATCGACAATGCATCATATCGGACGCTGTGAACAAGCAAAATGAAACATGCGGAGGGATTGCGATCTACTATATGGGGTAGGTTCCATATAATTATCATCAGATAGATTGACTTCAAAGAACGGGAAAATCTAGATAGACTGTAGGCGAAACGATTGGTTGACATGATGGAACGTCGATTCTGAAAACATGAAATTTCTAATTTTCTATACCATCCAAACTTTTTGGATTCTATCTGGAACTAATCGCATCTAGGGATGTTGATTCGATGACGTTGAATTCGTACTCTCATGCGTACTTCATTTTTATTCGAAACTAAAAACCTCCAAAGCCAAGATATTGTCATCTTTTTTACTTTTCCTAACTACGCAGTAGTCGCTTGGCCAACTTGTCGCTTACGAATCAACCACAAAAGATCTGGTTATCTACTCAAAAATTGTTCATACTCTGTCGTGTCGATTTCATGTAGTGTAAGCCTCAGGACCATTGGAAAGAAGATGAAAATGATATGACTATAGGAATCATTGGAAAAACATGAAAAAGATTCATTGGCTTGGGGATGCCGGTACTGTATGAGCTCGAGACTGATTGGGTGAAATGAGGCTGCAATATAAGCAGCCCGGGAGAAAACATATGCATAGCGAGAGACGTCCCATTTAAAAGGTTTTGTCTTTGGCAGGTCCTTTGGGATGATTATTGAATTGTATTATATTTTGTGTTCCTGTGGACCAGCAGTCAGAATATTTCCTTCGAGAAATGTATTATAAGAAGCTTCTTTTCGACTGGGCTATCCATATAGACTTGTTCACAGTATGCGCATGTATTGTGTAACAGCCTTGCTGTGGATAATGAGTACTATCTCGAAATGTAATGTCTTTAAGAAACGAGAGGAGAAACCAATTACAGGAAACCTTACTTCAAAATTCTAAAACTTCAGAACCCGAAAAATGTATATCGAACTTTTCGACTCTGAAGCCAAATAGTCGTAGAGGTTTCAAGGGGAACCTTGGATTTATAAATCTTCGAGGGAAATTATTGACAGCTTCTCGCTTACCTATGAATCTACAATCTGAGGCCTAATATTACTCCGTAGAGGGCATTATTTGCTATTTAGAGTGCTCGAAGAAAAATCATAATTGGTTATAAGATATAATGCTTCCTGAAAAGATATCTATCCCAGGTGGATACTGTCGATGGTAAAATTGGCGATACTAAAAGCGTGCTATGTTGTCTCATTTGTACGGTTGAGAAATCATGGGGGTTTGGTGATCTTATCGGAAATGCTTCGGTTATCCGCAGATAAACCTCCCACAATAATCAAACAAAGGATTTCTTTACTCAGCTCAGCAACTGGAATAGCTGCTGAGGATATCAATCCTGAGCATCTAATCACAAGGCAATTTGGCGGAGTGGTTAACGCGATGCCCTGCTACTGTATCATACAGAGTCAGGCATTTCCTTCGGGAGCGAGTGTTCGAATCACTCAGTTGTCGAGTTTTGCATCTTTTTTCGATTCGTTCTCGATTAGTCCTTTTGCCGATGTTGAAAAATAGGGGCTGACATTCTCGCTGGTCGCTCCTTCCATTTTGGTTATTGGCTTTGCTTTTGGTTCTCGTTCTTTCTTACTTTGGTGGAGGGGGTATCATTGGTCAACCAACCATACATACTTTCGATATTGAAAAGGTGGATTGTATGTATTATTCTCAGCACTTTTGATTTTGTGATTATTTGGTTTTGGTTTTAGTTTCTACTTTCATTATATCATTTCCCTCCTGTATATATTGTGGGAAAGTACGTGTTTTCAATGTATTTAGAATAGCTTAGTTCACTGTCACGTGACTACAGGTTCAGTTGATATAGGCTTGTTGAGAACCTGAACTTATACTTATCATCGAATTGCACACTTATTATTGGGGGGCGAGCATGCTCGCGAGTTGTTCCGGAGCGAGTTGCTTAACAAAGGAATAATTATCACTTGATCACGTGATCCTCACACAAATGGATTCCTAGGTTATAAGAATACAACTAACACATAACCTATCTAGTTCACGCCATACAAAAGTTACGGAGAATCCGACGCCTTATGTTTTCTACGCTGCGCTCCGAAACATTGTCTACTTGACTTTACCCCCCCCAAACCACTTTGTTGTTGGTAACCTTTGTTGGTTTTTTATGTATTGTTATTAAATCTCTAACCTTTGTTGTTTCCTCCCAGCGTGCTATCGGGATGCACGTATCTCGCACAACTCTTTCACAATATAACTTTGGTATCATTCGTCGCTCTCTCCATTTCCCAATATAATTTCATTTCATAAGGAGGCAATAAATATCACACGCATGTCATGTATTTAATAAATGTTTTCTATTGAACTTCTAAAAGTACAAGCTAAATATAATACAAGCAAACTTCTTGTTAATGATCTGGAGTTAAGCATGAGTTTATTAAGGGGGACAAACGTGAAAGGAAGGTGCAATGAAGAAGGACCTTGGTGATATGGTTTGTGAGTGTACTTGTTCTTTTGAGCTCAAAATATGGATGAAAAATGGAATGCCCAGCCTTTATGCAAATTGGAGGACCCTTGGCCAATTCGTTTCATAGGCATCGAACAAAAGTCGCGTCCTGACCCTATATGTATCATATGGAACCGCAACTGTACCGCTGAAAAAGCGCAACAGTGCAATATCCTGATCAAAAAGTTGGATGGATTTAAGTTCTGGTAGTACGGTACCAAAGTCTCCTTCCTTGCAACCATTTGCCCAAGCAATTCCATGCATATTGTTATACAAACAAATAAGAAAGGCGAAAGTGGGAAATATCAGTCTGTAAAGCAAAACTCCTCTCTCCCGTACCCAAAGCCTTTATTTCCCAAATTCAAAATATCTTCCGTGTTTTTGCACGCCATGCCCTTAATTCAACAATTACTTCCTTGGCAGCTTTTCTCGCTCTTTTGTCATCGATATTGATTTCTCGAACAGCTTCTTGGCCTCTTCGACCCCAAGCCCCGGCCCAAGCCCATCTGATATATTGTGGAGTTGATTTGGAGGTCTAAAATGCATCGTAGGACGTCCATGTTAACCATCTCGTCGTTTTGAAGAGGGAATGTAGCATTGTATTGTAGTTCTGAACGGGAAATCCGTATCCAATAGCTTTTCGACTCTCCTGGGGAGAGGTAAATATTTTCAGCGCCGAAGGGCCTGGAAGTATTCTTTCCACTACCTCCGGTTTCTCCTGATACTTCATTATGTCTCTCGTGGTTCAGGCCGCCTTGGTGTAATTGAGAAAGAATTTCTGTGTAGAAGTTGTGATTTGAACTTGATGATGAACATTTTGGGAGGATTGAATGTGTGTGAAATGTGTGCGAAATATTTCGTGAGATATGAGGCCAATCGAAGGCTAAAACTAGCCCCTCATAGACTCCCATTAGCAAACTCCCACTAACCTCCAGGAGGTAAGGAGCCAGATGGGGGAGAGGGCTTCGGAAATAATGTTGCTCTTTCAATGCACGTCAGATGATATAGATCAAAATCTAATTAACACCTGGCTCTGTTGGTACTAGCAATATGCCCGGTTTGAAGGAAGTGTTGACGTCGCTGTTCCGACGCATATGAATACGTTAACCCAAACAAATACACAAAAAGGAACATGCCATGATGGATTCAGAATATAATCAAATACCTCTAAAATATCCACTCAACCCATCAATTGCCTAATATCCTCCGGTGGCCACCTAACCTGAGCAAAACTAAGGCATCTCTTAATACTCTGCAAGAATTTTCTCGTGATCTCATCACCCATCACATGTCCCTTATCAGTCTCATGCAATTTCTCGCGCGCACTACGCTCGTGAATACCCACCATGGTAACACCAATTGGCCATGCAGCTTTTCCAATACTGAGACGTAGATATCCATCATTTGCATCGACGTAGCGTTTTTCCTGGGCTGCTTTGACGATTTCGACGATGGGCTCCAGAATTCCTTCATCTAGATCTCCCTTTTCAAACTTGCGAAATAGCTGTACTTTGTCAGCTCAGAAAATTAAAAGGGTGGAATAAAAAAACTTACAGGAGTCATACTCTCTTTACTCTGAACCATAGCATTATAAGCTGCCTTACTAGCAAACGTATCTCTCTTCTCCTTTTCCAAAGCTTGTTCCCACTCCCCCAAAACCATCGTAAAATAACTCGCCAACTGTCTAAACAAATACTTCCTTCCCTCCTCATCCGTGGGTACAGTCTCAACCTTCATATCCTTCTCCTCGACCAATACCAACGTCGTAGGAATCGGGCCCGTAGTCATCACCACTCCTAATTTCCTGTACCTTTTCAATCTCTGCTTATGACTTTCTGCAAACAATTTTGCAGGATGTCCCATCTCCCTTAACTTCTCCACCAACTCCTCATCTGGAATATCATCCTCCACAACTTCCTCGACCTCCTCCTTGACCAACTCCGGTAACCCTAACCTCTTCCTTCTCATCCTTTCCTCCTCCGCTTCTCTCTCCTCCCTTTTTTTCTTCGATTCTTCCGCTAACCTTCTACGTTTTTCTTCGCGCACTTTGTTGGCTTCTGCTTCTTCATCTTCGCGTTTGCGCTTTTGGGCAATTTTGGCTTCGCGTTCGGCCTCGAGGGCACGTTGTTCGGCGAGATATTTTGCTTGACGTTCTGCTTCAATTTCGGAGCGTTTCATGTGTTTCTTCGATGTACTACTAGAGGCTTCGCTCTTTTTGGCTATCTCCTGGGCCATGAGAGATGCAAAATCCATGATGGCGGTTGTGGTGGTATGCGCCGGAGAAGATAGAAGTTGTGGTGATGGAATTCGAAATTTGTAATTACGATGATCTCTTATCTCGTCACTATTTCTTTGTTGAGCTGGGTTGATGAAATAATTGAAGGGTTGGTTCGCTGTTTAGCTGGTAGATGTTGTTGTCGTCAGATTACATGAAGCACAAGCCCAAGGCTGAACATTTTGTGACAAGGCCTTTATTCTGCCTCGAGAACTTCTTCACCTCCATACATATTCCACCACCCTTCTACCTTTCTCTCACGAATCATAATTATCCCAGTGAATAATAAAATTATGGCAACAAATACCTTAACAAAAATTGATCGCAATACCACTGTTCCATTCCATCTAAAGCTATTTTACAAAAGTGGTTCATTTCACAGGTACGTAAACACATCTCAGCCTTCTCCCCAAAATATCTAGTTTTGTTAATGTGAATTTAGACTTGAGGAATTTAGTCCCCATGGGGAGTTACCCCTTCATGTTAATATATCTACATGGCAATCATGTACTCTGCGCGAATTATCACATTTACTAGCGACGGCGCTCCCAGATCTTCTGCCCGATCCGGCGATAGGCACTCGTCTTTCTTTTCGTCTTATATTTCCCGATACACGACCTGCTGTTAGCGGACCTGCGAGGTTTGTGACAAAAGATTTGGGTAGTGTGGTGATTGGCGATGGGGGACCGGGAATTATGCCAGATGATGACGAAAGTGCAATTGTCGCGGGAGGAATTATGGATGGAGGTTTGATGGGGGAACCAGAGAAGACATTACAGGATGCGAGATTTGTTATAGGGGATTATGTTTGCTGTGCGATATTACCACCAATGGCAGATGGAGGAGTTGCGCCACCACCTAGTGGTCCATCGAGGGGAGGGTTTACGGGTGGAAGATCTGAAATGGGTGGGTTTAGGGGGAGAGGGGGTTCAAGAGGAGGATTTGGTCAGGGTATGGGGCCGGGTCTGGGAGCAGGTGGGGTGCCGATTGGAGAATGGAGACGAGGGGAAAGAATACCGGATGGTCCATCTGGGGGAAGAGGTCGTGGGTATGGAGGAGGAGGAGGAGGATTTGGAGGTGGGAGGGGCCGATATTGAGGGTGTGGAACCATATATGATACCAATTACCACGCTATTACGAATGATGGCACAGTTGTTGCCTTGAAACGCTATACATGATCTTTTGCTCGATTTCCTGCGATTTATCGGAATGCGAATGGCAACTTCTTACAGTGTCATCTCAACTCTTCGGGCAATTTTACCACATTACCAACAAGTGGGTGTTTATCGGTTCGAATTTTAGAAGCGTATCAGGTCAGTCCTACAAAAGTTATGTTGGGAATTACTAAACCTGGGAAATATCAATACCAATTTCAAGATCATACAGATGTAGTTCAAACCACGGTGATAAATGGAAACTCAATTCAGTATCATTCGACGGCGCCATAAACACGCTCATAACATCTCTCTCCGGCATATGTACAGTTTCTGCCTTTCGTTTCGGAGACCAGTTCCCGCATTGTTTCCACTTTTCCTCATCTCTTTGTCTCCCATCTACCTCTCCGCAATAGTGTCACCCCTACGCTTTCCTCTCATTTGCCATTTTCCCTAATCCTTTGTTAGTTTCCCATACCCAATCTCTGCTGCAAATCGCATAGCAAATCTTACCTCGGTTGTACAAGCCAGATACCCAACCATACTCGGAATCACCGCTCCAAACACAAATGAAATAGCAGCAGTACGACCCGTCCATCGAAAGTACTTGTGGCGATTTGTAAATACATCTATTCCGCATTAGCCTCCTCTCCATCTCTCCCTAATTCGCTGCGATAATCATGGTATGCGATACAAGAATGATGGGGTTCGTGGATAGGACATACTATTGTATTTGACCAACGCGGGGTCCATCGCGAGTACTATTTCCCATTAGTCTCATGCTCACGATAACTGCATTGAAATACAAACTGTGATTGTGTCCCGCCATTTTGAATATAACTTTGTGAGTGGAGAGGCACTTGTGCTGTTAACTTTCTCTGTCTTATGTCAATACCAAGCCCAGAATTGAGGTTCGCGATATCGAGCTAAGAGTTGACGGAGATAAGTTTTACCGATCCGCTACCAAATGTTCTGAAATGCCTAGTGCTACTTTGATCTCCAATTTTCTTACAAATTATCAGTTGGGCCGAGGTGGGCTGAGGTGAGCTAAGGAACTTGCTTGTGGCATATGACATTTAGCTTTGAGGTTTGGAATGAGGTTGTATGAATTTTTTTTCTTTGTGTTTTTTATGTTGAAATTCCTCTATATTTTGATCATATCGTATTAGTATTCCATCAATTCCAGTTTTTGAATCCTATATAACTAATAACCATGACTTCCACAAACCCTTCGTCAGACCAACCAAAAATCAAACTCTATTGGTAGATAACCCATCTACCCACCTTCCATCCTTCTATCCATTCTCACCCCCTCCTAAACCACATACCAAATTGTAACTAAAAACCCCAGGCTCAACCAATCCCGCTCCCAACGTATACTTTGGCTCCTAGAAGAACTCAAAGTCGATTACGAGCTTGAAATCATCCACAGACTTCCCTCGAAGCATGCACCTCCAGAATTGAAAAAAGTTCATGCATTGGGAAAATCTCCTGTTCTTACTATTCTTCCTCCCGGTGCCACGGAACCAGTGGTCCTGGCTGAGAGTGCGTTTATTACGGAGTAAGTGGTCCTCAATCTTCTGGGGTTGTTGTTTATTTTGAGGGATTCGGGGGATTCGAGGAAGGGGGGATGGATGATAAGATGAGTGCAGGTTTTATCCGATTCAAGTAGTTCTTGAACAATGATATAATCTAAGTGACGTACACGGGATGATATCTCACCAAATTTCCAAATTCACCAAAAGAAATCTACTCATTACCAACTCTAACACACTCCAAGATACCTCCTCGACCACTTCACCCATGGAAGCACACTCCTTCCCACCCGCTGGAAGTCCGGCCAAGAAAACACTCTCGGTGGCGAAACCGAAGAATGGACTCGTTTCCGCTATTACATGCATTATGCTGAAGGCTCCTTGATGCCCTTCCTCCTCGTCGCTCTTATCATGTCTAGTATGTCCTATTCGTCCCCCCCCCAAACAAATCCCCCACTAACACTCCGCCAGTGATCAACTCCCCCAGTCTCCCTTTCTTCATTCGACCCATTACCGGCATGATAACTGGAAAAGTGCGCGAACAATTCCTGGAACCAAATTTTAATACCCATTTCACGTTCCTCAATGAACAAATTCAGACTTCTCCATCTGGTGGCAAATATCTCTGTGGTGAACATCTCACCGGTGCAGATATTCTGATGTCATTCCCACTTATAGCAGCCAAACAGCGCGCCGGGTTGACGAAAGAGAAGTATCCACAGTTATTCGAATACACGGAGAGGTTAGAAAATGAGGCTGGGTATAAGACAGCTGTTGAGAAGATTATTGAGATTGAGGGGGAGTTCAAGGCGATTTGATTTGAGGGATCAATCAGGTGAGACGGAATGGGGGAGGGCATAGGAAGATACGCATAAGATGTGCTGTACTCAGTACAAGTATATATATTCTTACTTGCATTCAGTCCCAATTTGAAGGTACTCCCATACACAAAAGATAATGTTAGAGGGCGCCCACACCATCCGTTCGAGTTCTCTGTCTATCGAATACATACTACATGTAGTTGAAGCACATCGAGTCTTCCAAATTTCATTGATTCTACCTACTACCTGCATATCCCCCTTTCCTGAACTTGTGCCAGGGCCACAGTTTATTTTGACATTGGCATACCAAGAGATGGGAAATATCCGCGCGCAGGTGCGTAAGCCAGGTAGATTTTAAGCCCCAGAATTCTCTTGTAACGAATATTGAAAGTGTGGCTTACGCAAAGCTATTCTTGTATTCTTATTCTAAAAGAATTGGCAATTGCAATCGTTGCAATCGTTGCAATCATTGCAATCACATACATATAGGTATGGGATTCAAACATAAGAACATAAGCATGTTTACTTTTGTTCCCTCTTGGCTCGCCTCATAATTGATACAAGTTTGCACTCTTAAATCATATGTGGCTGCGGTGCTCTTCGGAGAAGGCATGGACACTATAGCTTCCGCGGTACGTACGCTATTTATGATCCCAACTATTTGCATATGACAAAAGGACTAACCAAACACATTTGTATAGGTATCATGTTGGCGAACGCATGCTTTCCTCATTTTGGAACTATATGAATTTCATTGGTCTGGATTCTATATTCGTTAGGCATAAGTTCAAGAAGATTTATAGATTCCGATATGAATTTTCTCATGGCTTATATAGGCCACTAAACAGACCAAATTTATATTTTTTTTTATGACTAGTGTGAAGGCACAGCCCTGAGCCCTATTTGCTTATACGTCATATATGGTGTTATTCTATATCTTTTGAAATGACCATCACATCAATTTATAACCCTAATTCGACGGTAAAGGATCTCAAAAGATGCACTTGCAATTGAAACTTTTCAGAGGTTCCTTCGCCACGGTGCTCCCTTAGAAACCTGTCGATCGATTAGACAATGCTTTTCTAGTCCGGAGCTACCTTCATGTTCTCAGATGTTTTCAATAGACAATAGTAAGGGATTTATGTTCGAATTGCAGTCTGCAGATTTGAACTGCGCTGTTCCATGGAATTCGCATTAAGTTTAAGAAATCTTAGAAGAGTTTCTCTCTCAGATACTCTCAGATATAGGTCTAGTCATTTCAGTAATTGCACAGTGGCAACTTCACTATCGATAGGACTAATTCGTGGTGATTACATATTCGAAGCTTTTCAAACTTCAGGAGCATGTACAGTTGGGTTAGAAACTGACAGATATTACAATTTAACTGTGGAATGCCGAAGTGGATGTGTACTGATTTGACCCCTAAAGCGTTATTTGTGTAATACAAAAAAGCCTCGGTTATATTAAAGGAGTCAAGGAAAGTTCGAAACTGCTTATTAGCGAATCCCCCAATCAGGATGCGCAGCTACAAAGGTGACGAGTTCCAATAAATTGACATGGGTATATTTAAAAAAACGAGAAGGATGCAAAAGTGTATTGCTCGCATAGGATCTGAGAAGAGATTAGTTACGCGTTCCAATTACAGGGTCAGAACTGGGCCCAGTAGAGTCTGACCATCTAGGAGCTGAGCTTTTCTCCGCCTTCAGTGTTTGCTACCAATGGTGCCATGGAATTTTCACAACTGCCCACCTCATAATCCCGGGTCAACCAAAGTTTAAACATTTCTTTATATGATGATACTTTAATATTTCTAAAAAGTTGAATTCAATATAGATTTGAAGAGAAGAAAAAGAAAAAGAAAAAGGGTTAAAAATGTAAATTAAGCGAATGTTAAGATGCTTTTTTTCATACTTTGCTTGCTTAGTTGCAAGATGACAATCATAGAATGAAAATGAAGTTATAGTGCTAGTAGTACCCTATCGATTCAATTTTTAACTCAAATTAAGCTATACAATAAATATAAAGATAAAAAGAAACGGTTGGAGTATTACTTGGTCCGCGTAGCTTTAGCTACCACTATTAAGAGGAAAACAAATCAAAAAAACGCTAAAATCGGATATGGAAAAGAATTCTCCAAAAACGGCTGCTTGATTCCTCCAAAGGGCCCAATGAAGATCATATGACACAGGGTGGGTCTAATCGCCCGCTAGACTACCCCTCCTCCACTCTTGGATTAACGGGGCTAAAGATAGCAATGTGTGATAGAGCTTGAATCCGAATTATTATTGATTGAGTAGAATTAGAGATAACAAAGTGTATCCAAATAGTTGATAAACCCAAAAGATCAGTGTGGAATGAAAAAGAATCAAGATTGATTTAGTAAATCTCTGTAATGCGGAGTGATATGCAGTTATGACTCCTGATCAGTTGGTTTAAATGAAGAAGAGTGAGTCACCTGGTCCTCAATCTAATTTCCTGACCATCGGCCACAATGTCATTGGACCCAACTCTTTCTCGATCTTTTTCCAATCCTCGTCCGGCTCACCCACCGGCTCTGGCACCAAACTGTTCTCGCTCACAACCGAGAATCCATGCTTCTTGTAGACTGGTACACCATGCACCGTCGCATCCAGCCATATCTCCACCCCCATCTCGGTAGCCTTCTTGATGCCCCATTCCAAGATCATATGGCCAACCCCGCGTCGGCGATAGTCCGGATGTGTGTATATGAGATTCAAATCTTTGCAACATAGTTTTAGTGTAACGTTCGGGCTTCGGCCAACGGGCAAGGGGGTTTCTTACAAAGCTGTGGTCTTGGTGCCATCTTCTTGCGTGGGGCATCGAAGCGCTTTAACGCTCCTGCAGCAAAATCCCTCTGCCCTCCTTCTGGGTACCAATATACCTCGTGATCCTCGTCGTGCTCGAAAGGGTTGGTCTCACAAATTTTCCACAATGCACCTCCAACAATCTTGCCAGATTCCGTATCGATGACTTTTTGCCAATGACTCGTTGGGTCTGATTGATGCCATTGTAATTGACGAGATGTACATTCTTTCAAAGAATCCTCTCGAGCAGTTGGACCTGAACCAATGATGGGACCAAATAAACGGAAGAAACTCTGATAAGGGTTGTCAAAGGATATCCATTCGCATTCGATAAGCTCTGGGAAATCAATAGCAGGATCAACAACCTTTAGTTCGAACGGCATATTGGTGATTTAGCTTGAACATCAACTCAGAGCGAGGGATGTAGGTGAAAACATCACATATATACGATTTCGCTTACGGAGGTATACAATAAGTTATGTTACATCGTGTTTGTTCTGCCAACCAAACCATTCCAGTATAGGTTAACATAATTATTCCTAGATAGACCTCCATATATCGTACATCTCCAATCCATGGCTACTCTAGCCTTAGAAGGCAATCGTACATTCTAGATTTATGACGAAGTTCAATAGTCTTACCAACAGTTAGATCATATCATGTGCCCCGCAAACAAACATTGCAAAGACCAATCGGCTAACGACCTGGGTATAGAATGCCTGCCAGAATCCTGTGTTTGTATCCCATTGCAGTAATGAAGTTATGATTTACTAAGTCATCTGGATATCTCTGTTACTTACACGTACATGTCACCTTGGAAAATCCACAAAATTGGAGAATAGTAGCTCTTACTGAGTAGACACTTGAGAGTGGAGCCATCTCCGAACCTCTTGGTCCTTGGATCTACTCTAGTCAATTTCAAGACGAGGCTTCTATCATCATTAACCAGATATAGGTTTCTATTCTCGACATGAGCAGGACTCCTTCGATAAAGATTTCTGTTTGAATTCCTCCATCTTTCTCTCTTGACTTGGGGTGCCTGCACGTTTCGCCCCAAAATTATCGATTTTCAAAACTTTACAATCGTAAGATCATCCAGTATCAATACCACTACTGAGTAAGACCATTTAGTGCCGAAGTACACGAGCGGTGGGCAGTCCATTGCAGTTGTAATATATGATATATCAAGTATACTGCCGATCATGGCCAATATATTTCTACATCAAGTGATGCAAGCGAACAGAAGATTTTGAAGGCAGGACTCCAAAAGTCAAATCTCAACCAAACACCCGGATACAACACCGATCACTTCCACTTCGACTATTATATTTCAGACCTGCTCTTCATCGCCTTCAAACTGTCCATCATTTCATCTACCGACAATCTAACTCCCATCACTCGACAGAGATAAGTATCGAGGGATATCAGGATCACAACAGCCTTGTGGATAACCTCTATGTCCTCATCAACCTTTCAATATCCAATATCGAAGATTATGGGAGAGTTAAACGGCTCCTGTTTCAACAAGGATACTAAGATCTCCCATTCAATAGAATAGGCACTAATAGCGCAAGACAAATTTCTAAATTTCTGCTATGCAGCTATGATTACTGGTAACAAATTCCAACCTAATCTTCATAAGCCTTTATTACAATACAGATATATCTCACACTTCCTCTCTGTTCTGCTCTTACCTAGCCAATAGAACCTAGATTAATATTATCGCAGCTGTTGGTATTCACATCCCTCTCAACAAGCCACCAGATCTTTTATTTGATCCATAAGCAGGAATAATCGCTACTCAGTTAGCTCTATATATCTAGGTCTAGATTAGCATTCATAACATCTCCTTCCCATAATATAATCCGCGCCATTAGCCAGTCTCGAATATAGCGCGATGCGGAAACATGACCCGCGACACCATAGACAAATAAACTTTCCGGTGTATATAATACCACAAGTACAACAATGATGAGCGTCCAACATCCCAAAATCAAAGGTCTACAATAGACTCTATAGTCTAGAGCCATAAAGATGTTGAAACAGCATATTCAGTTCCCCCAATCCTTCCAGATCTAGAATCTCAAAGGAGCCCCGTACTGTAGCTAGAACGTAAATATGAAAAACCTACTTCGTACACCCTACCACAACATCAAAATCGCCACATGTGCGGGATTTTTATAATTTAGCTAGTTCACTGCGCAATTCTAGAGTCTAGATCAAATGAATAACTTCACACTCACACTGACACTCACACTCACACTGACACTCACACTTACACTCACACAAACTCCCGCTTCCCGTGTAAACCCATGGGTTACCCCTTTTGAATTTTCGACTTTTCGACTTTTCGTACCGTAGGAATTTAGGGAGCTGAAGATGTAAGATTGCGTCATATATATTATGGACATATCATAGGAACTTATATTCATTCTACGAATGCATAAAATGTACCGTGACAGACAACCTTGTCTAAAGACCGAGTTATGTCTTAATGCAGAATGTGAATCGAAGGCTCCAAGTAGACGGACAACTTTAAGAGTTCTAGCGAATGAGTGGCGTACCTACGTTGCGATGTAGTAAGCCCTTAGTCTTGGGGGTGGGGAGGTTGTACAGTATATATATTGCGATATAATGTCTTTAAGTCTTTCCCATTATTCATACATACATCATACCTACATCACTTGTACTTCCCAAGGTCCATCCTACATCATACATCCCGCATCTAGCGTCTTCAATCAGCATTAACACCGAAGACTTTTTCCGCTTCAAACCGAACGATAGATAGATAGATAGATAGATAGATAGATAGATAGAAAATCAAAACAACCTAATCCATCAATCACCCCCCCAAGAAACTTCTTCACACCCCTTTACTACAAACCCCAGACATAATGAAGACACGAGTATAGTATCCGTCGGGAATATCGATATTTCCACGAGAGTATCTCGACAGCTGCAGAAAGATATACATAGGAATGAATAGGCCTCGAACTTTCGATATGCAAAGGGAAAAATCCCTATTCTAAAAATGACTTCTTCAATATATTTTCAGTTAATTAGCGAGTTCTTCCCATCACTTGTTGATTCTGAATCTGAAAACACCAAGTCGGACTGTCGGAAATAGAAATGAAGAGACTCACTCGTGGAGAAACTTTTATTCAAATCGATTATTAGCTTCAGTTGTTAGATTATCTTAATACCATTCCCCGAAAGCAAGCCACTTTAATACCCTTCGCAACGTGACTGGTCTTTCAAACAGCGGTTCCGCTGGTATGAATCTATTATTTATGTACGGATATAACTATCTACATCAGCAATATCTCCATCATTTCCTTTTTCTCAGTCAAAAATTGTGTTCATAGATCTTAACCACATCAGCAGGGAAATATCATCGAGTTTCAATATCACCTCTCAAATCATCTGTAAAGTTCTGGAGTTCAATAATCTGGAGTTAAATAATCGGTAGGTATATAATAGGGTACATAGAGGGGTGAAAAGATACTTCGCCCACTGGCCGGTCGATGATTATTGATTGATACATCAACGATATTAACAAGTCTTTGATGTAAATGGGAAGAGATTCGCAATTCTACGCTCGTCGTGGTATATTTTATATGTTATCCTATGTATGATTTATTCTGTCAAGTATAGCTGTGAACAGTACAATCCATGGATTTACCATCATGACTACCTTATTATCTTGCATAACTATTAATACAACCAATCACTCAAATACACTCTACCTAGATAGGGAGTCCATATATAGAAGTCTATCAAGAACAAGATCGGTTGCAGATTTTGCAATCATCATGTTTCTTATGATTAATTATCAACTATGAGGTTGAGGTGTACGATTAGTGTGGTTGCCTCATATCTCGAAGGTTTTTATTTGCAAGAGGTGATGGAGTTCGAGGCTGGCGACGAAGTCAAAGGTATGAGTATCTTGTATGGAAAGTACTATTGTAGAGACATCACATCCATTCAAAAGAGACTGTTTCTTGAGCTGTACTATTGGGTAATTTGGGATGGGCTTAGAAACTTTAGATTGGCAATTTTGTTCATAAGCAAAGTTTCTTGTGATCTAGCTGTAATGATAGTCATATCATATCTCTACTATCCCAGCCATTTAAAACCCTCCAATGTTTAACAATGTAATATAGTTATCCGCATCAAGCCTTTAAAACTCATATCATCTATGCCGCCCTTCACCTTCACCTTCACCAACAGACAACAAGAAATAGGAGAAATTCAGAAGGTCTTGATGAATTTCCCAGAAGTTTCGGCCTGCGTTGGAAAACACTACCTACCCGGGCACAATCAACATGAGGTACGAAATATAGATTCCAAATTTACCATCTGGTTAACCTAATCTAATTGCTCAACTAGAACCGTGGTACCATTCTACTAGAGTTTCTTGGTATCATCAATAACAGCAACAGCAAAAGCTTTGAAGTGAGGTGTATGATCATGACAGTGAAATTATTCTTCAGATTTTGCCCCGGTTACATCAGTGATGACTCTCCGTAATCAACTATAAATTACAGCCTACAATTCTCTTGTCACTGGCTTTGATGATGAAGTTCGGTGTACTCGAGCTTTTTGTGTTATTTGGGATGATGCATATGGATGGAGTAGTTTGACTATGATGTTCCAACTAACTGCCTCTGGGAATTATGAGAAAGAAGGGACATGCTAAGCTTAAAGCTAGTTGGAAATACTGTTTCCATTTAGATTTTGCGTTTAAAGATGTACGGAATTTAGGAGTAAGAGAGATTGAATGAATGAATGAATGAATGAATGAATGAATGGTGGGGGGGGAGGAGGATTTTTTTTATAGGTTGATATTGATGAATATGAACATCTTATTCGGGTTTCAATCCCGATGCTCGCTTTCTAAAACTCTCTAAAAGAGATAGATAGGAAGAATAGATAGGTGATTATTATTAGACTTCGATATGATTCTCCAAAGATATCTTTCATTCTATAAGTGGGGATTGAACTTCTTTACTAACACTGTCTAACAGCCGTCCAATACCCCCAGCTCCCACAAATACTTTCACTTCGAAAGTGGAGTAAGTGGAGCGCTTGGAACTTGGAGATTCAAACATGTATTATTATATCTTCAAAATTCAATCGAACCGTAAGTTGCCACAACTACTTTAGTAACTTTACAGATAGAAATGCCTTTTTTCATACTTCATACATTACTTGGGTATGAAAAGGTTGAGATTTATCTTGTAGTAGGTAACCTTGGAAGTCCTGGGCATACATACATAAATTAGATTTGCATAACTCATCCCATCTCTCAAGTTACACACATGAAAAGAAATCCACTTGGACCCCTCTCGTTCGTTATACATTATAAGATGGGTGGAGATGGAGATGCAAATGAAGATGCAAATGGAGAGAGATATCGATATCTCTCCATACTGGACCATACTGGAGGGGAAAAGTGGGAATGCTTTGGATTTCCTTGATATTTTTCTCGATGCGTTTTCATTTCGAGTGGATACTTGGGATTGTTTGGGTAGCACAGTTGTTAGTTATTTGGGTAGAAATAGATGCAATGATATGATATGATATGATATGAACTACCTACTCCGTATTGCTGTCGGTGAGGACTTATTGCAGTGCAGTGCAGCGCAGTGCATTGCAGTAAAGTTAGTATAATGTGCATAGAGCGAGCGGCTTGGGCGTGAACTTACTTGGGTCTGGTCCAGATGTTGAATGGCGATGAGTGGATGGTAAAATGGATGGGCATTACGCCACTCCTATCATTCTGTCCACTGGGCTTGGCTTGCAGATAAGGCGTTCTTTTGGGCTTGAGACATACATGAGTGAGTAATAAGTATATGCATGCGTGAGTGCATGAACGAAATTTGTGAAAAATTTTGATCGAGGAAGGTTTTGGGTTGATGTGAGGAGGGTTTTGTTGGTGATGATGTTTGTTGTTTCCAATTGTTGATGTTCATTTTGATAGAAGAATGCTACGTACGTTCATATCTATCATATCTATCTTATCCTCAATCATCCATCAGTCTTCTCAGAAAGATAAGTTGATAGACAGTAGGGTAGGGTAGGGTCAAAAAGCATTCATGGGGGAAATTCAAAAGTGGCAGTTCAATCTGGCAGTTAACCACTTGATCATGACTGACCATCAAGAACAAGGATTTTAATGCGGGTAGTCAGAAATGGATCTGGAGTGATTTATCCATTCATCTCCATCTCAACGCATCATAGTGGAACTCATCTCCAACGCAGAGATAGTTTCGAGGGAATCCTATCCAGCGATTGAACATCTAGAAAGAAGTCTAGAGGGATATCAAAAGCTAATTTTGATCAAGGGGGCGAGAGAGGCGAGAGAGGGTAAGAGAAGATGTACGTGGCACCTCGGTGTTTGTGTTTTGATTTTGTGATGGTTATTTGAATGTTAAATGTTACTATGAGTCTATTTTGAAGAGTTCTTGTGGTCTTTCTTATCTGTCACAAATGGTAGGTGTTCTTCTATTCTTCTTATTTGGATGAGATGATGGAGGGGTTGAGAGGTTGAGGGGTTGAGGGGTACGATGAATGAACTACTTACTATACTGTGCTGTATTGAATATGAATATGAATATGAATATGAATATAAATAAATATAAATATAAATCAATTCCTTGTTTCATCTTAACTTTCGAATACCTACTTGACCGTATTATAAATACTACCTACTTCATCTTCTTTTTACCGCCAGCAAATACTTCTCCCACCCATTTTTCAACCCAGTCTGGAGCCGGTTTTATTAGTTTCCCCTCCCCCAGCATTTTTGGACCGACCATCCATCATTTTTATTAAGCCATAGTGATAGGCTGGCTAACTAACTAACTACCTAGTAACTACCTACCTAGGTAACCTCTCACTGGTTGTACTCATCCGTCATAACCTACCTAGTACCGTACCTAGGTAACTTCTATTAACCTTGATAGCTGCCTTTTTATTATTTCTACAACCTTCCTAAATTCCTTCCCCTCCTCCACCTCCACCTCCACCTCCTCCTCCATTTATACATCAACTTTACATATATCTGTAGAGCTTTTGTATCTTGTCGGAATATTTAGAACTTTCTCTCTTATACATCAACAAGTTAGTTCTCTTATATTCAAACAATGGCTTCCCAGGGTGAAGACGTTTATGCAACGGTGAGTAAACTTCTTGAGCCAGCCGAGAAGAATGGGATGAACTGATGATTTGGTGATAGCTTCTTTTGACCGATACCTACCTTCCAGGTATGTTTTATAAGAATAGAATTGTTGGAAATCATGAACTAACTCTTTAATTAAGGTGCTCTTGTTTTGGCACATTCTTTACGAGATGCTGGAACTACCAAGAAAATCGCAGTGCTTGTCACTATTGATTCGGTAACTCCTGAGAGTATGGCAGAGCTTCAGGTAAGTTTCTCCCTTTTAGCCATTATCTAGCTATTCCAAGGTTCTAATATGTGTTTCTGTTTCTAGAGCAACTTCGACTATGTTATCCCTGTCGACAGAGTTGTCAATCAAGCACCAGCCAACCTTGACCTCATGGGCAGACCAGACCTTCACTCTACCTTTACCAAGATTACGCTATGGAAACAAACACAATTCCGAAGAATAGTTTACATGGATGCAGATATGGTCGCTCTTCGCGCACCAGACGAGTTGTTCGCCCTACCAGACCCATTCTCCGCAGCACCAGATATCGGATGGCCAGATATTTTCAACACAGGTCTCATGGTTCTAGACCCAAATTTGGGTGATTACTTTGCTCTTGAAGCCATGGCACAGAGAGGAATTTCTTTTGATGGAGCTGATCAAGGTTTACTTAACATGCATTTCAAGAATACTTATAACCGTTTGAGCTTTACTTACAACGTTACTCCATCCGCTCATTACCAGTACCTTCCAGCATTTCAACATTTCCAATCTAGCATTAGTGCCGCACACTTCATCGGAACGGATAAACCATGGAAAGTCGGAAGACAAGCAAGCAATGGGGCCACTCCTTACCACCAGATGACCGGAAGATGGTGGGCAGTTTATGATAAACATTACAAGCAAACCGTAAGCTTGATTTCTTCAGCCGCGGAGGGGATTTCTTCAGCCATGGAGGAAGCTAATATTTCTCAGTCGGATAACGGAGACTCCAACGGAGGAGCACCCTTTATTGTACAATACCTTGTTTTTGGAGAATTCCAGCCCAAGACCCAGGAGGACCAATCCCGGGGAGCCCAACGTGAGACATTTCAACATATTACTACCATTGATGATACTACTACCACAGCAGAGGAGCCAATCCATGAAAATATTGGAAACATTTTGGAAAAAAAAGAAGCTTATAATCCCCCAGTACAGGCAAAATTGGACCAAACCCGGACTATCCCATATTCTGCATGGGATGCCAGCAAGTAAGTTTTAATCTTGAAAAAAGTGAGGACTATCTAACGTATGTAGAGCACCGCCACCACAAAACTCAAGACCAGAAGCCTCGAATCTCCCCGCTACCCATTATGAGATGTCCAACGATGCTACTCCATTCCGAGCACCAAATCGTTACCCCGATCCTCCCAGTGACATGTACTACGAAGTACCAAAGGCCCCAAAATATCAAAGACCACCACCAATATTTCCATGGGAGGCTAACCCACCAACACCCTCAAGAGTATTCCCTGAAGATAATGTTGATGACACAACAGTTCCAGAAACTCCCGTCGCCGGTTCGGTGGTCGCAACGACCGAGGATGAAAGAAGCATGCCAGCTACCCCTACAACTCCAACCATGTCAGGCTCAGCTGATCCATGGCAAAATTATGGTAGAAACAACGCATGGGATGAAGTTCCTGAGATTGAACGATATATTGGAAACATGACCAAGAATCGTAAAGGCAACATCCAAGTACTACAAGGATACGGATCAGGTATATCACAGATTTCCAGTCCGGGAGACCGTAGGCGTAGTATGAAGCTCACAGACTTTCCAACAGAGCTTGAACGGCCTAGTTTACCTGTAACCCCAGCACCAGTTAGAACACAACCTAGTTTCTGGGGTGAAGAGAGAGATGGAGAAGGTGCTTTACCTCCTGCGGAAGGAGTTCCAGCACAACAAGATTGGGTAAGCCTCTTTGATGAATTCAATGGAACTTTTGATGTCTTCAAAAGCCTCTTTGAAGATCCCAAGAGACTAGCCCTTGGTCCTAGTACCCTGTATTACGATCTCAAGAAGCTATTGAATCTTTTCAATAGGCTATCGGATGATCTTAGGAAATTCTCACTGACACCCGGACAGGACCCAGCAGCTCAACTTGATATGCTTGCTAGGCGTCAATCGGATGTTCTAGCCCATAAATTGGAAATACCCACTCGCGAGATGCCATCGAGACCACTCCCATTTGGATCGGAACCCGTCAACCAAGGATTAGGTGGAGCTATTCAGGAACCATCTTACCATGGACCAGGAGCTGCTTGGGAGAAGAATGAGAATTATGCCACAAGAGAAACTCCTTTACTTCCAAGTGAAGAAGAGAAAGATGTTTTGGAGACTTAGAAAATCAGGTCCTATCTCAATAAAATTTGCACATTATGTACCCATGTAAATTGACGTTTATTCGCTTTTACATTTGCGTCTTTGCCTTTTATATTTCGCTATATTTGATTTTCATTTTTCGTTCAAGCATTTGCAAATAGCATTGTGCTACATGCCTTCAGTCTAGCTTCTTTTGCATTTACTTGTAAATACTTAGGAAGTTCGCAAGTTATTTATATCTAACTTTTGTGATGGGATGAAAGGATGTTTGCGTAGGAGCTAACTTGTTTTGATGAGAGGAGAGGAGAGGAGGGAGACGATGGTGTGTGTTGTTCAGGGGGTGCTTGTGAATAGTGGGCGTTGAGTTATCGTTGGGTTCTCCTTGGGTTGGTGCACAAAAGTTGATGGATGGTTGATGGGTGAAGAGATGATGGAGGCAAACGAACATAATGGTTGGTATCACCGGATGTAATTATGGGAGTGGAAAAGTCTAGTCTAACCTTCTTCTATTAATATACCCCATCGCGGCTTTAATATTACAATTGTTTGTTTGGTATATGATATGATACTTTTCTGATGCCGAGTTCGTGACAAAGATGTGAAGTTGGTGGCGAGGATGTGAAATGAGATCTGCTGTGATTTGGGGGGTATGGAAGGGAGGTTTGGGGGTTTGGAGGTTGGTTGTGATGAGATGTTTATGTTAAAATCAAGATTATAGATTATAGACTTGACAAGGAGATGTAAGGGAAGAAAGTAAGTAGCCTTAAGCAAACCCAAGCTAGGTTAAGCTTATAAAAATGTTGAATTTGTAGAAATGCTTAAGCATAAGAAGATAATCATGAGGTTGAATATTCACATTTGCAAACGAGAGAGATCAATGCAGTATAATCATTCCCCCAAGCTACTAGGCTCACCGGGAGCTCACCGGGCGAAACGACAAGTGCTCTGTGCACCCCGCGCAAAACGCGGCCGCGTTTCCCCGTCGCGACCGACTCCGCATGATATATTTCTCGAGTCAAACCGAGGGAATTTCCCTTCCTTTCGTTTCCCCCTCACGATAGAGTAGGGAAGCACAGATTGAAACAATGGGGAAGAATAAGCGACTCAAGTCTTCATCTAAGAAAATTAAAGGGGGTCGAGGTCCGGGAAAAGCTAAGCCCTCTGGAATTAACAAATCCTCGGCGCCTAGAAAATTAGCATCGAATTCGTCCGGAAACCCAAACCCAAATTCGAAATTGAACTCGCAATCGCAATCGCAATCGAAACCCAAATCTAAACAGACTCACCAACAACACACAGCCCCCATCATCCCCTTCACCGCCAGCGATGCGATCCTGCTGATCGGCGAGGGCGATCTCTCGTTTGCGCGCTCGCTCATCACGCACCATGGGGTGACGCAGTTGACGGCGACGGTGTATGAGAAAACGCTCGAGGAACTCGAGGGCAAGTATCCGGGGGTCGCGGAG